>CM023618.1:10337161-10352161 GCA_013358685.1 Antennarius maculatus
GTAGTATTTAATTTCATAGTCGAGGATAATGCCATTGGGTCTTTCTGGTTGCTGCCAGGACAGGGAGACACTGTTTCGGGATGTTTTCTCCTTTTTGATCACTGTTACCGGTGAAGGAGCTGGTGGAAAATACAGACACACACAGAGTGAGGTTCTCTATGCGAGGTTCAGTGGAAGTTCAACCTTCTGTGTTGCATCCTGGCGATTGTCTATGGTTCCTGTTAGCCTAATTCAGTTTGTTGCCCAGCAGGGCAGCATAAATGGCTGTGGCCCAGGGTTAGTGGATGGAACGAGATGATATACACTAATGCAACTGCTGGCTGCTGCATAGTCACCAAGACATAGAATCAAAAATGTACACAGTATTATAATCCACTTCTTGTATTAGTAATTAAAACATTAAACAGTCTGCTGCTAACAAACGTACTGTCAGGTTAACACTTTTCTCTTTCTTACTGAGCCATCATTTTTGTCTGCTGAGAATTCTTTATAATCAAATGTAAACTTAAGAAAACTAAAATAGTTTTTAATGCAAGTTAGAATTTGACAAAAAAATTGTGGTCTTTCCGAAGGAAAAAATTCAGAGGGAAAGGTAATGATGGCAACGCAAAAGCAGTAATAACGAGAAGCAGCCGACATGGAGAAGACTGCCAACTCAAAATTGAGAGGTAATCTTTGGAAGGAAGCGCTGGCTAATTTCATCCAAATAAAGAAAAACAAGGCTATGCTTGGATACCATTTGAACTATCTTTGGAGTTAGTGAGAATATTAAAATACTATTGAATCATTTATTGAGTTTCACATAAACGATGACATGATTTTCAAATAGCTGAGGAAGCCGTTTCTCACAAGGGAACAATGGTTTGTCATTTAGTGATTATTGCGCCGTCTATTGTGCTTCTTGTTTCCTCTATTTCTCATGAAAGACTTACATTTATATTTTTAAAACCCCATAAAAACAGTCTCTTCCTCTTTCTCACACTGCCGTCTCCATCCCTTTCGGTCTGGTGATTTCTCCTTCGCCAGTCTTCCTCACCGATCCTTCACCCATGCATCGCCTTGCCTTAGGGAGTTCACATGGTCCCAATCTAGTAATTTTGCACATCCCACCCTCTATGAAGTCCTGCACCCCCTCCCCCATTTTATCTCTCTCTCTTTACTCCCTTTCTCATTTCCTTTTTTTACTGCTCTCTAATTGCCAGGCCGCTCCAGGGCCAGCCGGCATCTGAGGCATTGACTTTTAATTTTATTAGACCACAGGAAAAAACATGTTTGTCTTTGAAATGTTCGATCCTTCCTTCATTATGTATCTGTATACTGTGCCTCTGTGTGTTTATATGTGTGTTTATGCTTTCTAGTGTATATACTAGAGTGCATTTCTACAGAAAGTTATTTTTTGGCTTTTAATTAATCCAGATGGGGAGAATCTGTTACTATAGTGCCTGCTCCCTTCTCCTCCTCTCCCTCTGGTTCTGATAGTGGGGTGAGGCTGTGCTTTTTATTGGCTCTGTGGTTTATGGTGGTAATGATTTACTGTGTCTGGGCCGCTTAGAGGCAGCTTCAAGTTCCTCTCCTCCTCCTTTTCCTTCGTCTTGCTTCTCTCACTCTGTCTCTGTATTTATATTGCCAAGCACTTAATTTGCTGTCACTCTCTGTTCCTGTCTGTGGTATAACTGTAAAAATGATACAGCATACCAGGCCCATAGCAACCTTAAAAACTGAACTTCAGCGCCACTCAGCTGTGATTTGAGGGGCATAATCCAGTTGATGATAAACACAAATGTTTATTCCCCCAACATTGTTCTGCCATTGGGAGCTGAGGTAGTTATTGACAGTAGCATTGTAGAGGACATATTAAGACCAGATTTTCTAGAAACTCTTTTTCCCCCAATTTGAACTTTTTTTCATTCAAATCAAGAAATATACTTTTTGCTTGGATTGAATCAAACCACAGGAGGAGTTAGTAAAAGGGAAATGTGTTGGAATATCTTCTGATCACATCCAAAAAGGCAAAGTAAACACCGCAGATGTCAACCAATGTATTGAATTGCATTTTAATATAAAAATATTTATCGGCAAAGGAACACCTAACGAAAACGGCTAAACTAAATAGGGGGAAGGATGGAGGGCGCAAGCAAGGCAAAAGGACGGGAAAAAGAGCACAGGAGAGAGAGAGATAGAGAGAGAGAGAGAGAGAGAGAGAGAGAGAGAGAGAGACACACACACACACACACACACACACACAACACACATACATACATACATATACATATATATACATTATATATATATATATATATATATATAATATATAATAATATACAGTATATATATATATATATGTCACATAATCTTATGATTTCTAAATTTTCTATACTTAATGTCACTACCTTCAGCATGAGAATTATATCATTGATATAGTAATATGTTTTCAGGTGAACTACAGCTGTGATATAAGATGGATGGTTTGGACTCCTGTTTTCTTTTCACCCCAGAAGCACTTCACACTGTTGATATTAGATGATTCTAAATGTGGATAACAGCCCTACTGTTAGCATAGTTATAGCAAGAGTGTTGGGGTAAAGGAGGTGCAAGGAGGAGAGTCATCTGACGGCACCTTGACAGCAGAGCCAGGATACACTTCTCCTTCCCAGGGAAACACTTAATCCGGCTTTTAACAGCTTTGGCATCTGTATGTATGTGTGTTTATGGGTAGTGAAATTGTATAGACGGGCGGGGGCAGGTCCACTGACATACCTAATCCTTGTAAACTCTCAGGGCTGATGGAGAGTGTGCAGCTGCAGGGCGAGATACTTGTTCAAATGAAAAAAGAGGAGTGCATGCTTGGGTGTGCGGTAGGAAAGGTGTGTGATTATTGCACTATGGTGTGTGTGTGTGTGTGTGTGTGTGTGTGTGTGTGTGTGTGTGTGTGTGTACTTGATCCAATTCCTCTGATGCTCATTCAAACATTTAAGATGGTGTTCAATTTCAGAGCACACCCACTCATCTGGGTGTTGACAAGTCCTCTTCAAATCTGATAAATATTGCAATCACAAAATTCCCTCAACTAATCAAGCACAGATTATAATGATAATATTGTGAACAGAATAATATTTGTCAAGTCATTTTGGCTTTTTTCTCATGCATGACTTCACTTAAAATGTCCTGCTGTTCATGCCGACTGATTTATCGTTATCCTAGACATCCGGCTAGACTAGACTAAACACACACACACACGCACGCACGCACGCACGCACACACACACCAACACACACACACACACACACACACACACACACACACACACACACACACACACACACACACACACACACATATAAATCTATATTTACTTCATGTCCCTGTTCTTGTCACTTTTAGGAGGTCATGTCTGGATGCTGTCAATTATAACAGCCAAGCTGTGACAACACAGTACCAATATAACAATCTCTTTGTATGTATACAGTATAGTCTGTGCTGACAAAATTTAACATTTATACATTTAAAACTTGACAGGTTTTCACTTCACAGTTTACATATGTATGATTTAAGGGTTTTAATTTGTAAATTGCATTTATGGATTGTACTGGCACTTCAGCTACATGCTGGACAATATTAGCAAGAAGTAAAGCACAAATTGAATATGGACAGTAAAGTAAGAACACTGCTCACTGCCTCATTGATTCTACATGAAAAAGTAACCTTTACTGCAATCTGTAAAAATCAACTCTATTTCCTAAAAGCTACAGATCTGGATTTGAAACACAATGAAGAGCTTTAAACTATACTAATTCCACTGCATCAATGATGATGCCCAATCTCTGGTCACATTCTATTAATTTACATCTCTTGCTGTCAGTCTATCATCACCAATGATCCTGCTTTATTGCAACAGGCGCCAGAAACACCCATTTGTGTGTTTGCTATGCCTAAAAATATCTTCTTAGGCCGGGGCAAAAAAAGCCCTACAAAAAAATTGGAATATTTTAACAAAATAGCCCAAGTGTCAATTGATTTTGAGAAGTCAAAGAAAGAAATAATGGATCATGTGTTCAGATGAAATGGAAAAATACATCATAAATGATAGAGAAAAACAGAGAAAGAAGCACCGAACTGCCAAAACACAGAAACATGAACAAATACAAAGAAAAATTGTGTAAGTTACAGCAAAGGGAGCAGAGAAAGAAAGAAGGGGAAGGAAAAATTTATGTACTATAGCGAGACCTTTGCGCATTCCTTGCTAGTCAGGGATATCTGTGGTTTGGCAGTTTCTACTGCAGCTAGATTTATTTTACTCAAAGCACCACTTTCATTTACCTTCTAAATCTTCAATGAATAGGATGTGTAGAGAGATATTTGTACAAAAGATTAATGGGAATTTTAGGAGGACATCCTCACATTTCGAGTGTCTGTTAAAGGTTGAGAATTTTTATTTATTTATTGGTTTTGTGAAGGAGGAAGGCATACGATACTGGTCATTAAACACAAGAATAGTTCCCTGAGAGCATGTTGTAAATGCAGAGACCAGCCCATATACATTTGTGTATAACAGTATTTTATGATGAGAATATATAGACAGAGGGAAGTGAGAAAGGGGGTGTGGTTTTAAAAAAGGTAATTTATATTTCCCATGTAGATTCTGTTGCAACTAAGCTTTTCTTTTTGTGTATGATTGTCCTTCTGCATGAGCTTCATAGAACACAGCACAGTGTCCAGAGGTCTAATAAGTCACAGTCTTACAAACAACTGAAGTCTACACCATTAAATGAAGTTTTATAATTTTTTTTAAAAGATTTATAGATGAATAATCATATGGAGGTGTACATCATAGTGTCTGTAACAGATCACTGCAAATAGATATATATGTGACTTTTCTGAAACTCATTACATAACTATTCAAAACTTTATTCATAAATTACCTGGACTTTTGAATGATACAGAGACATTAAAATGCTCCAAAGTCTTTACCACACAGCGAAATAATGGGGAATAACTTAAAAGCAGCAAGCCTAACGACATGCCTTGTTTTTCATTTTGCATTGTTTTTCCTTTTGTTCTTTTCATTAGTAAAAAATATGTTTATTTCCTTCATTAGCAATCTAGTCCATCAGACCAAGAAAAAGAATGTGTTTATGTTGCATGAGTTTATCCTTAAAGCCATCTGCCATGACATCTCACCGGCTTGGTTTGTGGTGATGGTCACGGCGGCGTACTGCCTCATCTTGGGAGCCAGTGGTGACACGCCGTTCTGTGCTTCAATCTCGAATGTGTAGTTTGTGTGGGCCAGCAGGTCGGCCACCGTCACAGTGGTGTTGTGGAGACCCATGGCTCTAGGTAGAAATCGAACATTGCTCCGGCAGGGCTCACAACGCTGTCCACCATTGACACTACGGCAGCGTTTGCAGAGGACAGTGAATGTGACATCCCGGCGTCCACCGCTGTCCTCTGGCCAGCTCCAGTCTAGGATAACTGAAGTCTCATTGATGGAGGAGATCACATTTCGGGGAGCTGAAGGAGGATCTGGTGAATTGAGGCAGGAAGTGAGATTGAAGTGAATACAAATTGAGGAGGAAAACAGTAGAGAAAAATTAAAGGTTTGGGGTTGGAGTGAAGAAGGCAGAGAGGACATTCAAGTTGTAGGAGTCACATAAAAACAAAGAAAGTTAGGGCAGAAAGGTAGCATCAGCACATTTAAGAGCAGAGTTATCTATTTACCATCAAATGAAGACAGATTTCAAGTCAGAGCATCCAGTGTTATGTTTTATATCTCATTATAGCCAGTCATAAAAAGACTTAATTTAATTTCTCAATAAGATTTATTCCAATTCAGATTCTGTACCTGCAAACTGCCCAGAAATGACCAAGTTTGAGTTGTCTACAGACTTTTTTGTAAATTTCAAGCTGTCCTTATATTGCAATTACTGCACCTAATTGGATGTTTATAGATCAGATTTCTTTGTGGGATGGTCTATACAATGTGTACAAAAGTAACTCTTTCATTTTTTTTTTTAATCAGCATACAATATAAATCAGGGTTGTGTCCTTATACAGCACCATTCTCACTCTCATGTTAATAAACCTCAAATGCCATTTCTGGAAATATCCTTCTAATATAGAATTACAGAGTGCAAAAGAAGTCTGAGCTGAGAAGCGGTCTGGATAACTCGATGGGTCAATTACAGGAGTTTTCCACAGGCGGACTGGAATTGAAATGTATGTCTGACGAAATGTGAATGTTGGCTTATTTTAAGAGAGTGAAGTACTGTACTTATTTGCTCTTTTCCTTAATCTAACAGAAATAATGTGCCTAAACCAAAACAGCTGTGCTTTTTTCAAAAATGTTTGTAACATTTTAAAACTTTAAAACTAACATCTGTTTCTCAGAAACCTTTATTTTTGAAGCCCTGACTGGACAATACTTATTTATTATTGCTGACTCACTGACCAAGCAGCTCCATTTGACAAGTTTCATCACTCTGAGTATTTCAAGATGTCTATATCAAAGGAATGATGATAATGAAATGACGAATGAAACAAAGCTCTAAAATAACCAGAGCAAAGGGAGGAGGGACAGAAAATTAAATTGGCTTGGTTTATTTCTTAGGATCAAATGCTTTGTTTGATTTGTATGACAAGACTTGAACTTACTGCCATACTATACAAAGCTCCTGTCTTAGTAATCAAAACACTCAAAAGAAAGAATTCAAAACAAAACTCAAGAAAAGCTGAAAAGCAACTCTGAAAGTGACATGAAGACATTTTTCTGCTATTTAGGGAAATTGAATATGACTTAAGTTTGAAAGACATTTTGCTGCTTCAAGGCTAATCACTGTCTCTGGCAGCTTGTAATTGAAATGAAAAGATTAAAATAAAATAAAATCATAGATCAAGGTAGCTTCTTTTCTATCTTCTTCTTCTTCTTCAAGAAAAAGAAGGTAGCTGATTTTGACGACAATATCACATCATTAATCTCCCATTGATGTGAATTCATAATAATTAGCGCACAAGACAAATGGTCTTTGTTATATAACACGTACAGAGCATTTAAAAATGGAACACAATTTATCGTTTTGAAAGATGTTTTGTAAATATTTCCATCTCAACTCCCCAAGAAATCACTTACTGCAAAAAAAATATTTTAAGAAGTAAAAATTGACGTTCTTGTACCATAATCTTGTTTTGTTTTTGTTTTTTCTGATTCATTGTGGCAGGCAGCGCACAACGTTAACAAACATGGAATATTTTCCAGCACAAACATGCAAATGGCCAAATCTGGCTGAAGAACAAACACAAAATTATTTATGACTCCTTTTTTCAATCATTTATCTATTTTAAAAAGTTTTTCTTACAAGTCCTGTATTGCTATTCACCATGGAGATTGTATTTTCTATTATTCTAATCTGACAGTGACAGTCCTCTGGTTCACCTATACAGCTATAAATTTATAGGCATAATCATACCCTTAGATCAGTCATCTAGTGTATCAGTTCCACCTGCACAAACATGCACATGCACACATGCACACATACAGTACAGGCAATCACACATTGATTCCAAATGTTAAAATAATACGCTGATGTCCAGATTAACATGTGATATGAATTATGTTGTGAAAGAACTGAGGATATGTGAGTAATCTAGAATTCCTCATAAGTGGATTTATGTATTTTGAATTGTCTTTAGGATCTTTCCAGTCTCCTCTTTATCTTATGGCGATGTCAACAACTTTAACTTTGGAATAAAGTTATATCAGAATTTTTGGAGGCATAGTCATGACAACATGACAGTACAGGTCTTGTATTTTTTTCCTATTATGTGGGGGGATGTATAAGTTAAAATCACAGGAAATTGCAAGCAGAATCTTTCAATTATTTACTGTTCTGGAGTTTAGCATTCTCATGTGAATTCTTTCTGAGTCCTTTTCTGCAAACATTAAAGATTTCTAGAGTTAATTCTAAACAAACTATGACACTGTTAACAGCACAATTGCCCCTCTGAGATAATCATGATCATTATCTTTTAACAAGATGTCTATTCATTTACAGCCCTTGCGTCCCTCAAACCATCCCAAAGATGTACAGTTTGTCTATGACAAGATGCTGTTGAGATAATCACAACAGGGACCTGCCATGACTGTCTTTGTAATTACGATTCTTTTTCTGGCTGTGGGCGTCCAATTTGAATTTTCTGCTATTCTCCACATGGTGTTTTTTTTTTCCCTCAAACCCATTTAGGAACGGATGTATCTATAACCTTACATGTGGGAATGCAGTGATTTATAGTTTTATCTGCAGTGCATTTTGGAAGGCCCACAGGAGGCATCTGTATTTGCATCTGTGATCCATTTGCATCAGATGAAGACAAAGAAGAATCTTGTAGGGAGTAGAAGGTGATCAAGAATTCCTTCGACAACCTTTGTTTTGATCACTTTTAAAAGAGTAAGGAATTTAATCATCTTTTTCTGTCAAATAACAATCAAATCAACTTTATTTAGAGAACTTTTCATACAAACATGCAACAAAACTGAACAATCTCGAAATCTCGACTGAACTATGGCTGAATCAAAAACATAAAGAACAGCATTTGGTTTACATGAGCACCATTAAAAAATGTAAGTTTCTGAATTAATACCAGAATATCCACCATGCCTCTTTTTCTAAATGTTTGTGTTACATGGGGTAATTATCCTGCAACAAACATTTTGAAATATTTTGTGTGTACATACTTTTTTAAAAAAATGCCTCAGTATAAAAGGCTTGAAAGCCATCATCCATCCATGTATCCAATTCTGGAAGTGCTTATCCTGACGCCTATCCAAGCTGACTCTAGGGAAGAGTCAGGGGGCAAGTTGCCAGGTCATCCCAGGGCCACAGATAGAAAGACAATCAACTATTATTGTTCACATTTACACCTACAAGACATTTCGAGTTGATCAAAAGAAGGTGGAGAACTCTGGTCAGACATGCATCAAATATCAGAACTGAGTAATAAAATCACACTTACGAGTGCAGGCCATGGAGGCAGGGTCTCCCTCAGCACGGAAGTAGTTTTTCTCACAGCCACAGTGCAGCGACCCCTCATGGTATGAGAAGCTGTGAGGAGGACACTTTGAACATTCCATATTTCCAAGCGTGGACTTGTAGAAGCCTGCTCTGCACACTGCCAACAAAAGAACAAAGAGAGATGCGTGAGTGTCATGCTGAACCAGCACACTGATAGCATACTAGCAGTACTGTGGTAGGGCATCTATAACAGGAGCAAGAAAACAGCATACATGCACACACTCACACACACGGAGAGAACAGGTGATGAACATAATAAAGTATATGCTGTTAATGAAACAAAAATCCATTGACTGTTGGTATTAAAACAAAGAATAATGCTCTGCTCTTCATCTCTAAATGTCTATTTCTTCCTCTTTTCATCTCTCAGAGGCCACAACATGAATAATGCAAATTGTCCCCTCAGATAAAAGGGCTGTTCTCTTTAAATATCTGTGGTATTAAATCTGTACTCAGCAGCTCTTTTAACTCCTACTCACCACAAATCTGTTGCAACGTACGCCAGGAGGGTGACACCCCACCTTTGTGTGTATGTATGTGTGTGTGTGTCTGTGTGTGTGTGTGTGTGTGTGTTAAGATCAAGCATAACATTTTCTTCTGCTTTCTTTCCTATTGTATTTAGTCCCACCTCACTCCTTTCTTCTCATCCTATATGTTTTTCCCTTAGGTGCCACCCTTGTCACCTGATCTGGACTTACTGATGGGACACAAAGCATTTAAGGAAACAGAAAGTCTCTATATGGTAACAAAGTTAGTTTTACTGCCCATAGTTGGTAGACCTGTTGAGCAGCCTTGTACTTCCAAGGACTACAAGTAATAGAAATCACAAGATTGGAGTAACCGCCAGTCCTTTGAGACTGTTACCATGAAAAATGTGTCATAAGTTGATAAAATTATTCATTTAAAGCACAGCAAATCAGATCTTTACCAACAACCAAGGAGCAGAATGTGAGTAACACCCAAATACTGTATCACCTCTATAAAAAAGAAAAAGATAAATTAAAAAATCCGTTCCAACATGGAACTGATTTTGTTGTAGGTTCAGACAGACAAGTAAGCCCACGTCACCCCTATTCTCTGTGTATCTGTCTCACAGACGTATTCACAAATACAAAAAAGAAAAAGCAGTAATAGTGGCAAGCCAGCAGAATGTGTGTGCTCAGCAGAACACGTCTGACAGATCCCAGCGGTGGACACTACTCTCCTGCAAAAGCCAACACTGCTGATGCTACTGCAATATCCATCACTGACACACTGACACTGGCAATCCAAGGTCCTTATGCTGCACTAAATACTCCTTTACCTCCACTTTACCCTATCTGTATGTGTAAACGCATGTTTACATGCACATGTGAGTAATACAATGTGAAGTGGGTTTAAACAGACCGTTATGACCCGACTGATGTAATGGCAACTGTAACATTTACTAACACACATAAAACACAAAAGTGATTGGAGGACACACCAGGAAATTATACTTAAACAGTGAGCCTTCCCTCCCAGCCAATCAAGTGGACAAAGCACTAAGGTAATCGCCAAGTCAGCAGAAATACTAATAAAATAAATGGATGGATCAAGAGAAAAAAAAAACTTGAATTCTCCAACAGTAGCAGACTGAGCAATCATCTGATCCAACTATCCATAAACAACCCTCGACAGAGCACACATGTTCACCCTTGAATTACAGCAAACCTAATGATAAATGTCTTCACTGCATACACACACAGTTTGACTACTGGGATTGAATCCAATGGAACCTGTTTTCATTTATCTACCCGATTACACTCCCTCCTGGCACCACTCATCGTGGGTTACCACTTTTTCTGATGCTTTTTGTTTTCCTATTGGGATTATCCATATATTCAAATCCCCATGTAGAAACTCTATATTGCACATAGGTGTAAATGCTGCCTGTCTCTTCATTTGTTGTTCCTGTGACTTGTCCAGGATGTACCCCGCCTCTCACCTGGTGATAGCTGGGACAAGCTCCAGCCCTCCCACAACTGGAAAAAATAAACTGTTCTGGAATTTGGATAGATGGAGGTCACATTAGCTACATGAATTTTGTATAATGAATCTTTTTCTTTTTACTTAGAATCATTCTGGACTTTCCAAAACCACCTGCAGTTCTCTTTATGGATCAGAAATAACTTTAATAAAGAAAAAAATAAATAAATTCTTTAACAGTATTTTTCGTTTTATGCAGGGGAAATTCTACATTTACTGGATAATTTTCAGCTGTGGATTGATGATTTGCATTTTTATGGTGCCACAGAGTGAATAAAATAACACCACATGTTTACTGTAATGAAGGAACACGTCGTCCTGTGTGACTCTGTGATGTGTTTAGTTTACAGACAACAACAGATGTCTATAATAGCACAGAGGAATGCACTGCATTTTCTGGTTTACATCACAGAAATTATTTGTTTTGAGGTCAATGTCCATCCATCCATTTTCTTTGCTTCTCCTGTGTAGTTGTTTGAGGGGCTGGAGCCTATCTCATCTGACATTGAGCAAGACCCAGGGTACACTTTGGACAAGTCTCCAGTTTACAGATAGAAAGACAAACACTGAGTTAGCAATTCACCTATATTTTATGTTTTTAGGGCCGTGGGATGAGTTTTCAGGCAGACATGAGGAGAGCAAAATTTCCGCACACAAAAGTCCCAGGTCCTCAGGTGGAATGGATCGTTGCTGTGAAGCAACACCGCTACCCACCATTCCACCATGCCATATCAAATCAATGCCTTACTTAAAAATTCAGAATGTCACCAGATGTGTCCTTTAAACATGGCCCTGTGCGACTGCTGAAAGAACTTAACATCTTGCTTAACTTGGACAAATGACTCTAGCAAGTCAACACTCTTCAAAAGTCAGGAGAAAAGCCTAATTTTCAGTTAAAAGTAAAACATATATGGGGATTTTTCAGTGCGTAACACAGACGAGAAACTTATTACGTACTCAGAGGACCTCATAAACATTTGATGTAAAAATTAATAAGCAATGCTGCATTTACAATAAGAGGTTTTCATATGACAGTATAGTGATATGTTGTATTTCCTTGACCGCAACACTAAAAATATTTTTATAACAGTTGGTAAAGGATTATAAGGTCCCATTTCTTCCCATGTGTCTGCCAGAATAAAAGGCAACTCTGGCAAAGGCTGATGGCAAAATCAGATTCAGCCCACAGGAGGTTAACTACTCATCTAAAGGAAAAGCCGAGATGTGTTACACTAATGTTCACTGGCAGTGTGAGCACTGAAATGAGAAGATAGTGTGATCCTCTGTGTGACAAAGTGTGTATAAGAGAATGCCTTAACAAAGGAAAGAGCGAATATAATATTTGAAGACAATAACAAGGCAGTCAAAGACTGCAACATCCCGCGACACACTGACCGCTGCTTCGCGGGATGTACTGTAATAATGAAAATCCACAACAGGAACAGCATGTAATTAAAATAGCACTGTCCCTACAATTTATTTACAACATACACAGACAGGGACACACACACAGGCAGAGATGCATTCAAATTTTTTCAAAAACTCAAAACACACAAGAGAATGTCATGATCTATCACTACTTTTACTGCACATGACAGCTGAAATACAATCCTCTCATTCACTTTTAAAAGGACACACATTTACATTAACACACACACACACACACACACACACACACACACACACACACACACACACACACACCCAGACAGCCAAGTGGTTATACAATATGGTGCTTGTAAAATAACCAGGGCTGCAATTTGCCTCAATCAATAGTCTCGGTCACAGGACACCCTCATCAATAATTTACATGCCTGGTGGAAGGTCCTGTAGTCACATGCAGTCCCTGCTATAATGCATTGTAGTTGAAAACTTTACCTGACCTTGGTGAGACAAGATTTCCATTTTTTTTTAGTAAAGACCCCAGAAGGTGGAGAACTATCAAAACAAAATATTTAAAAAAGGAACCGGGATATTTTAATAATGTCAGCTAAAGCTCTCTTTTTATTCATTTTCAGTCCCCCGATAAGTCCAAAAACTAAACACAACACAAGTTAATGTGTTAAAATTGTGTTCAACATGTTACATCTCATGGACATCTTTCCTCACAAACTTCTCAAACTTGGAAATGAATTGATATCCCAAGGAAACAGGAAGACCATTTCTGCCAGTGACCCTGATTCTCACGTTAGCCTGACTCAAAGTTTTTGGTTTTGGTCTCCAGCTCTGGCTTTTTCTTCCTCTTAAACACAAGGTTGAGTTTAGCTATTAACAGAGCAGGAAAAAAACAATGACCCAATGATTGATTTCCTGTTTCCATACCACCTCTCCCTCTTTCCTCTTTCAATAAGATCTTAATGACTTTCACTGCCTCTCTCCTCCCCTCCCATCTTTCTCCATCTCCCCTTCATCCTGCCCAAACTCCTCCAGTTCTTTTCTGTGGCTTTCCCCTCAGTTTCTTTCGCTCGTTCCTTTTTCTCTAATTGGAATAGCTCTCTTTGAAATGGAAGTTATTTACTGTGACAGTTTGGGGATTTGGGTGGTGGTCTTAAGTGGTAATGTACTGGAAACAATGCAGCAGTAAACATCTTGCTCCCCTGCCATGAAAGTTCCCTTTGGACAAACCAGTAACAAAGTAAAGAAATCTGGAAATGTCTTTTATGAAACCATTGTGCCCTTTGGTGGGACATTTCCAGAGCAAAATAGTGCATCATGGTGTGACAGGATGCTGACTAATGACAAAATACAGCACATTTTCCACATTATGCCTTTAAACCCCAAAACAGTAGACTTTCACGATATTAATGTTTGACGATGAAAGGCTATTCCTACAATTACACCAGTATCATTTTTTTGATAGCTATTGAAGAAATATAATTTTCACTCATTTGGAATGAGGCTATTATGTTTTCAACAAAGCAACCCTAAAGAACTTACTGTCAACAATACAAGCATTTAATATTGTTTTTAATTCGGGTTTCATTGCACTCCCATCTTCTTGAGATAAATAGTATTTTCCAGTTGACTTCTGATTTATTTATCAGAACCATTTCACGATAATAAACCTTTTCCCTCTCCCCCGTGTTAATGCGGCTCATTTTTTAATGCCTTCCATTTGTTTTTCTTCTTCTTTTTTGGCAATGGTAGAGCATTGAAACCTTCCAGAATCCTAAAAAGGATCATACTATTAGGTGTTTAATATTGTTTTAAATGACTTATAAACTTTTTTTCTTATTTTAGCAGCTGCAATATATAAACATTGCAATTTATGAAATACATAATATCAATCAGTATTAGCTTTCAGAGGACTGAAATTGCCATAGATTCCTGGATAGAAGGTTCTATCACTTCAGCACACATCTATTATATGGGATAGCAATCAGTTGCTTAAAGCTAACAGATCTGTAACCTTATAAAAATGAGCTCATTTTGGTTGGAAATACAAATGACAGTAATCATAGAAATGGAAAGGTTGTGTCTTAGAGCAATTTGCAATGACTTCCATCTCTCATATGTTCAGTTATTGTATCAGGCAAAGAAAATACTTTCACACTGGTCAGAAACACTCCATGGTTCAGATTCTATCAAGCAGAGACCAAGCCTTTTTGTTGGAAATAAAAGACTGGATGGTTGACCTGGATCTCGGGTGGTGGAAGTTTCACATCTGTGATTTGGTCCTGATTATTCTGAAAATGTAAATAATTGTTTTCAGGCTAAATTCTGAAGCTGTACTTACCCTGTCCCATCCTTTTAAACACATGAGTGTTTTTACATTTTATCCTTGTCCTTTTTTTCCTCAGATAGTTAAAATAAATATTGCCTCATCGTCCACAGAAGACCCAACACTGGACCAAGTCTCAATGTCTGAAGTTCTGTTGCACCATTCAATGACCTTATGAATTACATTTCCAGCAGCCAATGAGAAAATAGT
>CM023618.1:10357161-10467161 GCA_013358685.1 Antennarius maculatus
AGAGTAAAACCATTCTTTTTCCAGTTAAGGTGTATTTGGCTTTCCTTACATTTAAAAGGCAGCCAGGAAGGGATGTATGCGTAAGTCAAGCTGCCAAAGAAAACAATGTTATGGAGATTAAATGTAAGACAACTTAATTCCACAATTCTGCTGTTCATCATATCTCAGCATAAACCCCTATATTTCATATGCATCTCATTAGGTCTCACCTTGAAAGTGAGCATCCTTTATGCATCTCTGAGGGGAGCAGGAAGGTCATACTCTATTTGAATTCATCAGCTGAGCCCATGCCTGAGGTGGCTAATGGGATTCTCCTGCATGTCATGGGGGATAAATCGAGAGGCAATTTGATGAAGGTCTCATATAACAAAATGATAATCACAATCACAGCTTCGTGCCAGTGTGGCAGCCTCTTCCATTCGTGCTGGTATGCAGCCAAATTAGTCCGCTTTATTTCATGTCCTGTTGTGTTCCCCAGTGATGCTCCTAACCCCTGACATTTATTTGTTAAGAACGAACAAAAGAAAGTCACACATCACTTGTATGTTCAAATTGGATCTTGTAGTTTTGTTGTAGTTTGTGGAGAATTTCTATTGAAAAGGAAACTTAATAGGAAATCAATAAATGAACTGACATACCTGGAGGCTACACCCGAGAAAAAATATGAAAACATTGTTGGCCAAGATCACATCTTTCGGAAGCTGTTGGAATACAGAATGAAAAAGAAAACTACAACAGCAGCTCCATTCTCAGAGGTCTGGGATTTTTCATCCTGTAGCCGGTTCAAATTCTATTGGTTATTGTTGGATTTTACTGAGACCATCATCACTCGTTTTGTGTCGGTGTTGAACCCTCAGAGATGTTTCACTCCAACAACTCCAAAAAATTTTAGACTCTCTCTAAAGAAATCAGGAATTCATAGATGAACCTCTTCATCCTCGATCCACTGAGAGCGTGTATGCAACGCTTTGTGGAAACAGCAAAACAACAGTTTCCTCAGGCTATAAGGACTACCATTGTGTGAGGAGGGTTTGTCCATATGTTAGCCATGTGTGTGTGTGTGTGTGTGTGTGTGTGTGTGTGTGTGTGTGTGTGTGTGTGTGTGTGTGTGTGTGTGTGTGTGTGCGTGTGTGTGTGTGTGTGTGTGTGTGTCCAGCAGAATTCCTAGGGCAGGTGTCTCTGCAGTGGTTGGGGCAGAGCGGTGCTAAATCACTGCTCAACTGACACACCTCACCACAGGGTGTCCCACCATGTGTTACTGCTAGACAGTGAGAGAGAGAGAGAAAGAGAGAGAGAGAGAGAGAGAGAGAGAGAGAGAGAGAGAGAGAGAGAGAGAGAGATAGAGAGAGAGAGAGAGAGAGAGAGAGAGCGAGAGAGAGATAGAGAGAGAGAGACAGAGAGAGACCCATGGCAACACTACTGGGTCACAGAGGAAGAGATAAACTACTCTATAAATCAACATCTTGTGATTTAGGTGGAAGTTAGGCATGTGTGTATGGGTGACAGAGGGAGAGGAAAAGATGGAGAGACACTGCACTTGGAAATTTGTGTGTGTGTGTGTGTGTGTGTGTGTGTGTGTGTGTGTGTGTGTGTGTGTGTGTGTGTGTGTGTGTGTGTGTGTGTGTGTGTGTGTGTGTGTGTGACAGAACAGCACAGGTGAACCAAAGACAGGGCCAGACATCCTGGCACGTTCCAAGCTCACATCAAGACTCTCACCTTACCCTGAACTCTGTTCTGTCTCCTCCACTCGTATCTTCTTCAGATGCTTTCATACACACACAAAGACACACACACACAACAATGCAGTTTGAGTCGTCACGTGCACTGTACATTTTTCTTTACACATTATTGTGAGGGTGACAACAACATGGGCATATTATGTGTGACAATAAATGAATGGATGGATGTTGTATCCAGAGACTCTGGAGGAATGAGTAAAAAACTGTCTCAACATATGAGGCTGAAAGTAGAAATAACTGTAACTAAAATACAAATACAATGAATTGAAATTCTTTGGGAAGTTGCAGTCAAACTTTAATCAATATTAAAATAGGATTTTAAATTTTAATTTATCTGCCTTATTGTGGGTACTTTAAAGTGGGGTGTTTGGTGGTGGTGGAGTTGAGATGTTTGAGGAAGTGACTTTTCCAGTGTGAGCTAATGTTAATGGGAATCATGCTGATTGGAAACCAAAAGTTAAAAACCAGATCAGGTGCTGGTTTTTTTTGCAAATACGGGACACTCGCTCTTAATCGCTCAAAAACACAAGCTTGCACTTCATAAAAATGATGCTTGGACACACATAGTGAGAAAATTTTGGCTCACAATTAGTCTTACTACATTATTATCATCGGTTTAATCGTTTAAAAAGGGATTGATGCATTGTGGTGTGACTTGAATTCTGATTTCATGAGACCTGAGACAGTGGTCAAAATAAGATAATACAAATGTTTCAGTGGCCTCTGAGTCAGATCAGTTAGGATAAACAGAGTACACACGCGCGCACACACACACACACACACACACACACACACACACACTGGACAGTACAAAAGAAGCTGAGTCTCATTGTCCAGCAAATATTGGGCTTTTAATGGAAATCAGATACTAGTCAGTTTGTGTCATCTGTCGCTTCCTCTCTGACCACAGACAGTGAAACTTAACTCAACACTCTGTAAAACAAGTCATGAATCCTATCTTGCTCAGTCCTTTCCTAGCTGGAGAGTTATAGTGTCCCACTATAGCACAAATGATTTTTCACACATCCCATGAAGAGTCACAGAGCACAGAACTTCTGGATTCCCATTTTTCACCCTTCATTATAACAAATTATGATTAAAGTGTGCGCAATTAATGGTTGTTAAAACAAAGATATTCTGGTCTTCCCACATATGGTTGAAAGGCCACTCTCTCTGTGGCCAGCACTCTAACTGTCAATAAGAACGGGACGGGAGCCAAATCAAATCTATTAAGTCTTACTCAGGAAAATTAGCTCTTCATTTTAACATCATTTGTTAGCGTTTAACGTCCAACTATATTATGAGAAATGGGAAGCGCACGAAGGGGTCTCACTGCCATCCATCATGGGAGAAAGTAGACATTCGTCATAAGGTTGTTGTAGTAAAGAATGGACCACCATAAAGGAGTTCAAATCATTTTTAAGGGTTTGTGTATTATTTCAGAATTTAAAAAAATCTCAGTTTATTGTTTCTTTCTATTTGGGAAATTACTTGAAACTACCATAATAGCACATATTTGTTAAAACACAACATTGGAGAGTCACTTTCCTTTCTCACACAGAAATGGGCATTTACAGCCATGCACCGGTGTCCCCCTTAACACTGGGGCCACTGACAGCCTGAAAGGCGATCGTGATGGATGGAAATGGCTTAATCACCTTTAATCAGCTCCATCCCTGAATAATGACGAACAGCTCCTCTTACAACAAGGCTGCAGTAAGAAAGCCTAAAAGGAGTGAGGGAAGCTTTGAGTTGCATACTGCTCATTTAATTTGTGTCGGTGGCAGATGGTGACCCCACTACTTTCATCTCATACATCCTTACTCTCACTCAAAGCGGGAGACTCACTTTTTACAAGTCTGCTGGCTACTGTGGTCCTCTATTGGCAAACATGGCACAATCCATGTATTTTTATAGTTTGACCAAAAAATGTGACAACAGAGCTCTATCTCATCAAACATGAAAGGAAGTGTTGTTTTGTTGTGCGGCTGCCACTTTGCTATTGACAATCCACACTATTCTGAGATAGAAATATACTGCAGCTCTCAGCCAAGCACTGCAGACTCTGAAACATGTTCACAGCTCTCCAAGTGTGAAAAGCCTACAGAACACAACAGGTAGAGATTTCCAACAAGTGCACAGTTGAGTGCATCTTCTCTCCCCCATTAGATTGGTTCAAATATTTCATCTTCAACATCTTTTGCATTTTTCATATAAAGCATTAGAGAGGAAAAGGCTTCAAGTTAGATCCGCTCTTTCTATAAGCCATTTTTACTATTTCCAAATGACCTGAATGCAGCATTAGCCTCAGTCCCAGGCCTCTTCGTTTTTGACCTCTCATTTTCCCATCAACCACCACAGCCATGGAACAGTTGACAGAGTTGACAGGCAGGCAGCTGAGGGGTAGTACTGTCAGGGAGGCCAAAGACTGAAGCGTGGGGGGCCTCACAGAGCGACTGAGCCCCAGGACAATGCCATTACAGTGGAGATGAGGACTGCATGAATGACCTTAGGAAATCATGGGGCCAGCAGGAATGTTCACCCGCTGGGTGCACACATGGTATTTCACTCTGCAGCAGGGTGATAACTCCCACTCTCACCAATAACAGCCACCAGGAGTAGCACATCATTAAAAAGAATCCCGGTTTCCTCTCGTTGTCATGATGATGCTCTTGGGTTTCCCTTAAAATTAACCCACAAAAACTGTAAATTCTAACAGCTGAGCATACCATCTCATTGTGTGTTATCCCTCATCTCTCAAATATAGAGCGGTCATCCTTCTATTGCCTTTGACAATGGCATGTGTGATTGGTCTCTCATTGAAGGAGTCCCTAAGCTCCGTGCAGTCTCATGTGGGCCCATGTTTTAAGCCACAAAGGAACCAGCGGTCGTATGTTACAGCCCCGTATAGGCTAGTCTGCAGTGTATGTTACACTGACAGCAGCCACAGCTTGGAATAGTTCACTGGCTTACAAGAGTCATGCTGTCTAAACTCCTTGAAGCCTCAACACAGTGTTGGGAGGTCAGTCTAACAGGCAAAAGGTTATAGAGACCCATAGCTGCATCAGCAACAACGACCCGCAAGGTAAAACGTGGCTTTTTGCGTCCCATGTACAAGTAAATGTACGAATGGATGGAATACCCCACCTGCCATGCATTCTATACAAAGGCCGCATTCACGATAGATTCCATAAAAGGGATATGAAGTATAATGTTATGTTTTATTGAAAGTTGTGTTGGTATTTTGTAATATAAGAAAAAAAGTAATCAGCTGCCAATTACTTTTGCCTACAAGCAAGATATAAGCAGCCATGTTAAAGCGATAAAAACATACGGAATCAAAGTGTCTTTTTAGCATTCTTTAACTTGCATTTATGTTGTAATTTCTGACACATAGCTTTTGTTATTGATAGCTCATCTGGATAGACCAACATTCTGGCATTCCAGTTGAATAACGTTAAACCTCCTGTGACTTAGCGCATGTATCTGCGCAGAGTGTGACCTTTTGAAGGAAGGGCACGCTGAGTGGGTAAAACGTCTGATTGTGACTTGATGTAACTGGATCCCTGAGAGAGCAAACACAATGTGAGGTGTAAACGTTTTCAGGTAGGGTTTTAAAACACAAATAGTTATGATTTATATACATAGAGAGGCTTCAGTTCAGCTCAATCAGTAAAACTTATGTTGTGTTTTCTCGAAGCAACAATGGGTTTGACTTGTTGTGGTGTCTTCCCACCCTCTCTCCGCATTTCTTGTCTCTTCAGTTATCCTTTAGCATTCATCCATCTTCTGTAACTGTTAATCCTGTGAAGGGTTGCAATGAGTGGAGAGGTGGGCAAGACAAGACAAGCTGAAAATCCATCCCAGGGCCGCATTGATAGACAAACAGCTATTCACACTAAAAATCACAACTATGTAGTATATACATATGTATGTATGTGTACATATACATATGTATACACATTCACACACACACACACACACACACACACACACACACACACACACACACACACACACACACACAGACACACACACACACACACACACACACACACACACACACACACACACACACACACATCTCATTCCAAGCACAAAGCCACAGCTTATTTATTTTTTATCTACTTTCTCTATGTATTTCTTTATAAAGTGCATATGTGAAAACATCTTTCAATGTTAACCATATGTTACAAATCTTGCACAATTAAGTGAGTGATTTGGTGTGCTCCATCTAACTCAACGGGCTTTCTCATCTTTCCCATACACTGTCGTGCCAGTAAAGCCCTTCTTCTTTTTCTTATTGTTTTTATAGGCCCATAAATAGTCCAGGATAAATTAATGAGGCCACAGAGGCCGTGATGGAGAGTTATGGGACAAAGACATGGAAAGATGAAGGGAGTGATAGATGGCATCATTATAACGCAGCACATCTCACTTAACAGAACTGTTGGCTTTGGAAGTTGCATCTTTCTACATGTGCCAATTCTAGTCTGATGTTGCATGAATGTACAAACATAAACACACACACGCACACACACATACACACACGCACACACACACACACACACACACACACACACTCACACACATACACACACACACACACACACACACACACACACACACACACACACACACACACACACACACACACACACATTTGTCAAAGCTCTTTGAAGCTTCACAGTCACATGCACAAACACTTTCTGAACAGGACACAAAAATACAATATGCAAGCCGAATAGGTGAGCTCATGTGAAGCATCATGGATCGGCAGAGCCCACACACACACACACACACACACACACACACACACACACACACACACACACACACACACACACACACACACACACACACACACACACACACACACACACACACACACACACAGAAAAACACACAGAGAGAGAGAAAGAGAGAAATCATTATAATTAGCTAATAACTTCAGCTATGAGAAATGAAGATAGCTTATTGTTTCCCCACCTGGGGACAATTTAGCAAGTATTTCAGTTACGTTGAACACACTGGTAATTAACACTGAACCACAGTCAGTTAGCAGACTGAAAGCATAAATCTGCATTATCTCATTGTTTTAGTTGAAAGCCTATACAGTACTCATTTTTCTGCAAAACAGAAATTCCCATTCTTCACTGCATCATCCTCACGGTAGGAGTCTGACTTTCAAGTTGAGTTAAATAAGACTTATAGTAAAACTACAACTAACTGCACAACATTCCAACCCTTTGAATGAAAAAAAAATCAGTCCTGTGTTTTTGTAGGCTGATTTAATGAAATTTCATTTCTTTTAAACAAGGTCTCCCCTTTATACAGAGTGTTATACTGTATGTAATGTGAAAAAAAAATCTTTATTTAATTGTATCTTACCTCCAGCATTATATTTCACCATTTAGCAATGTAAAATTTGATGCCTGCAAAAATACAAATCAATTGAAATAGTTAAAACTCTTTACCTTTGCAGTTTGATAGGACTTGGTGTACATGTTTAAGTCAAGCCTGTTTCTTCAAATGAGAACTGACATACAACAAAACATATTTTTGAAATGAAAGATTGTCAAGCTAAAACTTATATAAAATTGCGCTGAGATAAAAAAACAAACAAACACCTGCATTGACTGAATGGTGGAAGGAGATTGACACACTAAGTGGAAGATGCTTTCTTCATAATTAAAAGGTGTGTGCATCTGTGGTAAAATTACGGCTAACACCTTACTTTACTGATAATGGGATGCGGCGCAATCTATCGATGTTCAAGCAGTCACGTCTGCCAGTCTTTCCGTCTCTCAAACCCTAAATTTCTGCATGTTGAGAGAGTATGTGTCACTCAGCATGACATTAGCATGGTAAATGCGTGCAGATGGCAGGCACAGCCAGTAACCTTTCAGGAACCATTTACATGTAAATAGATGGATTAATTGGCTAAAGCTCATTAGAGTCAGGGTCTCATCAACACCACACACCTCAGTTACCCCTGCCATTGAGCTGTCATCATCAAGGCCACCTCCAAAACCCCTTTACACAGACATACACACACACAAAGTTGCATTTTCACATACAAATGGATCAAACTGTTCATTATCATTATCACACATGACAAAAATCGAGTTTTTGCAATAGCTTTGAGGTTACAGGAATCTAAATTCTGAATGCTTTTGCAGAAAAGTTAATATCAGTTACACATCAATGTATGTCCAACCTTAAAGCCAGCCAGCCTAGTGCTGTGTCTAACCTTAACCCTGATAAGAGCAGGGGTCTTTGCAGAGGCATTGCATCAATCAGTGACATTTCCCGAACTTTACTACAGATTTTTCCACATGGGCATTGCCTCCAGTTGCTGAATTTGAAAACTTAAAAGCAAAAGATTAGCAGAGCGGGAGAAAGGCAAAAAATCTGTCAGTTGCATCGCTAGGTGTAGACTGCGCTATTGCACCTTGACAAATGCCTGGTGCCTCCCATTTGAACAGGTAAAGGTGAAAGCAAATGAATGAGAGGAGATGGGAAATCTGTGGTTGATGAGTACAGTAATCTTGTTGGACACTGCTGTCTGCCATTTTTCTCCGCTTATATTCAAAATGCTTCAATGTGTATCATATTTGTATGTGTGTGTGCGTGTGTGTGTTTTTGTGCGTGTGTGTGTGAGAGAAAGGGAGAAAGAGGATGGAGAGAGGTGGAATGTGTGTAATTTGTAAGAAAGGTCAGTGCTCATCTCCACAGTTTCTCTCAACCTTTAAAGGTTGGGTCCTTTGTCCTTGTAAGCGACACTTTACGCTTGCCTTTTCAAGAGTAAAGATTTAGATGAAGAAATGCAGAAAGAAATACATTTTTGGCACATTTAATACTTTTTTTTTTTTTTTTTTTTTTTACAAATTATATACATGTTGCTACATGCTGATGGATGTGTGATGAAGTGTTTAATTGAAATACTGCAGTGAGGTTTTTTTTTAAACCAATTTTAAAAAAAACATGTTGGGTTCCAAAACCCATCATTGTATCACAAATAACTAATACATTGACAGGCACAAATTCCAAGCAACAGATATCTGTGGAGAAACACAACTGTAAAAATATTAGAAAGAAAAGGAAGACAACTCATGGGGTATTTTAGAGTTATATATTGTCCAAAAGTATTTATTCACATGTGGGTTTCTACACTTACCCATCACACTGTGCTGTAATTGGTAACAATACTGTATCCATGTAAGACTAGGAGGGTGTCATAGTCTGTATGTTCATGTCTTGTCTATGGGTTGCTCTGGGTTCACTGGTCTCCCCTGACAGTCCAACAACTTGCAGTAAGGGTAAATTAGTGACTCTTAAATGTTGGAGTAAAGGTCATGGGATTAGTTGTTTATCTTTCTACGAGGGCCTCAATGCCTCTCTCCTAATGATGGATGGATGGATGGATGGATGGATGGATGAAAGACTGATTTAGAGGGATTAGATCTGGCCTCAAATAGATTAGACTGGTAGGATTCAAGTAAATGTTAGAGATTTATAAGAAAAATGACTATTGAATTGAAATATATTAATCAAGGTTACTACGTTTGAATATGACATAAAGGTAAATGCAAAAGTGAGAAATAAACACACACACACACACACACACACACACACACACACACACACACACACACACAGCTGTAGACCTTTAAAGTTGTCCAGTGTAGTCTAGCTTTGTCTCCATGCTTGACTGCTTTGGACATGCTCTGCTGTGTTTGGCATTCACAGTGCAGGGACAGCTAAAGGCGAGATCACTGAGGCCTGACCGCTTTTAATCAGCACGCACAAACTGACACACACTAATATGCATCCACAAAACAGCAAGATGTATCTCACACACAAAAGGGTGCCGTCATCTCTCACATAAGCACGCATTTACAAACGTATACTCCAGACGGCATGTCATTTCATCTGACACCGCTTCTAAGTCAACTGCCCTGACTGACGGTAAATGTCACCACTCTGCTTCTGTAAAATGGATGGGGATGTCTGGAGTGGGTAGTAAATGAGTGCAAGGACCGTTTCCTTTATCTCCATCAGTTGTGGGTGTAGGCAGAGTTAAGGATGCATGACCTCTGAGTCTTTGGACTATTTCAGAGACAGGGAACTCTCTGAAGCGTCAGCAGCTCTTCTGCTAGGACATGATCAGATTATTTTAAGAAAGGTTAGTTTGTTTTTGGGCGAGTTAATGCATCAAGGATATGTGCAGTAGTATATAATACAATAACTTATTGGAATCCCCTTACTTTTGATTGTTTTATTACTCTTAGCAGAACATTTTCTATAAAAACCTATGACCTCAGAGAGGCAGATTTCTATCTTTATGAAACACTTGGTTCAACTTCAAAGTCAAGATTTTAGCTTGCAATAGTATTAGTAGTGATATTATTAAATGAATACCACGATCAATTCCAACATACAGGTTTTACTGTACAAAGTTCAAATGATTCAGAACAGCTAAAGCGTTTCCAACAGGATCTCAGAAATATCAGTTCATAGTGTGCATGACAAGAATGCAATAAAATTTTGACAACCTTAGGACCTGTAACTGTAAGTGAAAACTCAAGGGTAGCACTTTTACAGCTTTTCATTCCTCTGCTTGAATTTAAAAAAAAAACTGGGCTCTGATTATGTTTCTTTGATCCACTCCAGCCCGTTCCTAGTTTAAAAGAGGACCATGGTTGACAGGCAGCCAATCCATTCTAACACTGTAGCAGCAAAATGTAGGCATGCAGTGCGCCCTCGTTCGTCGCGGTTAATGCATTCCAGGAACCACACGCAATTAATGAATTCTGCGATATAGCGACAAACTATTTATCTTATTATTTACGGTAATTTAAATGTTTATGACCCTCCCAATACTGATATTAAACCATCTTCTATCTGTATTACCTTTTCCCACACTCTTATCGACTGTTTAAAGCAATTCTGTGTCTCACATAAGTCCGAGACTGACGGAACCAAGCGCACTTCCGGATGCCGTCAGCCAATAGAATGTGCGTACAGTATCACTGGTACTGTATTTCTAAATCTCAGAAAACTGTCTTAATAGCTGAATAAAAACAAGAGGAGTTCAGTGCAAATACCTGGTTGATGAGCGATAGGTTTAACATAATGAATGCACAGAGTGAGTTAAAACATATTTGAACCTAAGCATATGAATATGTTTGTGTGTGTGTGTGTGTGTGTGTGTGTGTGTGTGTGTGTGTGTGTGTGTGTGTGTGTGTGTGTGTATGTGTGTGTGTGTGTGTGTGTGTGTGTGTGTGTGTGTGTATGTGTGTGTGTGTGTGCGTGTGTGCGCGTGTGTTTGTGAGTGATGGGACTCCTGCTGCGGTAGCACTTTGTTATCCTTTCCTCACATCTGCTCACTTCTGGTTTACTAATGAATTTATATATCGACAGACGTGTCTCTCACACTTTTGTCATACACTTATTCTCTCTTTCTCTCTCACACACACACAAAGATCCCAGGGGATCCCATACTGCAGAACTGATTAAGGCGGAATACACAAACAATAGAAAAAGACCAAGGTTGCCATAGCAAGGTCAAAAATGTAGATGAGAGACTGGTATGAAAAAACTAAACATATTCAAACCAGCTGAAGGTTTCACTCAAGGTTTCAGATAATAGATGGAACCAATGGTGTCACAGATAAATATATTGGTGATATTTGTGAATATATTTGTATATTTGTTTTGTAGACTGATAGAAAATACTCAAACATAAAGTTACATGTACGAATATCAATCAGGATGTTTTCAAACGGTATATTTAATAATGCGTGAGTCTGACAAAAAGCAGACAGATTAGTAATGGAGAGTGAACCCAGTAGCACTTTATAGTGAGACTCCTATCGCAAAGGTTTATGAAAGGTTTATCATTAGTTAATTAAGCTGTCCACACTTCATAAATAATTAATAAGCAGCTATGACTCATTACATTAAAAATAATAGCAGTGAGCAGTTTCTTGCCAAATAGTGAGCCCACATTTATCTGTATTTCCACGCTTGGGGTTATTTTTTTATATTATACTAATCCTGTAGGGAAATTATTTTTCAACTATAATCATGTGTCATAAAAAAAACAACCTGTATGCATGTGCATATAAATCTATATTTTACATTTATCACCATATAATCTGCTAGTAGTGAATAAAATAAAGTGCAGCACTCCCGCTAAAATGATGACTTTTATGTTGGGCCACTGTTAAAAGAACTGTGAATAAAGAACAACTGATAAATTAGCCAGATTAGTGGCCCAGCATCAGTTACCATAATAACTGAATCTACACTATGTTCCAGATGTTCCAGAATAAACTGAAAACAAACCAGATTAATCACGGTAATCCTGGCTTGTTTGATAAACTTCCTTTACGGAACAAGCCGTAAGTTTGTATTGGCTGCTGTGCCTCAAATATGCTGCATACAGTACATGTGTGTCACATTATTTAGCATTAGAGAAGAGCAGTGATATCAATACAGGAAATAAGAAGATGAAAAACAGAGAGATTCTTGATAGATGAGTGGAGCAGGTCTAACATCACAACGTCAAGGCTCACTGACTACTAGCTAACTGGCGGAGGTCTCAGTGTTGCATTACCAATAACTCCATGCTGTGCCCCTTACTCTCAAAAGTGTGAAAACAGACATTTCTGTTTCTGCTTGGCTGTCATTAAATTGCTGTGTTTGTGGAAACGGAAACGTTGTTATGTAGACATCTGATGCAGCAGCACAGCAAGATCAGACAGCTGTTGGAAGACAGACATTAATGTGGGGACGCTCTGGGTTTTCAAAACTGAAATGACACTCAGAGGCTTCCCTCCATTGAAAGCATCATGGCTGTACAGCAAGATGATGCCCCTGACAACAGCTATGCACACTTTCAAGACATGTGCATAGAAGTGAGACACTTGACAGCTGAAGCCCCCATATGTGTGTGAGTTGGAAGTTGAGGGCATCTCCAGCACCAGGGACTGCAGATATCACTCAATTTGGATGAACTGTAACATTAATGTTTTATATACAGTATGTTTTAGAAACACAGGGTACAGTATATAGAGGGTTACAGTGAATATCTACTTCTTATTGTAGGTATGATATGAGAGAAAGTAGCAGTATCAAGATTCTGCTCTTTAAGTATAATTAATTAGATGTCTAATTCTCAATGAGGACGTTTTTTTATAAATCCCATCCTCTGCTGAACATGAGCTTGAACCACATGATAAATTATGTGAAACAATGAAAGTATTGTTAAAGAAAGTGACCCTCAAGACGGAAAATTAGAATTATCTTCTGTAGATCAAACTAAAGCTGAGGAAGTAATTACAAAATAATAATACAGTGCGCCCTCGTTCTTTGCGGTTAATGTGTTCTAGGAACCACACGGGATTAATGAATTCCACGATAGAGCGACAAACTATTTATCTTATTATTTACAGTAATTTAAATGTTTATGAACCCTCCCCATACTGATATTAAACCACCTTCTATCTGTCTTACCTTTTCCCACACTCTTATCGACTGTTTAAAGCCCTTTTGTGTCTCACATGAGTCCGAGACTCACAGAACCGAGCACACTTCCAGATGCCGTCAGCCAATAGAATGTGAGTACGGTATCACGTGACTGCCTACCAAAAATCCCCAATGAGGTGAAGTCACGAGCTTTGATGCACGAGAGCGCGAGGGCGCACTCTTGTCATAAAAAAATAATTCAGATAATGTTCATCCTACAAATACAGCCATGTAATAAATTTTTCCATAATGAGTTTGTAAATTTTTACAAACTCAATTTTTTTTCCTGGTTTCCTGGTTTTTATGCATGCACTAAATTATAACCGCTGCATTTAATTGCGACAATCATGTGACCTGTGTGTCAGTCAATGTCATCAGCAAGGAACAATACTAGGTGGGTGGGGGGGATTATTGGAGCAATATTGAAAAAATAATAAAGAAAAATAACAAGAAATGGACATATGATTGTCTCCAGAGGTTAAATTTATAGCTGTAACGTCAAAAATCACAAACACAGCATTCTGTGCAAAGGTATTTCAGAGTTGCGCTACATACTGGTGACAGCTCACTTTTTTCTCTCTTGCCTTACCTGCTCCCCCCCGGTACCTCTCCAGCTGCCTCCCTCTCATCTATCAGAAATGATGGAGTGACTCCCCTGTCCCCCTCCCATTTTCCCTCTCCTCTTACATTAGATGTAAATCCAAACATCCACTGTGACTGTCAAACAGGAAGCTTCCCGCCAGGTCCACCCCTCTGTCCTTTCTTGTCCAGCCGGCACATGCATACTCACATGCATACATGACTGGTGATGTCATCAGTCCCACTGTGATTGTCCATCACTGATGATCCACACACTTCAGCTGCACTGAAGCAACCAAACAACTAGTATATGTGTATTATTCTTATTGGTTTGTGAGCACATGACAGCTATTCCATGCGTCAGGCATCAGGTCTTTCTCCACACACACACAAACACACACAATCACACACACACACACACACACACACACACACACACACACACACACACACACACACACGCCCAAAAGCTGACCACTGTGAGGCGGTCATTATAACTGACAGGGGCCTCTCCAACAATTAAACACCCCATCCATCTAGCCCTCCGTGTGTGTGTGTGCGTGTGTTTGCGTGTCTGTGTATTTGCATGTGTGTGTTAAGTTGAATTCCTGAGCCTGTGGTTACCAAAAGCTTTGAAGTCCCAACTGTTCCAGGACCCCGGGGTGACGGGCTTACCCGCCACCCCCAGCCTGCACTGGAGGGTCCACAAAGAGAAAAGCAAACAGGCAATAATACCCCAAATGAGCAAACCTTCCCTGCATCGTTGGCAACTGCTCCCTACTTATCCCCTGCGTGCCAAAAACACACTCACATAGGCCAGATCTACACTGATCACACACACTGTATGTACACACTACAAAAGTTCACACACTTTGTAGTGATAGACAATGACATAAGAGATACTTACAAATAAACAGGCATGCACACACATGGCCTTTCAATCAAAATACATATACAGGAATAGATGAGTGTGTACCTAACTAATCATACTCTTATGCATAAAGGCCCAATCTTTCTATCTATTGTTCTCTCTATGTATGTATGTGTACATATACATATGTATACACATTCACACACACACACACACACACACACACACACACACACACACACACACACACACACACACACACACACACACACACACACGCAAACACACACACACAAACACCGGTATACTGTAAAAGTGCAAACAAAGATAAGACACAGACAATGATTTAAAAGGTTCTGAGAAACAGTGCAGTCCAATCTACATGTAAATTAATAGATGAGTGTACAGCTTATTAATGCGGTCTGTCTACCTTTTCTCATCCTCTCCCTCTATCTGTAAATGACACACACACACACACACACACACACACACACACACACACACACACACACACACACACATATAAATATATATTACATATGTGAACATACATGACTTAATGGCTGTGCCTCCTTCCTTGGTGAAAGGTGTCGCACTAATTAATGGAATGTTTACTACCTTCTCTCTCTTTCTCCCCCCCAGTCTTTCACCATTTTCTCTCTTTCCCTGCGGTCAGCTGTTCCTTTCGGCTGTTATGTTGTGAAAATGGGAGTCAGTGTGATTGCTGCAGCATTTTTGATGTGCTTTGATTTAGATATTTTTGCGCATCAAGGTTAAAGAGGATAGAAGAAGCAAAAGGGGTGGGGAGGGGGGGTGAGCAGTTCTTAAATCAGCACAGGATTAAGAATGAACACAAACAGATCCGCCTGAATTGAATACATGACAATCCTAAATGCTTTATGGAGGAAAATAAATTTAACATTTAAGACAAGAAGTAAAGGAAATATTGTATATTGTACATTCATTTATATCAAAAATTATATCAATTATCATCAGTAACCCTCAGCATATGATGCTTTCTGATGTACATATTGAGACAAAGAAAAATGACTTTTCAATCAAGGACAAGCAAAAAAAGCTTCCCTACATATCGATCGTCTATCAGTACGTTTTGAGAAAATGTATTAAGATGTATAACCTTATACGTACATTTAGTACAAATTGCAAATTAAGGGCTACAACATGATTAAGAATAAAAACAGGGCCACAATAACAGAAAACAAAAAGCTCAAGATTAAACATTACTTTAGAAACATTACTTTTCAAAAATATATTATTCGGTGTTCAATCATTATCAGACAGCATTTTTTGTTTAAAAACTTGTCCTGGTCCTTCAGATCAAGAGGTCCATTTCACAAAGCAGGTTTATTGAAAACTCAAGGTATGTCAAACCTGAAATGAGGTAATTCCAGAGTTTTTAGTTTCACAAAGGAAGGTGACTTAACAGGCAACTGAAACTCTGAGTTTGTCACCTCAGTAACAGATTCTCTGGTACGAACCTGGTCGCTAGAAGGTTTTACTCCATAAACTCAGGGTTTCCCTCTGACTCCACAATATTTCAAAGCCACTCATGTCATTACATGTCCTCATTCTGTCGAGCAGTGAGTTTTACTGTGGTACTGTTTGAGCATGAAAAAAACCTCGGTCCATATTTTGAAGGTATTTTAGAGTCAAACATGGCATGTCCATTTGACCAGGATCCCATTGATGGAGGTTCAGCATTAATTCACACAGAATTAAATATTATCAGACTGTGATTAGATATCCTGTCATATCCAGACAGTTATCTTCATGAGCATTATCATCCCAAACCATTACGTACCTGTACGTTCACAGCCTAATCAGACCTAACATTTGCAGCATAACAAATCACAGTCACAGTCACATACCAGCTGATATTGTGAATTGCGCTGCATTATTTTAAAAAATTTTTTTGTAAACTGTAGTTTTTTTATACACTGTAGGTGCCTTGTCTTGAAATGGCTTTTACCCTACTTTATCAATTTCTCTGGAAATAAACCCATCAGAGTCATCAAGGAGGAGTTCCACAGCATCTCAGTTGAGTGATGTAAAGACCTGTTAAATTAATTTGAAATTATATTTCTTAATGACATTGTACTGCAACCTCAGACTTGGATTAGTAACTTTAATTTCTTTTAGGATTTCACAATGTAATTGGCTGCAGAGAGGGATTCCCATCCAGATTCCCTCATATGAGGGAGATTATGTCAGTAGATAGTCCATTCATATAAATGTGCAGGTACATGCACATTGACTACTGTTTCAAAATGTTAAAAACGGCATCATAATTAAACTAACAGTCCAGATCCATACTGTATACTACATTTCTGCTGTGGAGGAAAAGTGGCCTGGGTCAGTCCATGACTCATGGATGTATCCTGGGTCTTACCTGAGCAACAGGCGGCATTGTTGTCAGTAGTCTAAAGATTTACTCACTTGTAACTCACTTTTCTCCACCGACCTGGAAATAAACCCACCCATGTATCCACTATGCATTACAGGAGAGTTTGATGGCTTTTATCCAGAGGACAGGGGTTACCCAACTGAGGCTGCTTACCCCTTACACGGTTTAACTAAACTAACCCAGAACAGACGTTGTGAAACCGCAAACCCTGAATTTCCAGGTTCAGGGTAGGTCAACCCAAAGTCACAGATTTGACTCAGGGTTTGTTAACCCTGCTTTGTGAAATTACCTCTGATGTCTAATATTTCTCTGAGGGAGACAGACAGCCTGTGAGAAATGACAAGGGGGAAACTGTTGCAATGTTGTTGTGTTGGCCCATTGAACTGATTGAATAAGCCCAACAGAGTCCAGAAGGCCTTAAAAGTGCAGAGTGAATTGACGAAATAGAAAAAAAAAAAAGAAAAACAAACAAAACCAAGCGCTAAAATATTTATTTGAAAAACTTTTTGGTACAGGGAAGGCAGTGAGGGAAAATATAATGTGACGGAAGTCAAAACAGGAGGGCAAAGGGAGTGAAATTGTATGTTTGTCACTAGACAATGATTAAAAGAAAATGCCCAAAAAGCTTCCAACACCAGCTGTCTCTGATGAACAGTCGTTACTGTTTAGGAACAAATTTATGCTTTACCCCTTCTGATTTTACATAGGCTTGTGTGTCTCTTTTCACTAGGATGGGATTCAGTATTTGGGAAATAAAAGATGGAGAATATTTTTACATTCAACAAATTGTGTATACTGTGGTGTAAACAGCTTGGTTGTCATCAGGCTACTCTATCCAGGATTTACCCTTTCTTCCAGCCTCTTCTCCTATTTTGAGCTCCAAAAAGGCAAACTGCCAGGCAGCACCGAGCCAAGAAGCTGGAGCAGAGAAAGCCTCCACGCTAAGCTAAACTAGAAAGTGAGGAGGAGACTCATGCAATGCAACACCAGTGTTAGAGCACAGCAATGTACAGTTCACTGCAGTACAGCAGTCACCTAAACAAATACATGCACACAAACACAGGACAGCCTGAACTCAGCATAGTGTCAGGCTATAGCTACAGTCTGTGCAGCTCCCATTGTGAATGCATGCAGCATGTGATGACTAGCAGGACTCTGTTGAAAGCAAGAACAATGAGTCACAATAATGAGAGATAGACTTCGGTACAGTACACGGAAAACATTTAGAAAAAGAAAAGACAATAGTAGACAATACTATAGATCAGTCTGATCAGAAATACTGTCATTGAAATTTCTGTTTTTGGTATTCCTGCAGTATGTGTGTGTGTGTGTGTGTGTGTGTGTGTGTGTGTGTGTGTGTGTGTGTGTGTGTGGGTGTGTGTGTGTGTGTGTGTGTGTGTGTGTGTGTGTGTGTGTGTGTGTGTGAGAAAGAGAGAGAGAGTCTGATGTGTTCTTGCAGAGTGCCTCGGAGTTATATAATGACCAACACAAACAAACAGCCTCACTCCAAGGAGAACTATAGCCATGATTTCACAGTAATCAGGACGTGCAGTCTGGTAAATAAAGTAACCCAAAAAATAAACAATACACTGCATATATACGTGTGTGTGTGTGTGTGTGTGTATACATACACACACACACACACACATACATATATATATACACAGTGGTACCTCTACTTACGAATATCTCCACTAACAAAATTTTCTACTTACGAAATTTCTCAGCAGGAAAATGTAAAATATTAGTTACGAAAGAATTTCGACTTACAAAAGGTAAAAATACAGTATGGGCTGTTACTAGCAGTTCCCACAGATTCCTGAACGCAACATTCTCATAGCTGCTCTTCCATTGGCTATTACCTAGTATCTTCCTGGTATCCCATTGGCTAAGAGGGACCTCTGTGTGGAGCTAGATCCGTGTTTATGCAGGGTCCTCCTCATTCAGCCCTCGACCCGTGAGGTGTTCTGATATTTTTCCGCAAACATATTAACTTTTTGAGTATTCACTATGGACCCCAAGAAATTGACGGAGTAAAGAGGAAAAGAAAAGACGAAGAAAAGAGTTTTTTGTCCTTACAAACAAAGCAAGAGATATTAGAAAAGCATAAAAAAGGGATGCGTTTGGTTGATCTCGCCAAAGAATATGGCCGTAATGCAGCTAAAATTGCCATGTTATTAAAACAAAAGGAAGTTTAAGGAGTTTAAGGCATCGTGTGGGTGGTTGGAGAAGTTCAAAAGGAGGACTGGTAAATGACCATCATTTTTCTTCTTTACTCTATTCTTTGTTTTTTACATTATGCACAACGCTCATTTATCGTGTAATAATCTAATCGTAACATGTATTTGTTACATGTTTTGATGCATTTTTATGCTGTATTTATGTCGGAATTTTTGGGGGCTTGGAACGGATTAGGGCATTTGCATGGAAAACGCATCTCTACTTATGAAATTTTCCGGAACTAAATAATTACAGGTACCACTGTAATATATACAGTATATATATACAGTATATACAGTATATACAGCATATATATATATATATATATATAATGTGTATATAACATACACACATTATATATCTATATATGCATATATATGTATAATATATGTATACAGCGCGCCCTCATTCCTCTCGAGTAATGCCTTCCAGGAACCACACGCAATTAATGAATTCCGAGATAGAACGACAAACTATTTATCTTATTATTTATAGTAATTTAAACTTTTATGAACTTTCCCCATAGTGATATTAACCCACCTTCTATCTGTATTACCTTTTCCCACACTCTTATTGACTGCTTAAACCACTTTTGTGTCTCACGTAAGTCCGAGACTCATGGAACATAGCGCACTTCCGGATGCCGTCAGCCAATAGAATGCGTGTACGGTATCTCGTGACTGAGAGAGAGAGACAGACAGGAATTATATTAAAGTTAATAAACTTGCTTCATGGATTATCTAAAAAAAAAAGTAAAATATACTGTTTTCTTAAAAAGGTTCAAAGTGATGTAAAACCCTGAAAATTGTATCAAATAACTTTTGACCACTTGGTGGCAGAGATATTCCAAACCTGTGTCACATAAAAGGACGTGTTCCATTGGACACCTCTATCTCTATAATGAATATTTCTTGCTATCGTTACTATGCAGTAATCTGATCAAAAAAATGTGGATTTGTTTTTACCAGTTTACTGCTAAATGAACCAACCCCTGCGGGCACAAACCACAACAATGAGATGAAATAGAGACACAGCGGTATGGACTCCAAAAGCACTTCCAATGACATCATCTTTTCTTAGCATCAAATGGGTAAAATGGATGTTGAATCATCTCAGAGGACTAAGCTTCAATATTTTATAGGGGAAAGTTGATGCAGGTTTGTATGGCAGAGTCAATGTGAAGACTAGAAGACATGGCAAAGTGTGAGGAGAGTAGCTAAATCAGTTAAAAGAGAGTAGAGAGCAAAATGAAACCATCTGACATGAGATGAACGGTTGGCTTTGAAAAATCTATTGAATCTAACGTTTGATATCATTACAAAGCTTAACATTTTGAAAAATGTATCAGAAGTGCAAAAACCTAGTGCCTTAGAAAAAAATGCAGTAGTTTGATCTTCCTCCTGATATAAGATAAGGCAATAAGAGATGATCAGGCTTAGGTAGGCTGAAATATACAGTATATAAAGGCATCTAAATCAGTGTTCAGATTTACTCTAATGAAATTAAAATTAAATAGTGTTATGTCTCTGGCATGTTTGAGGATTGTGTGTCTTGATAAAGTTAATTAGAATGTAAACCTATGTGTCTTCTGTACAGCAGAACAGCTGCTAGCATTGGCAAAACATACAAACACGCATACACACACACACGCACTCAAGCACGCACGCACATACGCATGCACACAAGCATGCATGCACACACACATCCAAACTTCACAGACAGACATCCGTTTGCTGTTTTAGGATCAAATTAGGGTTAAAGGAATTTCACACTGATGGTAGATAGAAGTTAGTTCACCTGCTCCAGTCTGTTCTAATGACAGATGAAAGACTGACTTAGCGAGATTAGATCTGGCCTCACATTCCCTGTGCACAGACCGAAGCCAGCTCACAAAACACACAGAATCAGATGACGACTGACGCGTCCATTCACTAATACGGCCTGAAAAGACTCATCACGTTGTTCCTCGACAACAGATCAGATAACAGCTCCCCTTCTGATATGGCTGATGAAATATCACAATATGTTTACAGTAATATAAACTGTACACTGCGAAATATGTAATGACACATTGTAGCTGTTGGCCACACGCACACATACATTTACACACACTGTCATAACAACAAATCACACATGGCAGCCCTTTGACAAAAGTGACATAGGACTCGTGATCATTTGAAGGCGCCATTGGAAAAACATCCTCGACCTCTGCTTTTCTGGCTAAACGCACACATACACACACACACACACACACACAGACACACACACACACACACACACACACACACACACACACACACACACACACACACACACACACACATACACACACACACACACACAAATGCAGTCTGGCAAGATAATGACTGTAATACTAGAGTATATTCTGTTAAAGCCCTTAAACACACTTTAGAGTCTGTATAAATAAAGGCAACTGCTCATATACTCTGTAGCTTCCTCTCTTGCTCTCACACACACATACGCACACACACACAAACACACACACACACACACACACGCACAAACACACGCACACTCACACATACACAAACATATAAAAAAAGGGCTACGTAAAAGACGCTGCTTTGAGGCATTTGATATAAGCAAAGCATAAAATATTTAGCTAAGGTGCTCCATCCACATTTGACTCAGAGCTGTCAGAACCAACAACACTAAATTCAAACTCCTACATCAATATCCCTGCTGCTGCCTGCTGCGTTTTTAAATTACAAGATTACTTAAGGTTAATGTTTAGAAATTTGTATTTAATTATAGAGTGCCCATTTTATTCTAGTCTCACCAATTTAATATTAATTAACAGCCAAACTGTTGCTGAATGGAATCATGGGATGAAAATATGACAAAGTCACTTTTGGATGTCTGATCTGAGTGTAATTGTAGGTTAATGTTTTGAACAAAACTATTTCATTCAACTGCAAGTATGTTTTCCACTATTCTTCTATATGGCGACCTGACCCCATGTGCTCATCTATCTGTTAACACTGAGGGTCTGAAGCCGTTACTGCACGCTGGGGCCCCCGATGGCTACAAGTACCGGCTGTGGGGGCCTGTTGGTGCAGCTGTCTCACTCTGGGGTAACATAAGACCTTATTAGAGTCCATTAGACCTCTCTGAAACCAATAAGAGATTGTCAAATACATCCAAACATTCACACAATTCACAGAGAGACAGGAAGTAAGAGGGTAGTGCTGGGGTCTGCCATTTGTCCGCATAACATCCCGTTAATGAATCCACAGCTTTTGGTCTTTAAAATGTGGGATAAAAGGCAATATTTTTAGATTAACTGTATTTGTGTGTTTAAAAAATGTTCTTATTTGCGTGTCAATTGCTAAACATAATTTCAATAAATTTCATATAGACATAGTACACTTCTATTTAAGAACTATTCTAAAACACTGATAATCATGGCAAAAATGAGATGATGGAAAGAACAGCCACAGTTAAAATTTCTTTCAAGAAATCTCACATTTGTCTATCTTCTTTTTTTGGATTTTGTACGGCTGTACATACAATTATATTTTATCTCATAGGTCCAGCAAAGTCTTTCTTCACATCTTGACAGTGAGACAACCTTGTCTGGAGTCCACAGCCCCAGAAAAAGAGCTTCCCTTGCCCTGACAGCAGGGGCTTGACCTGGGTGACTGTCTTTGATCTTTAATTAACACTGGACAGGCCACAGGAGAGAAGGGAGTTGAAGAACACGGGAGACTTCGGGATCAGCTGTAATAACTGGATCTAAACTTCCAGCACTGCCTCAACTTTAAAGTCATTATGGAACAGCCACAATGAAGAGGGGGATTCTATCAAATATATGCTGTGCCTAACTTCTTGAACAGAGTGAGGAGCTCGGTGAACCTGAAAATAGAGTTTGGTTTCTGGGGTTCAGAAGGCAACCAACCACAAGAAAGAGAAGGTGAGGTTGTCTGGAACAGGCAGCTCCTGACTCTTTTTTTTTTTTTTTTACTGCTGTGAACTGTTTTAACAAAACATATAGACTGTAAAATGAAAATACTAAGATAATAAACAGCATACATTACATTCTAAATCATACCATTAAAACATTTTTGCTTCCATTTATAAATAATAAGAATTTAACATAAATAATTGTGCATTATTTTAGACAGTAAAAACATGTTGGATGAGCTGCTACAATTACGCAACTGTAATTGCTGAAAGCTGTTAAACACAACTAAACACAGATGTCACACACGGAAAGGTGTACAGAATTTGTATGTGAAATAATAACATACATTTCAGAACTTCATCATCTATTATTCTTGAATCTTGGAAATTAAGTTAAGGTGATGGTCAAAGGTCAAACGTTATTAAAAGTGAGCTGTCTGGGAAAACTGCTGCAGCTTGTCTAACAATAAAAGATGGTAAAATGTTAGAACAGTTCTGTTGCACCAGAAGCCTTTGGTTGTTCCTGTTACCAACTTGGCAACAAGTTAAATCAATCTCCTTTAAAATCTGATGATCATGATGAAGATGATGATGCAGCTTCTAAATGAAAGCAAAAGTCAGGCATGAACTTCAAGACTTCTCAAACCACCTCCAAATGGGTGAGACTTGAGTATCTCCAGATGCCAATGCCTGCCGACTCATGACTCCAACAGCACCCACAACCATCACCACACTATTCCATTATTCACCATCCACTTCAACCAACTCTTTTCTTCTACGTTATCAGTCCCATCCCAGCTACTCTGGTAAAGCTCTTCTCGTAGCTAATGATGTGTCACAGAGACGATTTCTATTGGACCTCTGCACGCTGCATCCGACTCAAAGATCTGGAGAACACATCACACACATGCGTGGAAATATACATTTGCAACTATCCACTAAGACTTTGGGGCTCTTGGCTTCTTTTGAAAGCATCACACACAGAGAATCCACATGCACACAGAAAACTAGTGTAAAGTGTAGACACAAATGTTGGACATCGGACATGAAAGATTCTGGTTTGACATATAAAGTGTGTCAGCCTTCTCATCAAACATTTTGATGTTTGATGAGAAGGAGGGAAAAGAAATATCAGAGAAATATCAGATTTTTCAGCTCCAGGTTGTATCATGAGATACAGGAAGACAAGAAAGTAAAGATTTGATTAAACAAATGACATATAACAAAACAATGGAAGGATGCTAAAAAAGATGACAGAACTGAGAAATAAACTGTATGACTGAGAAATGAGTGTTCTTACTTTGGCAGGTGTTGCTTCTTTCTTCATACCCTGGGTTGCATAGGCACTTCCCAATAGGCACGAGCCACTCCCCTTCTGTGCTGCAGTACATACGTGGAGGCTCCTCCTCTTTGGAGTGATTGACACATGAGCCTTTGACCTCTACCAGTGACTGGGAGTCCATTGGCACCGTATCGGGAAAAGAGGCCAGATTCCTCAGGGTGTATGGGCACTTCTTGAAGTAAACCCTCACTGATACTAAAGCTACACAAGCACCCACATCCTGGAATGCCAGGTAGAAGCCCTTCTTGGACAAAGGACCCACCTCGCGTACCTCAGTGTTGAGCTTGAGAATGCGATCTCCAAGGTCCATCTGGGTAAAACTCTCATCGGCGGCAATGGTGTCAATTTTGGAGAACTGATGCTCTCTGAAGTGGCTGCCCTGGTCGTCATCTGTTTCCAGGTAGAGGAGGTTGAAGGTCTCTTTGCAGGTGCCCAAGACCAGTGGGATGGAGTTGCAGTCTCTGAGGGTGAACTTCAGCTCCACGTAGAATTTCTGGGCTGACTGGCGAGGGATCCAATTGGTGCGAAGCCAATTGTTCTGGCTGTACTCCATCACATTGCAGACCTGGAAGGTCCTGATGGGAGTATAGTGCTCATCCACCCCACTGATCTCCTCCCACTGAAGAAAAAGACAGGGATAAAGGTAGGGAAGGGATGGAAGAGAGAAGGAAGATGAAAAGGAGCAACAAACAAAAAAAGATACAAGGAGAAATAGGGGAGCAAATTTGCCGGAGAAAAAATACAAAGCAAAAAAACAAAGGTGGGAATGTTTAAGAAGCATACAAAGTTAAAAGATGAGAGGAAGAAAGTTATGCAAAATGATGGGTACAAAGATGTGAAGGTGCAATGAAAGATGGCAAAGGGACAGTTGTGGCAGGTTTGGGTTACAGAAGACAAAAGGAGCAAAGACATTGGAGGAAAGTAGGAAAGCAAGACATAGGAAAGTTTGGAGACAGAAAAGGAGGAAGACATTGGAACAGAGAGGAAGATAGAGAAAAAATGAAATTATCTCCACCCTTTAAGTGTTTACACATGAATTATTGAGATTTAGACTCACTCACATTGATGAATACTAAGTATCTAATAAACACTTAAGGGTGAAAAATCACACTAACAGATCCCCTAGAAATTACTCACATTAATTAAAAGCAAACTTGCTGCCGTTGCCAAAATTTTTAGTTTGGAGCACTGTGAAAATATCTCAGAGAAAAGTGTGATTTCTCATCTCAATCGCACTAAATTTGTGTGAAGTTTCTTAATTGCAGTTAAATATTAGCAAATAAAAATCTTATAGTGGTTTTTTTTCACCCTTAATCTAACATTTATTTTTTTTTTGAGGACGTTTAAGCAGTCTTGGTTATTTGCATCACATTACTACTGCTATGAAAGCAAACGTGCTGAATCCACTATGAAACAAAAGAAGCTACAAAGAATAGACAGATGTGAGTGAATACCAGGAACGTTCGTGTCTATCTTACATTTTCCCTCCACTGGGAGAAAGCAATGAGGAGGAGAGGAGAAAAAAGAAAGCGGGGTCATTCTTTTTGAATCCAACACAGCGAGAAGACTCATTGATCATGTGCTTTGGCTTTGCTGTCTAGGCAAATCAACACTGAATCAGAGTGATGATGAATGGGGAAACACCTGAAACACTGGTCTCATTGTGATCAAAATGACAGTCATTAGAATGAATGGTCCTAAATGTGCAAATGGATGCTTTATCTCTTCTGTCTTTCTTTTTTCTTTATGAGAAATTCAGAATGGATGTCTGCCTGAACGAGCAGAGTGAGGGAAACACGGGAAAGAGAAATACTTTCTGTGTAAGTGGAAACTGAATTATCGCTTCTTTCACACAAGCATTAATGGAAACATAAACCCACACACACATATGCATTCACATGAGGCTCATTTGAAGTGTTTAAAGTCTCATAGCAGGCAGACACAGCAGGTGCTTTCAGCCCGAACACAGAAATTAATGACGAGCTAAGAAAGTCTAGGCTCTCTATTACACGTTTTTGTGCGCCTGTTAGCGTGTGTATGTGTGTGTGTGTATGCGTGTAAAACACGTCTGTGAGTGCCGAGTGTTCAAGGAGCTCTCAGGCTGAAGGATGGCCACTTGTTTTTCATCCCACAGTAAAGTTAATGAAACACCCCTAAGAGATGGAGACAGAATAAGAAAAGAGGAGCGGGATGCAGCACCATAGAAAGTTAAAAAAGAGGTAGAGCTGAAAAATCGCAAATAGGAAAGAGGGAGAGATAAAGTGAGAGCAAAATTGAAGGGAAAGATTTCATTGGTGTTTAGTCTCCCTTGTAATACCTTCGCTGGCATCACCTCATTCATCAGAGTATAGTCCAAGCTTTCTGTATTTCTAACAATAACAAGGGAAAGTAAACAGATTTGAGTGGGGCTGGACGTTAAACTTGACAGTTCATTTCATTTTACCAGTGAGTTTAATCACCTGCCTCTGAATAGATGTAGCAATAAAGATATATTGTCATATAAAAATGCAAAGAGAGAGATGCTCTGCCACTATGATGAATGATTATGGTGACATTTGTTTTCATAAGTTAATGTACTGACTTGTAATGAAAACAAGGCATCCTAATCTGCTTCATGCTTCCTTTATTATCAAATGTCAATATTTTCTTACTGGTTTTGAAAGCAGAACAAGGGATCTCTTTTTTTTTTTCTGTAAGTGTGATCTGTTGCTTCTGCTAGTTAAAAGAATGGAATGCAAATATAATAATATAATATGCCATGTAAAAACTTGTATGTTTAAAGTTCTAGAGAGACAAGGTTATAGACTTCTTTTAATCAGATGAAAGTAAACATTATAATCATACTTCATCTTCTTTCCTCCATTATGTTTTGATTATTATGTTTTGATGTTAATTTTAAGGATTAACAGGTTCATATTAGCCAAGATCTTGAATATCTTTTTTTGTATTTTCCATAATTTTCCACAGTTTGTTAATGTGGAACACAGCGTACAAACCTTGGTATCCATATGCCAATGTCATCAAAGACCGGTAATGTCTGGCTGGCAAATGGTAAAACAAATAATTTAATGTAATTCCTAAACCAGAAAGTATAAAGAGCAACCTGCATGAGCAAGATTTTGCCACTGGCTCTGCCTTTCTTTCTAATCCTCAACAATCTCTGATGTTATGAACATGTTAACTGATTGGATCAAATTTACATCTGATGAACATTAGATTGTGCTAACCTTATCTTGCAAGAACTTCTCCACTTATTCATAGAATATCTCCTACATTTTATAGCTCAATGATTCATTTTCCCTTATCCTGGAAAGAAAGCTCCTCTGCAAAAAATGGTTTCCAACTGAAAAGGTATCTGGAGAGCACATCATGTACTTTTATGGGGTTACAGGTGTAGTACAAGTGTTCATCTATACCTTAGTGTTTCTACATGAGGGTGGGTGTGCACGCTATTTAGTGTTATGCAGGAAGTTGTTATTGTGAGATGTGAGTATTGTGTGTATCCCTTCACCTTAGTGTGTATTCATGTCCAGCTTTATGATGCAAACAACCTGAGTCTAAGGCAGCCATTTTTCTTTCTGTCTTTGGGAAGCATCTAAAGTCTGAGGAACACACATTTGCACATGCATTCATGCAACACACACACACACACACACACACACACACACACACACACACACACACACACACACACACACACACACACACACACACACACACACACAAACACACTGGGCTCAAAATCAAAACCAGGTGTGTGTATATTTCTGTGTGTATACAGGGTGTGCTATATCCTCTTCAAAAGACGATGACTTGAACTGAGCAAATCTGTGCCAAAGTAAGACCCTATTCCCCACCCAAAAACATTAAATCATGTATACATTTTGGTGAAAAAAAATAAAATCTAAACATAACGTCTCATTATTATATTACAGTTAGAGACAACAAATAAAACCATCCATTAGGAGAAACTGATCTATTACATTAAATCTACTTTCAAAAGGGAGCTCTTCTCCCACCAGAGGTAACCCTCTCTGAATGCATTGGAACTGTTTGTATGTTGACCAGAATAAATAAAGTGAACAGCCAACCTGCTTGTTTCTCTCCAGGGAGGTGTCACTTCTTTCTCCTAGTAACCTAATTGATATATAACAACACTGTGACCCTACACCAGTCCTCGTGACCTCTGACCCCAACCCCTGATGGTCACAGTTGGGGCACAGTTTGGTGTAATCTTGCCCCTGGTCCTTCTGATCTGTGCTGTAGGTTGGTAAGGTAATTAAAGGGACAGTAAAATGGAGAGTGGTAACCTGATCTGTTCATGACATTACAGCTACGGCAACAGGCACGTCTCAGAGTCACCGAGTCAGCACACCAGTTCACCCACTTCAAAGACATGCAGGTCAACGGGAGTTAATGGACCAGTAGATGGGTCAGTATAGGGTAACAATGCAGAAAACAAGACTGAAATGAGCATTTTCCATTCCGAAGATTTACAGGAACAGCAGTGTCAATGGCAATCAATTGTACAGTGGACAAAAGAAGCCAGAGGACTTTGTTTTTATATTTTGAAATTGAAATTTATATGTGGATTAAGATTTTTTTTTCTGACTTTGTTTGGTACTAACAAACTTAATAGGTGGTGTCTTTACCACAGCCCGCTATACATCTAAAGCTGAAGAGGGGTGAATTTAAAAACTGGTGTGGGCCTAGCTTATGGTCTGGGCTTCTGACAGGTCAGCAAGGTCACAGACAGAACAACTGCAACACATCAGTCAGAGGACGCTTCATCAGCGGGTCTTACTAGAATAAATTCTTTATAGCTTCTCCTCTGTTTCCTCCTCCAGTTTCTGACCGCTCAAGAGTCATACTATCCTTCTGTATGCTTTGTGCAGCACACATCAGCAACCACCACTGAAGGATTTTTACTTTTCCAAAATAGCACTTCTGCACCGTATTTATAACTCCAATTGTTAGAGTGACTTGGCATCTGTTGATTTGTTATTCATGGATTTGTAATTATACAAACTTCTAACAGTTTCAGTGAGGGACATTAACATACAACTGGGAAGTGTCTCTTATGCTAATGGGGACATTCGATACAAGTTTTAGAAATGCTATTATGTGGAGCATAATAATGTTGCATAATGTTGTCATTTGTTGGACGGTATGCATAAGTTGTCACTTATGCAAAGGAAGGAAGGAAGGAAGGAAGGAAGGAAGGAAGGAAGGAAGGAAGGAAGGAAGGAAGGAAGGAAGGAAGGAAGGAAGGAAGGAAGGAAGGAAGGAAGGAAGGAAGGAAGGAAGGAAGGAAGGAAGGAAGGAAGGAAGGAAGGAAGGAAGGAAGGAAAGGAGAAAGGAAGAAAGGAATAATTATATAGGCCAGACCTTCACCACCCTTTTGTTCCAAGCCTAGGAATCGGGGAGTGTGTGTGTATGTGTGTGTGTGTGTGTGTGTGTGTGTGTGTGTGTGTGTGTGTGTGTGTGTGTGTGTGTGTGTGTGTGTGCGTGTGCGTGTCCATACTTGTCATCACTCATGACAGTGTACAGTACATGGGTGGTTTCCATATTTTTTTACATGTCAACCTTCCCTTATTGCAATACAAATGTTTGGTTACCGCTAATGTTAGCTCAACCAGTCCTGCAGGGAATTTGAGCCTCAGCATGTAAAAAACAAACATTTAAAAATATTTACAAGCAGAAAAAAAAAATCATAATTTTGTATCTTACTGACCCAGAAGTCCAGTGGACTTTAAATAATGCTGATTTCCCCCTGTGTTTTGTAACATCTGTCACAAGCTTGTTTTCATTCAAGCACAAACACAACTATTGTGTAAACTAGTTTGAATGTGAAACTCTTGATTGAACTGCAAATATGTAAGCTTCAATGACTTTTGCTAAAATTTTTAAAACTGTAAATATTTGAATATCACTGCACTTTCTTTGGCCAGATTACTTCGCGAATTGTAAATATTAACTAAGTTTGTTAAAATGTTGCTAGACAATGACTTCAATATGTGACAGTCCTTGCAGGAACACACATGCTTTTTGTATTCTTTGTCAGTGACAATGGACCTCAGCTCGTATGTGCTCATTTATTCCAATTTATATACATGGCCAGTGTCCAGGGCTTTGGTTTGTTACTGAAAAATACGTTCAATGCACGCAAGTATGTAATCTTTAACACTCTTTAGTCTTGTGAAGAGGTAAGCCCCCCAGCCGCCACATGACAATCAGCCTGCCTCCCAGATAACAGTGTATCTGGATGGATGCACGCACACAGACACACTAGTCACTCTTGTGCGAATGTCCTGGGGAGGCTAAGCTCTTAATTTGTTGTGACCGGAGCACGTTGTGTCTCCACAGGCCAATTGCCGTGGCCCCTCCATCAATGTGGATGAGCGCTTGTGAGTTTCTGCCTATGTGAGGTGGTTCAGCGCCGCTGCCACATTATGAGAAATCATTTGTGAGCAGCTGTCTCCTAGGGTGGACTGCTTATCAGCACACAGTCATTGGATGATGTGAGTAATTGCAGATGATTCACCTTGAGGACTTGATCATCAGCAATCTCTCTCTCATCCTCTTCTGTCCTTCCTCTCACCTCCACTGTCTTCCTGTCTTTCACCTTTCTCCTCCATTTTTAGATTGTTTTCTCTCCCTTTTCTTTCTGTTTTGACTAATGCCCATATAAACATGAGATTGGCCACCATTCCCTCAGAATTATGATGAACATCAAAGCTTTTCCTCTTTAGTTATTCAAACAAATATAACTTGAATAAAGCAGCAATCGGTGTGCAGTTTCAGATCGCTCACATGTGAAGAACTTCTACTATTATAGCATCAATCTTTTTGTCAAAACAGTTGTGAAATTCCTCAATAGTCTACAATTGTCTTTGGACTACATGTATTTCAAACTGCCTGCACTTTTTCATTCAGGTTTTTTTATTTTTTGTGGTTGAACCTGAAGAAACTCAGTACTGCTGTTCTGACGGTGCCAGCGTTGTATATGACTGAAGGAAACAAGGTTTGGCAGCTCCACGGAACAAATGACTGGATTACCTTAAGCCACTGCCAAGGAGTAATTCTAACACTTAATAAAGGAATAAGGAGGAAGTAGAATGTGTGCGTGTGTATATGTATGTGCTTGTGTGTGTGTGTGTGTGTGTGTGTGTGTGTGTGTGTGTGTGTGTGTGTGTGTGTGTGTGTGTGTGTGTGTGTGTGTGTGTGTGTGTGTGTGTGTGTGTGTGTGTGTGTGTGTGTGTGTGTGTCAATGAGGCAGCCCCAAGGCACAGTAGTCTAACTAGTTGGACAAATAAACACTCAGGGAAAGCTCACTGGAAGGCCTTTGACTGCAGAGAGAGTCTGATAGATGAGGATACAGACATTGTTTGGGACAACATTGCCGGCAAAGATTAGTCACATTATTACATGAACTAATGCATTTTTCTTAAAGGAAAAAAAAAGTCAAGAATGACGTCACCCAAAGGTACTCATCAAATCTTTGCAGTATATATGTTTTTACACTTAGATCACCCTTTAATTACAGAACAGAAGACCAGATCTGGAATAATACACATTGGTTAGGCATTTCCAATTTTTTTTTTATTCATAAAGACTTTATTAAAACTTGAAAAATGTCTGTTAACAAACAAGTAACTGGATTAAAGCATGTGTGACAGACAGAATGAGGTGGAGCACATTTTCAATCAAAAGGAAATGGATTAACAAGTGAAATCTTCACAGTACAATTACAATGTTTACATGCAACAGCAGCAGAATAGTCATCTGTGTCGATGAATGAAAAGAGGTAAGCTCATTGGCATTTTTATGTAGATGGTTTTGTAACTACAATCTGAAATCCTTTAATGCTGTAATCTTTCTGTAAACACCAGTACATACATACAATAAAATTTCCCTTAAGCTTCTTGACCATATGGCAAACTCTGAATACTTAACCTGTAGCCTGTGAGATGGAGAATGGACAAAACTGTCTAAAGAAAACTGGGTTAATCTGCAGTTGGCTCACTGGGTCAACATCACACAGCGAGAACCACATGAGTTTGAAAATCCTGGTTTCGTGTGTTGTGGGCATGAATCCAGCATCCAGTTCATGTTGGTGGATCTGTCTCTAAAGTGTAAACATATTCAGACATGTTGCGGGTAAACACGGAGATAGATGATACTTACCCCATGTGATGGGTAGGAAATCCATCCTAACTCGCCTTGGCTTGCTTTAGAGTCTAATAGGTTGACTGTGGTGAGGAAGGAACAGAGAGAGGGAAAACATAGAGAAGTGTGAGTGGCTAGTCCTTGTTAGCCCCAATTAGCCATTGGCTAAACCCAGAAGGGGATCATCAACCTCAAGCAAACGATCATGGTTCTATTTACACAGCTGCTACACACTTACATAGACACATGTACACACACTACACAAACATATCATGTGCTAAATCCTATGCAGTGAGAGACGGCGTTCTGGTCTTCCTGTGGAACATATCACAGGGCAGCAGGGCGGCCAGGGACACAGCTGAATTGTCAGATTGAACTCTCTCTGCATTTCCTGCATTTCAGTGGTCTCCTTCTTTTCCAAATCAAATGATTTTGATGTAAATGCTATCCCTCAGTAAGTAATATGGACTTAGTATCTAGAGTACTAAGTATCCAAACTTAAATGAAGTTTGCAGCTTGTGAGTAATTTCAAATCAGATGAAAAAGCAACTGTTTACCATTTACCACAAATTTTTTTGGGATTTATGTTTGTCCTGCAGAACTAATATTGTACCCAACTGCTGAACAAAGAAGTACCAGATAAACCTATTAAACATGGCATGCAACCACACAAAACATGATACATATTTGTACACATTTCAAAGAAGATGACTTCTCATATTCACTATAGATGAAAAACAAGCTACACTCTTAAAATCCTCTATCAAATCCTCTTTACTGGTAAAAATCTTTCAAATGTTAAGTAGTTTTAATCTATGTTTACAGTGCCCAATTTTGCCTTAGTAATCATCCAAAATAAATACATTTAAAGTGACACATTTCTGTAATTACAGACTAAAGTGATCAGCTTATGTAAATAGATGGAACATTAACGGTTCTCTCTCTCTATCCACACGTTCTGTCCCTTTGTGTTTGAACATGAAGCCCCTTCTCATCCCACTGAGCACATCAGTCCACAACTCGACACACAAACATAACCACACACACACACACACACACACACACACACACACACACACACACAAACACCCTCCCACACACATACACACACACGCGCACACTGAACACGAGCAAGCGCACACAAAAACAGCCACGTTAAGCAGTAGTGCAGCCAGCCCCGCAGCTGTAACTCTATTCACTGTTAAACTAAAAAGAAGATGATCTTATTCCTTCATTCAAGCAAGAATGTACACCTCTCTAAAGACAGTCAGAAGGAGTGATTGTGGGTCAAGACGGGCTGTTATGGCACAGTGAAACCTCCCTCTCAAGCAGCATGAATTAATTTTGCAGAGAAATGGGATTTTGTGGCTCCATGAACTAATTGCTGTTTCACATAAGGATGAAGGTTGAGATATAAATCATCATTTTCTTCAGGGGAATTTGGTAATGATTTGCCAGTATGACAAAACGAAAGCGGAGAAAGGGAGACACACAGAAGGAGACTTATTATCACATTCAAGGCTCAAAAAAGATACTGAATTTGTCACCTGAGCTGAGCCATGCCAAACCATTCAGTCAGTTGAGTGGCAGTAGAAATACTCCTATCTGAGTCTAATGAAGCTATCTGTTCATGTCAGATAATAGCAGCTCAGCATCCACGGCCATTGCTTCCAATTTACATTTCTCAACTAGCCAAGCCCTCCACTCCAAATGAGCCGAGCGGAGGAATTTGAGAGCAGAAAATTAGGCAGCACTGGTATCGCAGAAGGAAAGAGCCCCCTCCAGCTGCACTTGGCTGGGGGAAATCAGCACCCACACATGCACAAAACCACGCATAAGCATCCACAAGCACATGCAAAAATACAAACACTGCACGGCCACGAATGAACCTAAGTAACGCTATAAATGCATCCCTAGAGATGAATACGCAGACACACACACACACACACACACACACACAACCACAGTCAGTTAGCAAGCTAGTGTCAGCCAAGCATATAGCCCCGGCCCCATTAGGGAGTGCCTCCAAATGAGAACTAGGAGTATTAATAGCATACCAAGCCAGCCTGTCGGGCAAAACATCACAGAGGTAGGAACAGATGAATCAATGTGTAAAACATACCTGACCACTATTGAACACCCAAAGACACAAACCCAACCTCAACATGAACTGATGAGAAAATGTGGATTATTTTCCTAGTGAGCCATTGCACATATTTCTATTTTTCTTAGCACAGACAAGAAAGTGTTGAAATGCTAACATGAAATATTTAATCAAGTGTGCAGGTCGCACATTTTGATGGAATTTAACAGCTATGCCAACCGTTGAATGTTCCCTTGCTTTGAGCAAAAAACATGATGAAGGAAAGAAACTTGACTGACACAGACATAATAAAATTAAAATTGGAATGAAAAGAAGAAGCTGTCAGAAGAAGAAGAGGTCTTCCCTACTAAATTAACTCATACTGAATAGAATAGAATAGAATAGAATAGAATAGAATAGAATAGAATAGAATAGAATAGAATAGAATAGAATAGAATAGAATAGATCTTCCACATCATCACAAGGAAAGAGGAGAGGTTTTGTCTGGCTATGTGTGTGTGTGTGTGTGTGTGTGTGTGTGTGTGTGTGTGTGTGTGTGTGTGTGTGTGTGTGTGTGTGTATGTGCGTGCATGTGTGTGTGTGTGTGTGTGGGTTGGCAGCAAAGCAAGGCAACTTGTGCCTGTGTTAAAGGGTGAAGTGTTCACCTCCCATTATGAATTATTTAAGTGCAGAGTTGCTCTGTCTGATGTTACTGCTTACCCAACCCTTGTGCCCCCAATTTTTCTTTCTCTCTTTCTTGCTTACTTACTTTGTTTCTTTCTTTCTTTGATTATTTCCTTCTTTCTTTCTTTTTCTTTCTTTCATTCATTCTCTCCTTCTTGCTTTCTTTCTTTCTTTTCATGCTTTCTACACTTTACACACACATAGACTTATTTAAAGTCACATGAAGACACCCAGCTCCACTAGCGCATGTCAAATAAATGTATATACCTCTACGTTTTGAACAAAAACACACATTCGTCTTGTGTTTCTTTATTTTACTGGAAAGCCCAACGTACATGCTCTTAATTGAAGATGCCACTTCATCTTCACATCAATGTTTGTCCAAGGCACCCTTAAAAAATATAGGCCTATGGAGTATTGGGGTAAAATTGGCTTTCTATTGAAGGAAGGGTGTGTGCAAGCATTTTTCCAGCACCTCTGAAAGGTGTCATCGCTCACAAACACCCATCCGTCCCAGCGGGACTCCTGCGCCGGGCTTTACGGCCCAAGCCGAGCTCCCTCCCGCCGGCTAAAAATATCTAAGGCCTCCCGCCTCCCCCTGCAGCGGGCCGTTACATGTACCACGAAACCACGCAAAAGGAACATCCGCCACAGTAAAGGGAACTAGTATCATTTTATCGAGTAAATATTGGAAATAATTATTTCATAAATATTATTTTAGACAGTTTTGATATATAGATCTGACATCTCTCTAACTCTGAGGAATATTGTATTTCTTACAACAGTTTCAAACAATATCATGAGGATCAGACGAAAGTCATACAGAACAGCACGGTGCCGACCTTAGGTTTAAGATTAGGATAAATACTCGCTCTAGACTGAAAAGTAAAATAAGACAAAAAAAGACTTTTATTGATATACTACAAAGAAAAACGTAATTTTAAAAATATAAATGCCTTGATTAAAATAACTTCACCAAAAGTCCGACAAATAAACAAAACCTTTTTTTTTATTAGTATTATTATTTCTTGAATTACTTTTGGTCTAATACATCGATATAAAGGTTTGGCTTTCTGTGAACGAACAGCACATACTTTAAAGAGCATCGTTTTAGTATTTGATCGGCGCCAGTGTGAATATAAAATAAACGCCGGTAGAACTTTGTTCATGCTCCAGCAGCCAGCGCCAATTTGCAGCGCAAAACAGGTGAAACCATTCAAGCTCTTGTTTTGTGACTGTTTAGGTTCATTATCGTACCTATTACACCAATTAAAACTACCATTTATTGACTTATGGTGACTTTTACAAACCAGGAAGTTAATGAGTCCCCATCTAATGTGATAGACTGCTCCCTGCAATCGCAACGTCAGCGCCCGCTGATGTTATTCATTCAATAAGAGAAACGCGTAACCAGCGCTCCTCGGTGAGTTTGGGAGCTTCTCATCCTGTTGGGTTAAACTCCTTGATTGTTTCAATGCTGTGATCTTTTTAATGCTCTATAATCGAGTTTATGAAGCATGGCCTTTTGCACCAACACACTTCAACTTTTAAAGAGAAGAGAAAAAGGCTCTCTGCTCGTTCAGAGTTTTTAAAGTTATAACAGCGACACATTAAAGCCGTCTGGACTAACATCTATACAACCCAGAGACGGAGCGGCTCGATACTGACACTCTCTGGCAGATTTATGTCTCGGAAAAGTGAATAGCAATTTATTTGTCATCTTGACATTATACATAGATATATAATGTTAAGATGCACATACACATATACATATATACAGCATATATACATGTGTGTGTTCGTATGCTGTATAGTTGAACCTGTAGAGAATTCAGTGTAACTTCATTTTATCTCTACGTCATTTTTTTCAAACTCTTTTCAACTGTTTCTCGTCCCCCCCATCTCTCTCTCACATACACACACACACACACACACACACACAGACACACACACACACACACACACACACACATACACACACACACCTACACACACACACACACACACACACACAAACGAAAGATACTGTTAGAAGGCCACTGACGTAGAAAACACAAATATTCACAATAACTTTTATAAAGTACATAGGCTGCATGCATACATTGACTTTTAAACATAATTATTCTTAAAATGTTAAGCTTTACATTAAATAATTTGAAGATTCACAGGACATAATTGTAATAGCCTATAGTCCAAGCTGACAGCCACACAACTGATCTTTTATATATTTTTAACTAAATTACAGTCTAACCACAGGTCATGGGCCATAGAGATTATTGCATGTACAGCTTTGTATAAATCATGTTTCTCTGATGCAGGACAAGAAGATAAAGTTACTGACATTTAGAATATTTGGGTGAAAATTTTCCCCAAAAAATAATCAAAATTATTTTGAAAAAATTGTTTGACAAAATACCCTAAACGTTTTCGTCTCTTCTTGAATTTAAGCATTTTAGTAGGAGTCTAGCATCGTCTGTCATTAATGAACTAAACGGAAACAACACAATCGATAGTTTTTTTTTGTTTTTGTTTTTTTTTGGAGGGGGGGGATTTGAGCTGTGGACGGTTTTTTTTTTCCCTTTCAGAAAGTTTCTATTAGTTTAGAAATGCTCTCTTGACGTGACCTTAAAACCCAATGACATCATAGCTGCCTTCTCAGGCGGTAGAAAGATCGCTGACAGTGGTGTGTCTTTATTAATTCAATTGTCTGACTCTTCAGTAGCTGGTAGGAGATAATGTCTACTACATTCGTGTAATCAGATTATTATAACGGGGTAAGGGTTTGAATTATTCCTCTCTGCGCTGATATCCCGCTCTTTTGATTCAAATAAAGCACAGTCATCAGAATTAGATAACTCTACATACTCTAATTAATTACTGTATCTTTAATAGTTAATAACGGTAATCATGATCTATACTATGTTAGACAGTGTGACCCAAATATCCACCGAAATGTACCCCCCCCCCCCCCCGTGGGCAGTTTTAACCTTCAGAGCACCCAGCTGCTCTCGAAACACGCGTGTTCCTGTCCTTTTCGCGTTGACCCCACTCCACAACACTTAAACTACGACGGGAAGGCTGCTCCCACCGGGGAGTTTAGCTTTACCTTTATAAAGAGGCAACACCAACAAAGTTAGGTGATTAAAGTGTAGTTTGTTTCACTTGTCTTTAGTGCAGCCTCACGTGTGTGGAGAAGTGACCCCTGAAAGTGGATCTGCATTATTTCTATCGGCCTTCAAAAGATTTCCACTAGAATAAAGGGAATCAAAGGAAACTGCGCCTTCTTCATTTTCCACGTGTATACTGAGGAGTATAATTCAAATACTAATTGTCACATTGCGACTTCGTTAAAAATAAAAACCATAATAATTTACAAGTGTCAAAGATGCATCGTGGTCGGGACAGTAAAGAAAATCCGCACTTTTTACGCACTATGCGATTGTGCTCATCTTCTATTTTAAATTGATGTCATGGGAAGGCTCAAAGGGGAGTCTTCCCCCGTTAGAACCCGCAGACGTGAATCAACGTGAATCCGTCATGGCAACACGACCATCGGAGTTTCTTCCCATCTTTTCGGCTTCGATGGGTGCTTTGTGTTCCGCCATCGCTCAATTCACTCACTTGGTTCTAACTATTAATCGCCTCAGATTAACCTAAATTACGCTTCCTTGTTAGAGTCCACTTTCAGGTTTATTGTCTGTTGAATTTAATATCCTGGCTCTCAGCGATCCACAGTGTCATCTCACACTCGTGTTAACATTAAAATTTGGGCAGTCGTGGATTCCCGACGAGCGCACGGCGCTGACCGGGACTTGTACCGTAGCGCACCTCGCAAAGACGCGCAAGCGCGCACACACATGAACACACGCGCTCGCAGACAAGAGTTCTCTTACCTTCATTGGGGGGGTAGATGATGGGGAACGCAGGAATAACGAAGGACAATAAAAGAGGTAAAATGTAAAGATGTGATCGCGGATTGCAATCCATGGCAGCGGATCAGAGGTACATAACTCCATGTAGCCACTGACTGATCTGAGTGGGTCTTCTCTCCACTCAGCTTTCTCCCTCTCTCTTGCTCCCTTCTCCCTTTCGGTTGGAGCAGTTTTCCGCTGGGTCCTACAGAGTCTGATAGACAGCAAAACAGGGCGCTCAAGTTCACCACAGGTCACTTTAGATCCGTTACTCCAAGTATCTGTCTTCTTGACGTGAACGACAGCTTCAGCATTTGCAGCTGAAGCAAAACGGCAATTTGATTCAATCAACAAGGGAGTATTGAAAATATGAGGGAACAAAGAGAAAAACATCCTGTGACTTAATGGTAAACTTCACTTTACCCTATAGCTCAGAGTGTTCTCTTTGTGAGTTATAGTTAAGCAACAAGCCCGCTGATTTTGTGCAGTGAATATTTACAGTATAGTCCACCTCTATTCACATCAGACTAACACTTTTTTGGCCCACTTACAATTACAGCAGTCCACGAGCTGCAGATCTTTATCAGAACAAGATGTAAATCATATGTCCATAACAGCTAAGAACGTGAGAAAGTACACAAACCTGATGTTTTCGATACATCAGCCAATCTGTGATTCCGAACCAGAGGCAACATAAGAATAAGGTTCTAATTCTGCCTGCAGAGCAGCTATTAATGCCCACATGATTCCTATCAAGAAACTGGAACAGCCTATGGATCCTGTCGTTTTGAATGTAGACTTTGAAATGGCCAGGGGGGAAATGTGTTTTAACTTTGCTCTGAAACAAACAGAGCCATTGCGTTATTTATTCTTTTTTTTTTTTTACAGGTTAAGTGACGCTGCTCATACATGTAACTTAGTTTGATGGGTGGCACAGACATTCAGGAGTTTAAAAAAAAAACATGATGCAACAACCTGACTAGGTTTTGTAGAAACTCTAACACATTCAAAAAGCAGTCATGAATGTGATATACTATATATTAATACTGTGAGTTGCAGTGTGTCCAGATGTATAAGAAATGTGTTGTATTAAAAAAAGTAATTTAGTGGGCTGTTTGCAAAAGATGTGATCCTTTCCAAATCTGAAATAAAATGCGATACCAAACACAAGGTTGCACTCAGTTTAACTAATGCTAATATTATGCTCCCATTGAGTGAACGTAATGAACTTTTTTAGATGAATGATTATACAATCCATTACCATACTGTAGAAAACACTGCTGAATTTGGGGAAATGTGTTTAAATCTATGCAAATAACATTCTGCATTTCAACAAATCATTACATGTGTGGAGCCTGACTGTCACACACTAGTGCATTTTTAAGAGAAAAAAAATATTCTAGCATTTCCCTTGCTTGGTATACTGTACTGTGAGTCTGGCAAAACTCTATTAAAAGAACATGGACATTTTTTTGCAAAGCTTTTAATGCAGATATTTAACAATAAATCACTCAAAGGCAAACTTAGAACACCACACATTCTAAGAGATTTACTGGTTTCAGGTTGTCAGTGGATTCAATAAAGAATGATGCCAATAGGGCTCCAACCACATTATTAAGTGGCTATGTCATGTGGATTTACAGCAGGTTGTAGACGTGCCAACCTTCATCATCTATCATTTTCTACATCTCACTAATTCACTTATTACACCCTTACAAAATTAATACAGGAGGCTCCACAGCTAACAATCAATTCAAAAGATGGCTTTTCTAGGTTTCTAAATCACAACTTTGCAGATACAGTTTTAATGAAGAAAGCAGTTAATTTTCATAAGCAATAAATTAACGGATAAAAACACATGATTATGAATATAACCCTTAATTTAAGTAATATGAATAATGTTAAATTGACATATGTTTGACCCACAAGAGATGAGCAATGTATTTAAATAAATTCAAATTAAAATCAATGTTTAAGAATTAAGCAGGTGAAACATTTTTTAAGTGGAACAGCTACTGTAGTAAATTATGACAAAGAAAAAAAAAAGACTAACAACCAAAAGAATGATAGCATTGTGTATTCTGTAAAATATAATATTCATCATAAAATATTGAACAAATTTAAAGTGGATTCCTGCTTTGACTTTAATCCAAAGCAATCATTTTCATTTGGTTGTCTTAACAGTTACCTTTGCTGTTTTTAGTCAATAAATCTGCAAGACAGTTCAGGCTAATTGTTGAAAATATGTTTCTGATTGTGGTAAATTAGAAAAGTGTAATTGCTCTCTCTCCACTCCAACATTTCCCCACTTCTCAATGGGTGCTTGTCCATTCTTGAACTCCCTCCAGCGCAACAATCCAGTATGAGATGGAGGAAAATATTGATTTTGAGCTCTAATAGTAGGTCCCGATGTGTCCTGATATGGCTGTTTAGTCTTACAAATTTACAAAGCAGATGTTATTTAAGAGAAGCTTTGAAGCTGCCGAGACCTTTTGCCTTATTACACAGTAGCACACAAACAAGTAAACAAATCGTCTCACTTTGTTTACTGCTTGCTGTCAGTACCCTCTTTTTCCCTGTGGTTCTCGGGCGGCACATTCCTCCAAGCTCACATCGTGCAGAAGAAGAAGCCAGCAGGCTGCTGGCGTGTAACACTATCCCCCTACACCAGACATCATACCAGAGACGCTTTCTTACCAACGCCAGAACCAACAATCTTCATTCTAAAACTGAAGAAAATTGCAGTGGCCTGGTTATTGTTCTCATTAAAGCACATTCATTGTTTTTTATGTTTTGATTATGTACAGTTTAAATAAAAATATGACTATTCTTTGTGAGTCATTGCAAGAGGAATAATATATTATACATTTTTTTGTTAGATGTTTTTCACTCCAAAAAAAGAATGATCAAATATATATATATATATATATATATACGTGTGTGTGTGTGTGTGTGTGTGTGTCTGTGTGTGTGTGTGTCTATCAAATAAATAGCCTTAATTTAAAGTGCTGAAAGTGCTAAAACTTTCACCAAAGACGCTCAGCATCCACATCTTTACATTACACCTCAAACCAAGACACCAATGATCTTTTGACCTCGAAATGTTACTCTTTCAACCTCAAGAATTTGGAATCCATGCAGTCCATCATTATTTACATTATAGTTTGATATTTGTTAAAGAAACTGACATTTCATCCATATTTTCTTCAGGATTTAGCTGAAGTAAGATTTTATGCTCAGCTTTAACTAGACAGGGGTTGCAAAGACAACAATGATTGGAATTTGTATTTTTGCTTTTTTTAAAATCATGGTTAGATACTGTTGCTCATGAAAACATTCTAGTTCAAAGTGACTAACAAGGTAAATATTGGAAATCCATGTTCCTAGGCTTCTTTTCTTGGAAAATACTGTTCAGAAGAGAAAATGTGTCAGGAACTGGTTATGAGATATACTCAGTTCCTTCTATAGAAAGAGTGTAGTAGTACAGGCATTGAGTTAAAGAGAAACCAACAACACTGTCCTACCTGGGAACACAATTGAGCAATTCAAAAATCCCCTGTAACAAGAAAAAAAGGCTGAAATGACAGTTTATTTACTAGAAGACAACTAAACAATGTGAAACCATAATAGCTGGTAATTAGAGAGGGAGGAAGCAACATTTGGTCTCCTTGATGGCCATGAGGTTTCATCACAGGGAGACACACAAAAATGCAAACAAGCAAACATAAACTCTGCCACCCTTCTTCCTCTCTCATTTCACCACACAATACAAGTGTTCTTGTGAAGGGTTAAGTTTATAGACTTAACTGTATATTTGGTTAAAAATCATTAAAGCTCACCTATTGACCCATTTATTTCCAGTTTTGCTAATATAAATCTTTATACTGTATGTTTTTACCTTTTACATTCCTTGTTGCTAATAAACAGAAACTTTATTTTGTCTTGAACTCAATCGGCAGCAAATGTAGATGTTGAAATGTGAAAATTTAATGGGTTTAACTGATAAAAAACAGCTGCTGCAAGCAGAATACCTCACTGCTATTTTGACAGTAACAATAACAATATAAATTTCATGGTGTTGCAACATAACATTCAAGGCCAAGTATTGGATGAGATAATTAGCGGAGGTGAATAGCATTGTGTTTTCTGGGTGTCTTGTCTGCATACAAGAAGATGTTTGTCACAGACTCAGCTCTCACACATCTTTTAAAGATGATGTCTTCACCTCCATCTCAATCCCTCTGCTGTTCCCTTTGCCAGTATTATCTTTAATACTGTCTCAATTCCATCTGTGGCAGCTCATGCACATATAGATGTCATAATGTCTCAGATTTTTGAACAGTGAGGTAATAAAGAAAACTCACAACAGAAGGAAAGTGACATGAAATGTTTTTATAACTTCGGCAAAAAAATGAGTGCAAAGAATGGAAACACAGCTATTTAGAATTCTTCAAATCTTTAAACGTGGCATTTAATCACATAGTATTTATAGATTACAGTACTTGATTTGGAATATCTTTAGCAGTCACCCATTAATATTCATCATTAAACCCTAAAAGAGGACATTCATGAATAAAAACCCACAAGGAAGTTCAACGTATCAATTCAGAGTTCAATTGGGAATATCAGTCACTAATTATATATTTGCCACCCACATGCTTTCTAATAGTTTAACTCATAGCACTGTCGTGTTCATCGAGAAGACTGCCGAGTCTGTTGCTGCGGTGTTGCAGACATGAAACTAAAATATTCAGGAGAAAAGCACTTTAATTATACAGATGATGGAGTGCACGCCCTGAAGTAATGTATGTGAATCTGTGTGTGTGTGTGTGTGTGTGTGTGTGTGTGTGTGTAAGTCTGTGTGTGTGTGTGTGTGTGTGTGTGTGTGTGTGTGTGTGTGTGTGTGTGTGTGTGTGTCTGTGTGTGTCTGTGTGTTTGAGTATTCTACTATGACAGAACTTCCATGACAGCATCTAATATGGACTACTGTTACTGCATATTTCCCTTTTCCTGAATCATGGCTTTTTCAAGTCACCTGAGTGGCACACGCTTATAAAAAAGAAGAAAAAATCCCCAAACAAAACAACAAGTGACAACAATCAGAATCACATAGGTCATAATTAAACTACATTAATGCACTTAATTCAACAATTACTCATTTAAGTGCACTCTTTCAGTTTACTGAAATCATTTTCATGAAGGGAATGTAGTTGATTTGCTTGTGAGCAAAAACTTATCAGGTTTGACAGAGAAGCATGTGGTGGATTGATGGATGATGTAAAACAAATGCTGCTTTGAGACTCTTAATATAGACTAAAGCAAAATCAGAGAGGTATGCAAATCTCAAAATAATATCGTCTTTGTCTGCCACGGTGGATTTTTTGTTTTCAGTCTCTCGCCTGTGGAGTTATGAACAGATGGCAATGGTGGTGGTGAAAACCGAAGCCACGGGTGTAGTGCATATTTGCAAATTCAATTCCAACTGGGTTATTAAGACCTTTTGGTAAAACATCATCATTGCTTGGCTAAAGTGGATGCCTCGATGAATGTTGCTTTTTTTTTGTAGCAACACTTTCAGCTGTGCTTCAGAGAATAATGTAAAGAATACAAGTCAACAAGAAACAGAGCTAAACATTTCTTACGGTGTTACCCTACATAATCAAAAAATCACAACAAAACCATTTTCAGTGAGTCCTAGCTGATATGATATGATATGAGCGAATGAACAATGTGTGTCTCTTGACCTGCAAATATATTTGTTCTGTTGAATGTAACCATAATAAAGTATGACAATAAGTTCTCACATATATGCAATACTAATCTGCTTACACTTTGGACAAATATCTGCATATTAAAAACTTTTTCCAGAATTCCAAACTATTCAAGACCTATTTTCAGAAGTATGCTTCAAACATTTTTGAGGGTTTCTTGTATCTTAGTATTATACTGTATATGTAATATTTCCAGAGAAATGGTATATGGTATATGAGCACTAGAAACTATATATAAACTTATCTTATCTTATGTGAGCATAAATATCTCATGATACAATTAAGTATTCAGGATAGCATCAACATAACATTTAAGTTTAATGTTTGGCTTTGCTAGGCATAATACACTTGAAATACCTATTGATATGTGTTACCTCGGTAACATGTCTCCAACCAGTAGGATGGCCCGCAGGAAGTCGTGGTGAGCAGTATTTTTGAGGGGGATAAACAATACTTTTAAGTAACACCCCAACATCTTGGATGCTCGTGCACATATTGGATACATAATATATTGCACATGTACCGTATATAGTTATGGACACAACTGTAACTGTAGTACTTTATCCCCAGCAGACAGTCTACTCTACTAGTTTAGTCTTTTCCAACAACAGTTTATCTTGCAAACACTGATAGACATCCTTTGGAATCTAAATGTTCCAAATATTCTGCCCACAGCCATGACACATGATGATAACTAACCCAGTATTCATTGTATTTTCCATCACACATTAATTAAAGCAACAGTATGATCCAAAACAGGCCAATAATTGAATCGCTGCTCATCATTACCAACCCTTTTCCCGTAAAAAAAACAGATGGTGCTCTATCATGGATCAGGTATGTTGGCACCATTACCCCATTATTTGTCAGCTCAGTCTAAGTATGTATATCTTCTGGCACACATGGTTACCATCAGAATGACTCTGACCACAAAACCACAGTGTTAGTCTAATCTCTAAATATCATGTGTAATGGGGCCTGTGTCATTATGTTGCTCGGCTTTATGACACACAGTCCTTAAAAAAACGGTCCATCAATGATTGTGTGTGCTTGTACCACATCCAAGAGAAGCAGTGTATACTGAACTGCAAACCCCTCATCGGTTGTTACAGCGGCTGTCTTTTATGTAACGAGTGCCTGAAGTTCTTGTCTTGTTTGAGACGCTTACATGCGTTCTGCTGAGAGCTTAACGTGGTATAAGCAGCAAGCAGGCACACGACCTGAATGCAACAAGCCTGAGTAACTTTGAGCCGGGCTTTCATCTGCTTGGCTTGATGAGGAATGTGGTTTTTGTGACATCGCTAAAAAGAGGAGACATTTGGGGTAAACCACTAAAGAAAACTACAGAGCTGTGAGCATGCATGCTTCACTAAGGGAGGAATTCCAGGGATGAACTTCACCTTGACCCTCACGTGGCACGTTCATCTCTTCTTGTTAATCTCTGCTTGTGAGAATACAACAGCCATTAAAACATCTTGAGCAGCCAGCTGTTTCTGAATCTCATCAAAGAAAATTATCAACAAGTATATATCTGGCTCCGTCGTCGTACGGCACTATACGAACATTTTCCATGAAAGGATTCATCTCACAACATTCCCATCCTCACTTGTGAGTGCTAGCTACTTCTGAGGGGTATTTCTGAGTTTTCAATTCATTTAGTATGAATGTAGAAAAGAATTATCCGTGCATATCTGAATTACTGTGGAGGAAAGGTTGTTTGATCCATTCTAATATATGGATGATTGCAATACAGTGAAATTCAAATTATGAAGCGTGCACTCATCCTCAAAAGCACCCCACACAGTCCAACTGGCAGCTGAAATGCTCCCTAATTGCGAGGCACAAACAAACACAAAAATTACAGCAACTGCACCCAATTAGAGGATATTTTTGCAATGCTTTGTGTGGTTCTATGGCTGATTAGCTGCCTGTTCAGGTAACCAGTTGCCATTGGCTGTATCAGAAGTTCACAAATTCCAGGAATGTGTCTCCAAATCTTAATCTAATGGGATTTGTTGCATCGATATAAACATGTCATCTTGGTTAATTATATGAACCGAATTGAAGGTTACCCTTTCAGTGGTTACTATTTAAGAGATTTATATTGTGCTGTGTACATGTAGTTAAGGCATTCTTTCTCTTGTCCAAGTCTCTCATTATTATGTCAAAAAGAACAGGGATAGAAAACCTGCAGAGGGAGATGACTAAGAATGCACATGTATACATGGTTTTCATTAGTCAACATGCTGTGCTAATTCTATTCTTATCCCCAACATAATGTCATTGTTGAAATACAAAAATACATACAAATATACAATTCAGGAATGCGTACACATTTCAAGCTGCACACACAACTGTCATGGTGTCAGCAACATATTCAAATCTCTTACCTTGAAATTAAAACTCTTCTCCTTTTTAATTTACAGATGGCCATAATTGTGCAGCAGGGAAGGAACCTGATGCAATATGAAATGTCTTAAGCAGCTGGTTAGGATGATTCATAACTTTCACAATGCCATATTCATTACTTTATTTTCCAGATGTCACTTACCGAAGAAGGCCTTGAGCGTAAATGTTCATTATTTTTCATCTGTATTATGACATACAAGGCTGTTGTTATTATTTTCCAGTGTTTATTCCAGGTTGAACGACTAACAAGGGATGACATTCACATGTAAAGACATTCAAGGTTTTGATCATTTCAGCTCTACGAATAGAAAATGATGCTGTGTAATAATTTTGCCATTGTGACAAGCACAAGATTCTCTCATTCATTCATGTTTCCTTAAAGTTGTTATACGTAATCACATGCTTTTCTGGAGAAAATGGTGTTTGTTTTAAATAGAAGACATTAGCATTAGCTGACACTTAACTTCGAGGAAAATACACATCTACCAAATAGAAGAGATATAGAACAAAGTAGGTAAAAAAGTAAATTAAAGTAAAATACTGCAAGTTTCCGGAAGCGTATGTGGAGATCATGGAAGGGTAGTGACATTTTTTTCTGTGGTTTTTGTTTTCTCTGTTTTGTTAACATGAAGGATTTTAAACAGTTCATTGCATACAATGCATACATGATTCACCTTCATCTCTCCTTAAACAAAGACTGAAAAAAATATATACATTTCATTTCAGAACCATGTAATTATTCATTTATGGAAGCAGTTTTGAGTCAGAAATAAGCAGAGGAAGATGGATGGATGGATGGATGGATGGATGGATGAATGTAGGATTATTTTTGATCTTGCATGAGTCCCATGAGCATATCCAATGAAATGCGATAAGGGATAACTAGTGAACCCTGTAAACCATATAAACCCATTAGGTATCCATGGTAGCTAGCAGAGCATGTATATTTTACTTTCAGCTTTATAAAACCTGTTTTTATATGTTTCCAAGGAATCAATTTGATTTTTTTTCCTTTGCTTTTGTCAAAAGTCATTTACAGCACAGAACCAACATGCAATAATTATACTGTATATTCAAATAATTTCCATTAAAAAAGATGAAAATAAGTCTTCACCGTTACATTCAGAGGCAATGAGTGATGGAGATTGTTTTTTTTTGTTTTGTTTTTTAAGCACCAAGGTGCTGTATGAACAAATTCATCCATTTCAGGTTGTCCCAGAAGATGTGTGGAGCTCTTACTGTATGCGTACTTTAACTTGGTAATGTATGTATCTCCTCATACTGAACACTTTCACAATAATCAGGCTCGGTTTGAGTTTTTAACAACTGATGCAATGTGGGTGGCGGTGTGAGCGTTTAAGAAAATGGTTGTAAAAATAGTAGGAAGATGAACAGGAGGAATAGATAATAGAGAGTGACAGACTGGTGGAGTTTGGTAGTGGGATTGGCTGGACCCTCTATTTAGGATTTATTGAATGTGATTAGGGGTGCCATGCTGTCTGCCAGTGCACTCTGGTAGCACTTAAATTCTGCTCAATTTGTAAACCCACCAAGTCTTTCACTTCCACTATGCCATATCTCCTTTATATCTTTTCATTCATTCATTCATCAATCCGTCCACCCATCCATACTAGAGTTAGTAGAATGTTTGCCAGGGGTAGAAGCACACGGTCAATTTTGTGGGTTAAAAAATGCTTAACTGGCCCGTGTGGTTAAATGAAGAGGGGCAAAGCAGCTTGCCTTTTCCACACATTATCTCTCATGTCTTTCTTCCCATCCCTCCCCTCACTGTCCATTACTTCAAAGCCAAAGCCATCTAAGGCCCTGCCAGGTCTGAGAACTCAACCGCATGTCAGACATCTCACCCTCCCTCTCTACCGTCTGTGCCAACCCTCCACTTCATCCTCCCATAGGTCTTCATGGACAGTTGCCCACTTCTGTTGTACTAGCAGCTGCATTCTTGCAGTTCTCCATCCACCTCCCTTTAAATAACACCATTCAGAGGAGGCAGAGTTATTGAAAGTGGATTCTTTTAATCCTTGCTAAGGTAATAAATCATTTTGTGGACTGTCCAGGGAAGCGCACAGTTCTTTTTTGGTGCTGTAGGCAACAGAAGTCAGGGTGGTCCGACAGATGGGATACCTGTTCAGGGATTGATTTAATCTCATATCATCTATTGGTCTCAGAGCAATGCTTGGTCAAATTGTCAAGGAAACTCATGTGAATCTCTTCATAAACATGCTCATGTATTGAAGTTTGATTGGTCAGGGCCTAAGATTGATATTTTAATAATAGCTATCAGTTCCAGACTCCCAGGTACTCAATATTGGCAGTTTTGTTGTTTGAAGAAAATATTATTTGACCATTGGTAAACTGATATGTTGGCTTAGACCAGCTATACAACAAAACACAAACTGATTGCCAGCACAGGGAGCCAGAATTTAGACATCCATCTGCAATATACATTCAGACTCCCACCTTCACACTTCATGACCATTTATGTCCTGTTGCTTTTCTTTCTGATCACCCATACATTTACAGCAGACCACCTTTGAGACTCCCAAACCAAACAGTGAAACGCAACACATGCTGAAAAGCACACACAAAAAATACAAACAGCTGGTAGACAACAGAGCACCAGTAAAGGAAGCCTATGATTGATGTCTACACACAGAGGAACAAGTGAAACCAATCAAAACTAATCAGGAATGGCAGTTCAATACAACAGAGGCTTGGCAAACATAAGGAATATGTCTGCAGGTTGACAGAGATGCAGCTAGATCTTCTGATTACAACAGCAGCTTGCCATACTGTATACAGTATATTTCAGTCACAGGCTCCATGCAGTGCACAAATGTTTACCTTGTATTGAGGACAATGAACAATGACTTTCATGGGAAATACAAGAATGATGTTTAACTGACATTGAAAACAGACACTTACATCTTGTTTTGGCTGGATCTCTTAGGGAAGCACCCAGACTTATCTTTATTTTGTCCACGCAGTCAAAAGCAAATCAAACATGTCCAAACTGTCAAGATAGCATTGCAATGGTGTTTATGCTCTGAAATCACAACAGTTTATAACTCATATATCATATATCAGTTTATTATTATATCAAACTTCTAGTAAAGGAGTTTGATATAATAGTCCAATTTTATCAATGTTGAGAATTTAATCCGTTGTTGCAAATGCTAATGATATGTGTTGATTAAGCATTGTTCTATAATTTAACCATGTCAAACTGATAACAGAGGACTGGGCAAAACGTTTTTGATTAGCATTACCATTAGAAGATGACAGGCCTCATATGCATTGAGATATGTTTTACATATGATGTAAAGAAAAGTGGATTTGGTGAGAGGTATTAAAATTTTCCAGTTATGGAATACACCTGGTAACGTTCTTTTTCTTTTTCTCTGGCTTGTCCCATTAGGGGTTGCCACAGAATGTCATTCTTTTCCATATCAGCCAATCTTCTGCATCCTCCTCTCTAACACTAACTGCTCTCATGTCTTCTGTCAATATCTTTGGTTTTACTACAATCTCTCCTCTGGACATGTCCTAACCATTGAAGTCTGCTCTCTCTAAATTTGTCTCCAAAACATCTCATCTTGGTTGTTCCTCTGATGAACTCATTTCTGATCCTATCCAACCTGGTCACCCCTAGAGAGAACTTCAACATCTTCCTTTCTGCTCAGCTTCTGTCTTCTAACCAGCTCAGCATAAAGTATTGAGAAAATGGACAATGACAGAAAATGGAAACTGAAATTTTAAGTATTTGAGAAGAAAAATGCCACTAATGTGTCCTTTTGGATAAAACATAAAGGCACATAGGGTTTATATATTTTTTTTAAATATATTTCATTTTGTTGTTGAACTTCAAACAGTCTGTCACTAAATGACAGCCTTTCAATGTTGCAGAGAAGTATTTTCTTTCATCTTCTCTTGATGAATTCACTGGCAAAGAAAAAAAAAACAATGCCTGTTTATTAAAGTTTTAAAAAGCACAACTCAGACCTCTGTCTGAACATAAGAGAGGCATTTTTAATTAACAGCATAGCTGAGAGAGAATGCTGTATATTTGCCTTTAAGCTCATGTGAAACAGGGTGGGAACCCATTAATGATTTAAAGTAATTAGTGCAGTATAGTAATAAAGTCTTGCCAGAATTCAAGTACATATGGGTGAATTCTTTCTTCTGGTAACTCCAATTACACTGCGGTCTGGTGTATCCTGTGGAGCTGGAGACGGTGGTTAGACAGTTGACTTTAGCAGAACCAGTGACTCGCACCAGTTTGAATGACATTCTCCAATCTAAAGGTTATTCATTAAGCCTTTCTTGTTGTTAGGGTGCTCCAAGCATGTTGACAGCAGATGTCTTCTGTCTCAGCCAGTTACTGGTATCTCAAATTGCTGGTAGTAAAAATATAGTCACCATAAGTGTACCATGAACTATTTCTCTGTGGTGAACTTACTCACGCCCAACACACACGCTTAGAATCATTAACACATGATGGTGGCAGATTTACTCACTGTTCATAAAACACAAATGTATTTTTAAGCAACCGCACAAAGGAAATGAATTGAAATTCTTATGTTCATCTCCCTCACAGTCGTTCTTGTTTTCACTATCTGCACTGTTTTCACTCATCATGAAGATAAAAATATAATGTCTTTTTTTCTTCCAGCTGTGCCACGTTGTTACCAGTGCCTGTTAGTGTGTTTGTTTGTTTGCCTGACTGTTAACTGATTACTTATTAACAACTTCATTTGCATTTTCACCAAAATGTATTGGGCATATGGCAGGGAGGACCCTATTAGATTTTAAATTTTTCCAAAGTATGCATTTTTTTTAGTATTCTCATCAATTACAGATAAACTACTTGGTGGGTTTTTACAAAACTTCAGATCAGTATGTAGAATTTAAATGTGGATTTAATTGTTGTTACTTTTGAAATACAGTATGGGCTTTACTAAGCATACATTATGTGTGTCAACTAATAATAAATTGAAACAATTATGCGCAATATAAAAGTATTTGAAGCATAAAAGTATTTGATGAGCAATTCCAGTGTTTTCTTGACGTAGTAGAAATGACCACTTTGAAGCACAAGACAGAAGAATATCCGTTTCCCTGCTGAACAACCAAACAAAAACATCTGTCTGGGTTGTGTCCCAAGATGTTATAAATGCTGTCAGAGGTTTTCTCAGCTTGGCAGGAGAATAAGTCTTAAGTATTGTTCAAATTTATTTTTAAAAATTTTCTATATAACTTAAACACATAACCAAAAAATGTTACAAGTACGTACAATATAATGAATGGGGAGCTATACTCCTATGTTTTGAGGGCACAGTCCAGGTGGATCCATTAGGTCCTCATACCATCACTGACCCACCTTGGACAGGAGTTTGTCCAGTTTTCCAGACAATCAGAATATTGAGTCGTTCTCCCAACAGGCCTTTCCTCTGCTGTGGGGAGCTTAAGTCATTACACAGTGTTAAGACGATGATGACTCCCCTGCAGGTGGTCTAGAGGTAAATTGGAACTGAAGTGAGGGGCTCTGTGTCATGTGTACAGAGAGGGCCCAGACAAACCCTGGGGTCTTCAGACCTCTTGTTAGTGGACCGGCCTGCATGTTTCCATTCGCCAGCAACTGCAGGAGGTCAATTGCTGTTAAATTACTAGCTTTGGCTGGGAAAACAGAGTGCAGATAATTAGTTCACTCTGCTTGTCCACACGATTAAGTTTTCTGAAAAACAGCCTAAGAGACAACTTAGGGATCCACTGCTGCAATCAGACCGACATCAGATAAGTCTTTGTGGTTGTTCCCATATCTGTGTTTTGGATGCAAATGGGAAATGGTGGTATTATTTAGCTGAAAAAAAATCTGATAGATATACCAGCAAATATGACACACAACCTAAAATTATTTTAGATAGCATATATATTGTCCTCAGATATTTGTGACTTCATCCTCTTAATTAAAGGTCAAGGTCCCTTTTAGCAGCCCTAAGAAAACTACTTTATGTTGGGTGCTTTAAAAATTGTGGATATGTGTTCTCTCCATCTTTGGGTTATGTAGTGCCTTGCGAAAGTATTGGCCCCCCCAAGAACTCTTTGACATTTTGCCACATTTCAGGCTTCAAACTTAAAGATAACAAGCTGAAAATATTTTTCAAGAATCAACAACCTTTGAGACACAATCGCAAAGTGGAACCAAATTTATTCAACATGTTATATTGTGTTTACAAATAAAACACTGAAAAGTAGGACGTGCAAAAGTATTGGCTACCTGTTCCGTCAGCTCAGCTAACCAACTCCAAAAGTTCCCTGATGACTTCTGAATGATCCAATGTTAACCTAAATGACTAACAATGACAAACTCAGTGCACCTGTTTGTCATTTGGTCTCAGTTTAAATGCACCTGCTCTGTGATGGTCTCATAGGTCTATGAAAGGAACATTGGAGAACAAACAGCATCATGAAAACCAAAGGCACTGTAGTTTACAACAGTCTGTCTTGTTGCGAAGCTTTACATTCTATTGTAATGTGTTCACATCAACTTGAGTAACATTATCTCAACTTCAACTGTCTCCCCACTGCTCCACTTTGTGTGTGAAGGACTGTGGAGGGGCCATTCTACTCCCTTGGTAAGATGGAGCAGTAGTGAGGAGGGAAGCTTGCACAGCAGCAGATGACAGAAAAGCATTTCCCTTCCTTTCAGTCTGAGAAATACCCTTGTCTTTCTTTGTGCCAGCTGGTTGACAGCACAAATTGGGAGGGTGGGAGGAAGGGAGGGAAAGAGTGAGGTGGTAGAGAGAGAGCTTTCGAGAGAGGGGAACCTCTCTCAGACGGCCATTGTGCAACAGCAACAGCCCCTTTGGTGAGTTCAAACTGGACCAACCCAATAAAGATTGGATTAGATTGGATCATGCCGGATTATTGTGTGGCATCACAGTACATGCTAGCATGTTACGAGACATGTCATATAACACAGCATCATACATAAAACTCACATATTTCCAAACTTGCCCAGTTTTACTGTCACTTTCTGTGCTTATTCTTCAAATAACGGACTTTCTGTTTCAATAGCATAATTAAATGCCATGGGAAAGGTGTAAACCTGAACAGACATTTATTTCAAATCTGTGCCACTATACTGATGAACTATGTTCATATGTACTATGTCTGCGTCATAGAGGTTGAACAATCTGACAACTCATCACACCTTTGTTATGTTCTAACTGATTTTCAGGTGGAATAAAGGCACAACAAGCCAGAATGAAAACACTGTCTGAATGGGAAGAAACAGAGAGAAAGGGAGTGATTGACAGGAAGACCTCAAGAGGATTTGTTTTATCCATATAAATTGCAATAATTTTACATTACTAAGTATTGATAATGAAATACAGATCTTCCTAACCACCTCCTCAATTTACAGTATGTGTTTTATTTGCTTATCAAATTAGAAACCCACCACACCACCATCAGTACCACCACCAACACCACCATCAATAACAGCACCAATACCATGAATACAATCATTAATACCACCACCATTACCACCACAAATACCACCACCAATCCCAGCAGCAATACCATCACCAATACCGCCACCAAGGTAAAGCAATAGAGGCTCAAAAATTGCATTTGGAATTTGGAGATAAATGACCAGTTCTTAAGGAGTTAAAACTGTCTCTGTGCCCAGATCATTTTGGCACACACTAAAAAACTCTCCAACAAAACTGGTGTCCTTTCCTGGAGTGTTAAGTGCCTGGATAGCTGGGGAAAAATGCCCCTTTGTGTTTTTCTTGTTGCTTGGGTATTTACTAAAAATATCCGAATGGACCTTTTTGTAAAAGGTGGACGGGAGAATTTGTGAACATTATTGATCATCTCTCAGAACATCAAACATCAAAGGCACCACATACAGTGTACAGTATATATACTGTATGTTGAAGGCACCTGTTTGTTGAAGCTATCCTGTGTGATTGCTTCATGTCTGTTGGTTTCCTTCCAAATACTCCAGTTCCAAAAGCACTTGTTTATATGTCTCACCACAGTCTTTCAGCCTGGACAATTAATGTTCTTTTTAATTTCTTTACTTGGTGATCAGGAATTTTCAATTTACCTTGAACCAGTATAAAAAATGGTACTGTTTATTTTTTATTTCCTGTCTAGTATGATAACTGTATGAGACCATTTTTCCTGAGTTTTGTATCGTCTTGAGATTGATATTGGGACATCTGCAGGTCTTTTTCAGAAATATAGCCCTGTGATGGCTGAATATACAGTGATAATTTAAGAGGTAACTTTATGATTGCACTGCTTAATTAGCTGCTGGGAAGGGAGCAGATTCTTAATCTTCCAAATGTGTAATGGTAATGCCATGTTAGGCACTTAATGTTGTGTGCTAACACCCAGTTATTATTTTGAGTGTGCACAATTTGTCAAAGTCCACACTTGAAAATTAAGCACATAGAGAGCTGGAATTCCAAACCATGGCTTTAGGCTTCATTTTGGTCCAATCACAATAATTTTTAAGTCAGCAGATATGAGAGGATTGACCACTTAGTTTAATCTTGCCTGAAGGATTGATAACAAAAAACTAACCAAGATCATTATACATTATACACTTTAGGTGTGAAAGGATTTACTTTACTATAAATCTTCTAACACCCATCCAGAATGCCCATACAGGCATACAGGGCCAGGATCTTTGACAAATCTTCATTCAAGAGAGAGGGCTTTAATAATTGCTGAGAAGTGATCTTGCCTTCATTTGACCTCATTTATTTCATTAATTTTGGGGGTCTTTTAACAAAAATGATATGGTTACCGAATGTGACCCTTTTACCTTTGATAATTCAAAATCATTTAACTGCACCGTAGCAAGTCATTGTGGGTGGCACAGTGGGTAGCACTGTTGTCTAACAGCAAGAAGATTCTGTGTTCAAGTCCTTTCTGTTTTTATGTTCTCCCTGTATCATCATGGGTTCCATCCGGGTTCTCGGGCTTCCTCCCACCTCCAAAAACATGCACTTCAGGTGAATTAAAGTTTTCCGCAGGTGTGCGTGGGTGTTTGTACGTCTTTGATGTGGCTCCACAATGCATTGACGGCACATCCGGAGTGTCTCCCCCTTTCTCACCTGTAAGTCCGCTGGGATAGGCTCCAGCAACCCATGTAATCCACGAAAGCGGAAGAAGCAATTTGGGGAATGAATGAATGAATGAGTAGCAATATATTCTCTCTTTGCACTTACTCCCTATTTTGTACTCAGTACTTGTTTACAAACTGATTCACATTATCCATTTATTTTTTCTCTTGGAGCAGGGTGATGTTGAAGAATGTAGCATTGCTATCTGCTTTCTACAGGGACTTGTTCTCTTTGTCTATGGGGGTTCTCTCCAAGTTTTTGGCTTCATCTCACCATTCATAAGCATGCAACATTGGTGGACTATAAATTGCCTCTAGGTATAAATGTAATTTAAAAGTGATTGATGATTGCGACCCCCCCCCTCCCTCCACCACTACCACCACCTTACACAGGATAAGTGGTAACAGATAATGGACAGATAGAGATATTTTTTATCTTTATATTTTCTTACAGGTATGTTTATGTCTCCATTGCAGCACAAACCAAATCAAAATCTCATACATACTGTATTGTATGACTCAGTAAAATTTTTGCTTTTGCTGAATACATTTACTTTAATATTTCCAACAATGAACTTCAAACTTGACGTAAATATTTAAAATCATTTGTTCAATATTCTGTTGGTCATTTTGCAATCTGTTCAGTCTCAGTGATGTCCTTTTGTATAAGACTATGAACAAATGTTGACATTTCAAATGGAATAGATGATGAAACAACGTCCAGGTGAACCTAGGAAGTCTGTTATCTCCAATTATCTGTAGCATATAATCCATGTGGTAAATAAAAATTAATCTGTGGGTTGTGGACACAAGGATTTTTGCTTGTGTGTATGAAGATAGAAATGCAAACAACGTTATCAGCTGCACATGCATCGGACCTCAGGCAAGCCGCTCAGCTTTTAATGCTAGATTGACCCACAATGCTCAAACTAGACAACAGACACCAGCACATGCATTTGCTCTCCACAAACATTGAACTGGGGTACTGGGCATGTGTGCAGGCTAGGCAAACAATCATAAAACACAGTACTCTTTGTCTCTGTCCAGCTATCTCTATCATACAGGCCTGCTGTGACCCCAGGGGTCATAGCTGTATTCGTGTGTCCCCCTCCCCAGTGACCTCTGTTGAGGTCAGCACGGGAAAGCTTTGGGGAGAATCTTCCCCAAGGACAAAAAAAGACAACTTGCACAAAAATAATACACAATACATTACTGATTCTCTCTATGGTTATAATTAAAAACATTGATGTACTTTGGACATACTCATCATAGCTATATGCTGATACATAGAAGCTGCAATACATTTGTGTTGTGTCCAACTAAATTAAATTAAGTATCTTTGTCATCATGACACACATGTATACACTGATCTCATCTTCAATTGATTCTGTTAGGAAGCAGTATAGTTCCCCTTGACATTAACAGCATTTTCTCATGATTACAGGAATAAATTCTGTTTATTTTTGGTCTGAAACAATAAACACATGTTTAACCCCAGAGGTTGAAAATCCAGCTGTTATCTGGGTCAACAAACTCGTGTCCAATGAAATGTTTATTTCATTGGACGTGAGCTGCTTTGATTTAAGTCCCTCATTCATTATTGTTAATCTTTTTAAACACTTAATGAGTCGTTCCATCCAGTAGGGAGCAGTAGATCTGTCCACTTGTGTATTATCACTTTTTTGGTTTACGTCACTGTCACAGTATCACACAACCATAATTTACTGCAAATTTTTGTAACTGATTTTAACATAAAACAATGTATGCAATGAACCACTTCATGTACAGCCACACATACTGTACATGCATGTAGAATAAAAAATGTTCTATATAACATTCATGGATTTATGTTGCATATATTGGTTGATACTTTGACATTTACTGAATATTTTTTAAATTTGCATGACATCATGAACTGATTAAAATAGTTTTTATTTTCTTTAGAAAATATTACTTTTAACTTTAAGATTCAGCTGTCCAAATTAATGGAAGTTCAGCTTTGGGAATAAGTTGTGACATATACAAACCAAAATAACACTTTCCTTCCTTCTGCAGGACACAATGACTTTCATTCTTACCATGAAAATCTGAGGGACATTATTGGCCAATTCTCCTCCTTAGCAACTGGCCTCCTGTTAATCCACCCATTGTTATTCATCAGGCCAATCTCTTATCATCGCTCCATCTATGACCTTTGACTCTTCTGTCAGGATAGATTAGCTCATTGACTCTGATTAGGACATCATCTGCCCCACCTTGGGGTCAAGTTCATTATGTGCAGTTCTAATTACAGATTTGTTTTGTTTAATTGGATACGATTGGTTGAGCTAACAAGGGTCGTCTGAAGATATATTGAAAAGATTTAAATAAACCAAGCAAATATTAACAAATTTCTGTAAATTCACTATAGATAGCAGAGTAGTGATTCTTCAGATTCTGGGATGACATTTCAGTTTTTCACTATTAATTCAATCCCAAGGTCTACAAGGTCTAAATGAGTGCTATTGTGAAATACAGTATACCCTGAGACCAATCATCAAAATAATTGAACCTTTCAATGTGGTGCTTCACTCTGGCTTGCTCACCTATTTCCAATTCCAGCTGCAAAAGCCCTCCTTCATTTGGAGTTGGTAGATGTGAGCGGTGACTATAACTCAAGGAGATGGACTAAAAGGCAGACGAAAAGGAAAAGAGAGAGGCCTTGACTCTTGTGTGAACAGTGTAATGAAAAATGCACCTGACGTTCAGAAAGGACCATTTATTTTTTTGAATCTAGTAGAAATGGAATATATAATGAGGCTATATTTAGGGCTTGATAACATGACTGCACTGAGTAATGAAATAGGGAAGGAGGAGATTCATTACCTGCAGCATTATGATTTAATCAAACCGCACCAAATTACATTATTTTCTCCACCACAAAAGGTGCCTTCATATCTGGCCTTTCCCCTTGAGCCTGCATTAGGTCAATAGCTAAAGGTCTATGGCAAGAATAGGTAAGTCAAGAGGATTCTTACACCAATTTTAGTTTTATTGGCATTGAAATCAATTTTGCCTTTAATTGAATATCAGACCATCAAATGGTGGCTTTAAATAATAAAAACTAATAATTTATTAAATTAGCAGAAAAGCGGTTGGATACCATTTGCTCAGATTCCACCTTCACTTATTTGTTACAACTTCTAGTGTTCATAAAAACTATTGGTCAAAGATCTTCTCTTTCTCAACCTAAATTGTGTATGTCGTGTCTGCTTTGATTTAAATCATTTACACAGACATACATTATATATGTATGGACATGAACATAAACCTAGCTAGTCATTAGCTCCTTGCACAGGTCAGTAGGGCAAGCAGAGGGAAATAGCTGGAAAATGACTTTCACCTGTGAATGTGCTTGAGATTTCAATGTTTCCCCCAAAGCTTGCTCTATCATTGCTTGTTTTATTATCATCTACCTCCGGATTTTTGACATGTATAATGATGTGATAATTTGTTTCACTTCATCCCTCAATTTGTGTCCATTTTTTTCTTTTGGTGGTTGTTTTAGGATGGTTCTTACATTTTGTTGTTTAAGCCATCCACAATGACCAAACCCATCTGGAGCCATAAGATGAAAATAAATAAATAAATAAAAAATCCCACACCTTTCCTGTAGATAGTTATCAGTAAAATCATCCACCCATCCATCCATTCAACCATCCATCCATTATCTTGTAGATGAGACAACAGTAGCCATCTCATCTACAGCCACTTATCCACCTTGTGGTTCACAGGTCTGCTGGAACCTATCTCAGTTGGCTACAAGGGAGGCGGGTTACACCCCAGATGAGATGGCAGCTCATTGCAAGGCCACACAAAAGAAAACCGCCATGCACGCTCACGGTCAGTGTGACCAATTCACCTCAGCTGCATGTTTTTGGAGGTGGGAGGAATCCTTAAAAGCCAGAGAGAACCCACGCAGACACGAGGAGAGCATATAAACGCAACCCACATGTAGTTCGTCCGTCCGTCCCTCGCTCCATCCCTTCCTTCCTTCCCTCCTTCCGTCCTTCCGTCCTTCCTTCCGTCCTTCCTGTGTGACCTTCTGAGATTATCCAGCCCTCTAAACTTATTGAGCCCTCTTCACTAAGGAAATGTTTCTATCAGTGCAGCAACATGGGGTATCACTGTTCTTGTGTTCCATCAGAGGACCTGAGACCTTTCTCTTTGGAGTTTACATGTTCGCCCTGTGTCTTTGTGGTTTCCCTGGAGGTTCTCTGTTTCATCCTACTAATAAAAACATGCACTCTAGGAGAATTGGTGTTCCCTGTAGGTGTGAGTAGTTGTTTGTGTATCTGTCTTTGTGTTGGCCCTGTCATGAACTGATGACTTATCAAGGATGTATAGTGCTTCTCACCCAATGGATAGGCTGTAGGGCCTCTGTATATGATTAGAAGTGACAGAAAATGAATGAATGGAAACTTTCTCACCATTTGAGAAATTGCCGCAACAGCTGCTGTGAGCACCGTCTAACTTGTCATATAGGGTATGTAACTATATTTCTTCAAAAAATAAACACACACACAGAACTGCATTGTTTGTAATGAAGCCAAGGACAGCATGATGCAAAGTGGGTAACGCTGTCGCCTCACAGCAAGAAGCTGAATAAGAAGATGAATGACTGAATAATGAAGCCAGTTTTATGTTTTGATGAGGACGCTTGATACAGTTGAAGGCTGTGGATCTGCCACTAAATGGACTAGCAAGAAAATTCACTGATCTTTACTCTTAATTGTTCCTCACATACTGTAAATCTGTTAAAGTTTCTGTGTACCTTTAGTAACAGGCATTTGATACAACATTAATTCTTGTATTCTGTCTTAACTGTATGCCTGAATTACCTTTCATTAAAGAAAAGACTATTTTCAAACTATCATATAATGAATTATATCTAATTTTGTGTTAGATAACTGTCAGCGAAGACTGTTAATAAAACTGACCATGTTATCATTGCTGCCTCTACAAGACATCATCATTGAGATGTACACTTTACAAGGTAAACAGCATTTTAAATTAACCTAAATGAGGTAATCCTGATGCAGCCTCTCCTCCTCTTGCCTTGGGCTGCACGGTTTTGAATGCAAGAACTGTTACACACCCTCTTATATGTTAATCTGCTCCTCTGGTTGCAAAATAAGAACCACATGTCTGGCAGAAAGTGTTTCAGAGAGCACTGACAGACCAGGCTTTCATGGAGTGGATGCTGTAGGACCTGGCAGGGACACGACAGTCTGACTGAGAGGCAGAGGCAGACAATCTAAGTAGAAGAGATCGTTGAAGATACTGATAGATGTGGTTATTTAATAAACTTGACATTTGGCAATCTTGTTTGACTGGGATGCCTGACTTATAGAGATAAAAAAAAATCTATGAACGCTCACAGACTTCTACCTCTCCCTCCCATCACTCTAACAAACCCAAACGGACACTTATACACACTTTCGCTGCCTGATTTCTACTCCAATCAAAAGTAACATATTCAGACTTGATTTGGGAAAGATGATTAAATTTCATTTACTTGCCATGGAAAGATAATTAATTTCATTTACTTGTCGAATATTATATTACTGCCAGTCAATATTGTCCCTGTTGGTTTTCAGACCTTTGGGTGCAATGCAATGATTGTACGTACTAGGCTTTTAAGTGAACTAACAACCCCGACTGGCCATTTTCAATAAATCCACCTTCCTCTCTGTCTTTCTATTTCATTTATCTCTCAGCACTTTTATACCAACCGGCTCTTCCTTCTGGTCAAAGCATCGATTAGTTGTCCAGCTGTCCATTACAACGCTGCCTTGTTCAAGCAACTTTTTGCTCCCTGATGTGTCATTCTAATTAAATCTACGGTTTAGTTTACTTCTTTGACAGCCTTCTTTCTCTAAGTTATCCATCTTGCCCTCCAAACAGTGTGGTATTCACTCCGTGTAATTGAAAGATTTACCTGGAACCGATCCAAGTTTTAATGTGTCTGATGTTTGCAACTCAGGGCTGTTTGCCTATTTCTTTTGCACTTCTAATACATTAGCCATCTTGTCATGATTGAGCACAGCAATACATCTTTCAAAAGACTGGACAATTGGCCATTACAGTTATTGTTTCCTTGAATGTTGTGCCTTTGCTGTACAAAGTGTATACTTACTGATTAACAAGTAAAAAACAAAAAGCTGTGACAGATTAATAGCTTTGACTTTATATGACAGATTTATAGTTAACACTACATGTTATATTTTTAATTGATTTTAATTTATCGCATTGAACAAATGTCACTTTTTGTCTTTTCTTTATTGAAAAATTGATCAAAAAATCTTTTTCTCTTCCACATCAACCATTACAAATTCTTTCAACTAGGCACCAGCTGAATTTTGAATTGCTGACAGTTATGAAAAATTCCTTTCCAGGTAATTATGAAACATTTATATAGTCTCCTATATCTCAAGTAAAACAGCATCTAACAACTCAGTGATGCATGAGGGAGCACTGAGCAACCTGATCCTTACTGTAGGTTTACTTAGCCAACACTATAAGCACAGTCCAATTATACCTATTTTCATGTGATAATAAGATCTGTAATGCTCATACAGACTCAGTGTTTCCTCACTCCTCTCCCCTAAAATTATTACCAGACCAAATCAACAGATTCAGAGAAGAAAGGCAATACTGTTTGTTTAGCCTGCAACCAACCATGGCCAACTCTCTTTGCACCGACCGTAGCATATAGAAATGGATCGCCAATGTGAGAGGGCAACTGTGCCTGAGAGTATACATGTGTAACCCATTTCACAGAGCCACGCCATGGGAAATATCTACCTAGTCTCAGCTCCCATTTCCATGAGATTAATTCAGGGAGAAATAATAACAAAACTGCAAAACTTGTTAATTGGATCATATTTCAGCTCTTAGGAAAATCCACCCCATAGTGACATGAAAACACACATAAATGCAATGCTGTTGGCCAAGGTAGGGGCTTCCCCAAGAAAAAAAACACAACATTGGGGGTCTAAAAGATTGTCATGAGTGCCAGACGACCTTTTCAATTTTTATTTGAGTCCAATCCAGTCCACAGAGAAGTTTTGGATTTTTTTTCCATCTTTGTAGGAATGTACACTCGGCGGTTGAATGGATTGCTTGCTCATTTCCTCTTCCTATTACTTTTTCTCAGGTGTGTGTCAGACTACAATTCTGTCTGAGCCTGAGTGGTGGTCATTAACAACAAAGTGCATTATTCAGTGGCTCAGTGGTCATTTCCCTTCATAATACCAGCAGTTACCTCTTGGGCATTTAATTTCCACTTCTGAGCCAAGAATACACTCTCTGACACACATACCCTACACTTAAATACACACAGAGAAAAGCATCTGTATTAGAATGAAGCTGCTTTTAAAGAAAATGAACGTGGATGTGTGCTGTGAATACGTGAACCACCAATGTATGACATATTAGGTCGTTGTGAGTGCTGAGTTTGTTATCTCACGTGCAAAAATTCTAAAAAAAATTGACAAAACTACTCAGCAGGTTTCTCAAGAAAACTTCAGTGGATCTAAGAAATGAACTCCAGCTGTTCAGCCAGATGACAGTGATTGCCCGCCAGTTATCCATTCAGGCTGCCTACAGTACTAACTAAAATCCTCAACATTGTCAAGATATCAAATCTTGTAATGGGATACATGGGAATCTGCTGTCCACCTCTCCTTCATCTTCGACCCACAATAGCTGAATTTCCATCGACATCCTGTAGGTAAACGGCGCTGGTGGCGGACATTGTCAACCCAGATGAATGTTCATACTTGTTTTACACTGGATACCCTTCCTGCCACAACCCTCTGCATCTATCCGGGCTTGGGACCGGACTACAGTTGGTAGTGGCTTGTGCCTCCATAGGGCTGCATTTAGTAATGGGATACATGTAATAGCATTAAATATTTATTCCATAACTGTATTACTCATCGTATATGTATTTCAAGTATACATGATCCTACTTGATGTAATCTGAATTTTTACTCTCATTAAAACCTGTAGATTTACTCTTTATTTAATATCCTTCTAGTCTGAACTACCGTAACTTACTTGTTTTGCCAGGGCTAAATTCAGAGCTCTGGAATCCAGGGGTCAGCCCCATCTCAAGCCCCCTTCCACAAATAACAGCCCTGGACTGACATTCGCCGTGCAACTCAAATCAGTGAATGTTGATTGTCCAAAGTAGAGAAAGAAGCTGGAAATTTTAACAAGGATCCATTTCAGCATTCACATCTTTCACCCCCTCTTTCTCCCCCATTACTATCACCCACTATAGTTCTTTGCGCACATCATGGATGTTCTTGTGTATATCTGCCCTTACTGAAGTCCCGTTTAATTGAAGGTGTTGTCGGGATCCTCCAGTCATTTCTCCTCCTGCTACAGTCTCACAGTGCCCAAATACCGGGAACTGTGTTATGGATGCTCAGCTGTACAGGTGCTGCTATGCCAGCACAGCACAGATTAAAACCATACTACAGGAATTAGGCACACACACACACACACACACACACACACACACACACACACACACACAAACATGCACGCACGCAAGACACACACACATATACACATACAAAGGAAAGCCCTTCTTACTGCCAAGTGAATCATCGGATTTGCATCTCATTTCATTGGTGTGTGTGCATTACTTTTCCTGTGTGTGATTTTTTTTTATAGCTCTCTGAATACCTTGGTGATACACAAAGGCTTTCTCTCTCTGTGGAAAGGGCTGTACCATTGCAACAAGGAACAGATTTAGATGCGCAGTGACAGCTTAATAAACTGGATGCCTTTGAATGCCTCCATCTGCATAGGGAGGTGTCTGGGTGGTTTGGGGAGCTGCTCAAGATGCATCAATAGGAGGAGGGTTTTTCTCTGATGGTGCTTAGGCCTGCACAAAGCTCACAGTGGCTGACCTACAAAATGATGGTCAAGTTGGGGCTTTATGTTTGAGGTCTGAAAAGGAGGAGAGGTCTGATTAGTAGGTTAGGAAGAGTTCAGTAGTTCTGTAAGACTCTGGAAGACCTGCCGAGTGGTGTTTGAATAGGCTTGGTGGCATGGTAAATAGAGTGAATAAGAATCCAAGGCTAGGAGAACGGAGCAATAGCGTTATGTGGGAGGGGAAATGCTTGTCTGGGTTCAGGAAACCCTCACAGGAGTTGTGTAGAGGGCACTGGCCCTAAGTGTTGGATCCTTTGAGTATGGCGCCTTGCAAAACTGGGGTTCTATGGGATGATGTTAAACCAATCTTACTTCTCAACTAACCACTCTCGTATTCATCACCAAAGCAAGAGAAGAGGTCATTTTCCGAAGAACATTTGAGCAAACTTGGGTAAACAATGAATCACACAATAACCCTTTCTGTCATCTTAAAACTTTCAGATCTATCTATCTATCTATCTATCTGTCTGTCTGTCTGTCTGTCTGTCTGTCTGTCTGTCTGTCTGTCTGTCTGTCTATCTATCTATCTATCTATCTATCTATCTATCATCCATCCATCCATCCATCCATCCATCCATCAAGAGAGACCTGCTGTTCAATGCCAACCAATTGACTTGCATAAGATTCCATTTTAATCCTACATTTACATGTATCAGTTCTATACATCTTGTATTTTTTGACTTAACCAACATTGCTCAACAAATGTTGGTTTAAGGCATTATAGGGTGCTATTTCCATTTTATGAAAAGTGGTATTTCTGATCTTCCATTGAATTCAAATCAGTGGGCAGACTAGACTGGAGGGAAGGAGAGTTAAAGTTACAGGAAGGCAGCTCCCAGCTATAATGTTCAACCACCAATGAAAAAGGAGAAAATTTTGTTCCCGACATGTCTTATTTTTTGGAAGGTTTCTCTAATAATTATGAGCTGCAATCATAGGGTTGGTCTCGAATAGCAATGATCATTCACCACGATGCAGTCTGTCCAATGCCGCTGTTTTTTGTCTAAGCATTTTTGTATCCTTTCTTATTGCTTTAACAAGAGATCAATCCATCCCCCTTTTCCATCTCAGGGACATTCATGGAGTTCAGCACCAGTCCTACTGGCTCAATCAGAGTGAATTAGGTGAGTTGGAATGGGGATTGCTCAGTACCTTCCTCTGCACGCCGGTGTCCAGCAATTATGGTAATACTAAGCAGTAGCCCTGTGTGCGTAGCCCTGGGGGCAGAGCAAGTGGGCCACTCCCCATTCAGACGCTTAACCCCAATCTAATGCTCTATTAGTGCCACAATGCTATAAGTTTTGAATGCTAACTGGCTGGGGTATTTCTTTCTCTTTTTTTGCAAACAGCTCTTAAGCACAGCCATACATCTGTTAGTAATCCACTCATTGTCTTTCAACATGTGTTTGATTGAATGGAGACCATTCACAGTTTAATCCTATGCAAATTATGAGAATTTAGACAGCAAGGACACCTGAATAGAAACATCATATTTTGGCAGCTATCTTATTCTGAAACCAATTTCCAATTTGACCAATTTCTGGACAAGGAAATGAAATTTATGACATAATGTTTTGACCTAATGTTGTGTGCTGGTTTACACTGGCCTGTGAGGTTTGTGAGAGTAAAGCATTTTTGAATTATTGGCATCCAGCTCCTCTTTCTATTCTTAGTGGCTCAGTGAAGCATGGTTTACTTTCCACCCTTTACTCCAATCTAAAACGAATACCATACAGCTATGCATAAATTAACTAGTCATGTTGACTATTAACTATAGAACATCCATTATTCAAGTGATACCGCAACCACTCTGCCTGCATATTAGCATTAACAAGAATCTAATACCTCAGCCAATGTGGACATCTTCTAAAGAGTCTGTCTGGACTTGTTTTCCTATAATATTGGATGCTACCTAACACTGTGACAACACCAGTCTGGAGCATTAGCTCTCTCTGCAGGGCAAAACATAGTGGAAACTGTTATTAAATTCCAACAGAGTCTCATCCTGATCCAGACGTAGCTCATTAAATTAAAACGGCAAGGATCTTTGTTTGCTGCAACAACAAAAGAGCCTCCTAATTACATTTTCGATATGTGGAGTTCTTGACTCCAAAATAAATCAATCCAACTTTCCAAATAAGCCACAGGAGCTGAGAGACACTGATTTGGCAAACGGTATGTGAACTTGCACCCTCTTGGAGGAGCAGATTGATTGTTGATTTTCAAGCTTCAAGAAAACAAGCTGAGTGACCTGCTGCAGGTTTTATCCAGTGTTAATGTATAAAATTCCTTGCCATTACAAGTGTGAAAATATACTTCTACAGCTCACACCAGAGGTCGGGTAAATACTTGATATTACACTCATGAAATATGTAAGTCTGATCAAGCCTGTCAAAACCCTTATCCCTAGAAGGCCTTCCTCATTTGTTTTGGATGAACCAGAGTTCACTGCAGTTAAGCTGATCCCACGAGCCCACATCTCTTGGCTCACAAAGTGCTCCTGTGTGTGTGCACAAACAGGATTTATCTAGCATGTCGTACACAAGACTGCGGTGACTGGCAATCTGGATGACCACAGTGGGAAACTAAGCCACACAATATAGGGTAAACTCTCGCTGTACACACACACACGGACGCACACATGCACGCATGCACGCATGCACGCACACACGCACACACACACACACACACACACACACACACACACACACACACACACACACACACACGCGCGCACACACACACACACACACTGAAAGATAGCAAAAGAAAGATGCTGGAATAGCCTATTTGCTTTGTGCTTTGACATGGTGTCCTAGACTCTTTAAAACACACTCCTAAAAACACAAAGCCAAGGATTTTTGTTCTATCATACACAGAATACACATACTGTATATTCATTATGTTGTCATATTCAGCAACTCTAAACCAATGTGATTAGATAGTGAGCACCACCATTAATGAGACACAGTGAGGAGTAAATGTGAGAACATATGAAGTGTGCAGGCATGCTTTATTAAATATTATTTGCATTTTTATGTAAATATTTACAATTTAATTATGAAACATTACAAGTCGGAGTAACAGCACAGACCACTGTTGTGTATACACCAGTAAACAGTCAGTATTGTGCATTTTTTCTTGGAATCTGTTGAAGAACCAATGAGCAGTTTGTCTCTCAGCCAAACCAGGGTAATATTTTATGATTCAATGATCATCTATTCCGACACAGTGACCATCCTAACTGACAGAAATATCATGTAGTCTAAATCGGGTATTAGCTGATGCATACTCATGCAAGTCATTACTTCTGTTTTTACAGTATTTCACTTGACTTTTGGATAGAAATATAATGTCTTTCTATGCCCGACCTCTTTTTTCTCTGACTAAATATAATGTATGCCATGTTTATAAGAGCAGCTTAAATCAACAGTCATCAATTACTGCCTCTGTCTTTCTTGTCCTCGCCTGCTGCCTTGCCTTTCAGTGAGATATCTCTTCACACACATACTCCATGCATACCCACACATATTCTTTCAGTTTCGGCCAACGCAAGCATAAAACACACCTCTCCACAAGGACAAAGATGTTGTTTTCCATCCTTCCCTGCTCCAGTCAGCAGCAAAATATTAATATTCTCATGTCAATCTGCACTTGAGGAACATGTGAAAGGAGAAGGATGGAGGTGTATTTATAAACTGCTTTGACATGCAACCTCTTTTTTTTTTTTTCAGTCTATGTACAGTATATACCCATGAAGTTTATCATTCTGTCTGTCTGTCTGTCTATAGATCTATCTATCTACTGTATTATGTGTGTCAGTCAAGACAAGGTTGAGTTGTAAATATGATATCAATTCCTCAGTGGGAAATCTTATGATGGATTTTTATCAAAATCATACAATGTTTCTGATTCATAACTGAATCTGATGAAACTATAACAAGAGGCCCACATTTTTATATTCAGTGTGACATTTTCTGCTGATATGATCATATCCATTATAAATATAATCATACTGGATGCTGCATGTGATACCCAATATATCACACCATGACCTGCTAATTGCAAGTGATAATAACTTTTAATCCCCTGAAATGAAAAAAAAAACATACATACATACATACATACATACATACATACATACATCCATCCATCCTTCCATCCTATTGTAATTGTTTCTGTACTCAAAATCTTACAAACTAACCTCAGCAAAACAAATATCAACCATATTGTGCAGTTGTATCTTTTAACATTACATATTTATACAAATTTGTTTGTTTGGTTTCCATGTAAACATGGTAAACTAAATAATCCAGGTTTATCAAATTTTGCACATTAATCAGCTACAATAAGCAGTTAAGCTATTTAATACTCTGTTTTGGACAAATCTTATTCTTTTAGTTTTCTTGAATATGAGATGACTGTAATAATCTCATCTTCAGCCACTTGTCCACCTTGCGAGTCATGGGCGTTGCTGGAGCCTATCCTAGCTGGCTAAATGCGAGAGGTGGACTACACCCCAGATGCATTGTCAGTGCATTGCAGGGAAAAAATTCAGTGTTTCATTTAGTGGAAGAATCGTGCAGGAAAAAAATGTTGGGGTGAAAGAAAATTAACATTTGTGTCCATATACAAATCTAATGGATTCATGCTTTCCTTCTTTGGCAAACTGCTGGATGCTACATTGAATTTGTCAAACCATGAATAACTAAAGCATGACTTACAGGATGTAAACCTCTGTTGGTAATTTCCACTCATTGTTCACAATTCAAAGTGAATCATGTCTGCTCTGCCCTTGCTTTGCTCCATACAGCCTATATGGAGATGGTGATATGTATAGAGACAGAGAACCAAAGAAAACATTACTCTTTCTCTGTTTCTCACCCTCCATTTATTCCTCCCCTCTCTCATTCTTACAAAGGATGGTGTCATTACAACTGTCAGGCTGAAAGGAGGGAACTATCAATCACTCCATTAGAGCCACATTTTGTGGGATTTGCAGCCACACAGTTCACAGCATTCCTTAAGGGTGGATGAGCCAAACAAGCAGCGCAATTAGTCCAAGTCATTGGTGGCAAGGACCATAAAAGACAACAAATTGACATATTAAATTAGTGGTTTGATGTCATTCAAGACCGCTTTTGCCTTAAATTTTATTTTCAACATGTAGAAAATAAATTATGGCTCTCAATTGTAGTTGACATTACCTACTTTCACATGTTGTAACTTTACATGAAAAAAACTAGACAGACATTAGACGAAGGGCAGGGCAAACAGTATTTTATTTAAAAATTTGCCAGAAAATAAAAACATTAATGGCTTATTTATTTCTTTATGAAGTAGTTGGTTAACCTCCCATCAACAAAGGTAGACACTGATTGGACACATGCAAGGGCTGTTTTTTTTTTTTTATCAACAAGGGAATGCACCACAGTTCTCATGTGTTCAATTGTCATTTTGAGGAAAGTGCAGAGAATATAGGAGAGAGGAATTTTTAACCGTTCAGATGCCCCATGGGTATACCCCTCCCTTTGACAAAGTGATTGTTGAAGTTAAATGAGTTGTGATTTCAGGATTGTTGTCACGACTTCATACCTTAAATTGATTTCCAAAATGTTGTTTTCCTTGATTTGTTGTGTTTTCCTTTTTATTTTTGTTATTTTTACTTCAGGACCAATGTAATTTGGACATTTTTTTACTGTACTCGCTAACATAACAAGAATACTCTGCACATAATTCTATTATTCCAACAAGCAATTCAAAAATTGTCTGTGCAGTGTAATAGGCTACCAACATGACCACCAATGCCGATATCAAGTTGACTGGGAAGCATCTCTTATTTTGAAAAGACAATTCTGTCCTGATGTATAGCTTGTATTTAATTCCAACCAATTCCCTTCTCTGATATGAGACATAGGGGAGATTTGTAGTGGAGGTCACAGTGGTTTGATTAAAACTAGCTGATGAGAAATGGCACACTAACGAAAGCTAAATGACCCCTGATGACCGAGTGAGCAAAACAAACACCAACTGAGCACTAATGAAACTCTGTGGTTATGGTCATTAATAAGGAACAGTTGAGGTCTGCAGAGAAACAGTACAATGCGTAATTTAAGATTTATTAATTGTAATACACATTTGCAGAAATCTGCATGTGTACACACATAAGTATAACCCAGGAGAACTATTTGATTGTTGTCATTTACCTTTTTTGGAATGTGGTGATTGTTGTCCAGCTCATGGCCTCATAGTCATATAATACCCACCAGACACTCTAAGCACTCAATATTTGTCACTGACAAAGAACATGATAAGGAGTTGATAAGGTAACAGTGTTCACTGTTAATTATAGAGAAGGTCACCTACAGAAAGTTAAAACTGCACATGTATTTGTTCTTCAAGTTTGTTCCTTTTGCTGAAAAATCATATTTATGTGTATTTATTTTCTCTAATAGCTTGTGAGGTGATACATCCAGACTGTTTAACCTAATAAATCCTTGTGGGATGTCCTCATTCAAAGATGGCTATGACTCATCCTAAAATTATAAACTCAAGTGTTTCAAATTTTGAGGGGTGAGCTGATGGGTGTTGTCAGAGGTATTATTTGTCACAGCACGGTGATGTCAAGGGCTGACTGAGTTTACATCCACAACAATAAAGCAAGTAACAGTTGAGGATGGACACATAAGAGATAATTGATGTTTGTTCTCCAGTTAGTTAGGAAGGCCACTTTTTTCAGCCTTGTATACTTCTCCTCTATTTGAAATTAAACTTTCTTTTTCCCTTCCTCCAAATAAATGGTTAAAGATCTAATCTATCATATCCTGATCAAATTGTGAAGCCCCCTAAGACAGAGTAGTACTGTAATTTAAGACTGAATAAAACCAACTTCACTTGAGTCAAAACTTTGGAGCTCAGAATGAGAAGGAAAAAAGTGGATTCTGCTCATGTTTAGAAATGGTTATCCAAAGCTGTTTAAGTCAATCCACTGGACGTTAAGAAAGTTCCCTATGTAGACATCTGAGCATTCCTCGTTGCATTTAACTGCATGTACAAGAATGCTCTTATGACTGTGTGGTGTGGGGTCTTTTGGGTTGACCAGTCTTTGTCGGAGGGTTTTTCCCGGATTAAAATACACAGGAACCTTGCGTTTGTTGAAGATCCTCCTCAGCTTTTCCGACACTTCAGACACATACGGGATCACTATACCATTACGCTTGCTCTCTTCCGTCCTCACTGGGTTGTTTTCCTTTCTGGATCTTGTGTGAGCATTCACAAAGGTCCAGTCAGGATATCCACAGGTTGTAGATATCCTGACTGTGGATATCACCCTTCCCTAACATCTCATAATTTGACTGTACATTCTACCAGAAAATAGCAGCATACCCATTATTGTTCATGACTAACAAGAAGATCAAATTTTTTGATGGATGGCTTTACAATTCCTGTCTGTATTCACAAGCACAGACCAAGAAAATACGAACACAAAAAAAGTTTCCAAAGACCTTTAAGTGTTGGGAATCTTGACTCATCCTCAGGCAGGAGCAAGACGAGTTCTAAGCGGAGTAGAAGTATTGTTCTTTCATGCTGAACATCAGATCACTATACAGCCTGGATGAGCAGTAACAAAGGTAAGAGTAACCTTTATTATTTATGCTTAACCATATTTTTTTTTCTGTTCTTCTATATTTGTTTATGTTTATTCATTTAATTTTTCATGTTTTACCTTGCTCCTTTTACCTACGACTCTCCTCACAACTTTTCAACTTCAATATTTCCATAAATAAAATGTATGGTATTGAATTTCTCCATGTTACATAAAAAAAGTAAAATGATCTTATTAAAGTTATTGCTATAAATTGATAGTTGTTGCATTAATTCTACTTTCTAATTTGATCATGTGTATCATTTTTATTTCTAATTCAGATTAAAGTTCATAGTATATTCCCACCTGTACTGACACTTCATCTTCATCAAGGCCTCAAAACCTCCCTATCTGTTTGGCCTTGACCTCCCTATCTGTTTGGCCTTGACCACACCACCTGCTTTATAAGGGTCACCTCCGGGTCTTGTTTTCACGGTTGAGATCTTTTACTATAAACAAGAATAACTAAGCTTTTCCTTGGAGGCTGAGAAAGGGCATGTAGAGATTAAAACATAATGACTCTATAAATTGGGTTTTTTTAATACCTACTGGAGACTCATCACATTTATTTTCCGGAAAATTTTCCACAAAATCCACAGTCCCCCAGGTGTAACTCAGTGCCTGCAATCTTGCATCTGATTGGTGACCTCTGATGTAGAAGAATATAATCCGCCTGGTCTATTCTTACTGGAGGCAGGTGCATTTAATCCAGTCCAAACCTCTCATTTTAGGGGGTGGTTGAACAACAGCTATATTATAATGCTGTTTTGCACGCAAGTCTCCTCAGATATTTGATCACAGTATGAAAACCAGACACACACAGACAGGGAGATAGACAAAGAGAGAGAGAAGGGTATGACTTGTCATTTCCAATTCTTCTTATGCATCTGAACATTGAGCTTCGATCTACCTGCCACTGATATAATTTTGTGTGTGTGTGTGTGTGTGTGTGTGTGTGTGTGTGTGTGTGTGTGTGCGCACGTGTGTGTGTGTGCGCGTGTGTGTGTGTGTGTGTGTGTGTGTGCGTGTGTGTGTATGTGTGCTTTGTCTTGGAGTAATAAAGATTAGACAGCTAGGCTCTGCGGTCATTGATTACGCCCAAGTGGACCCAGATTCTCTTTTATCAGAATCAACTATGCGTCTCCACTGATGTCACACACATTCAAACACAGAAGGAACAGCATACACTCAAGATGATATACACTGAAAATGACACATACACTGACGATGATCAGCTAGAAATATAAAGAGAGGCTTTGTTGAAAGCAAACCAATTTAACGTTGAATAGTGAGTGAGGGATAGACAGAGGGGCACACTGATGCATGAAGACAGGTGAAAAGAGGAAGACGTGGTAGCTGGATGAAGACGAAAGAGATCAGAGGAACTAAACGGAGAAACGTATGACGAACTGACGAAGCCAGGATAAACAGAAGGAAGAAAATGATGCATATTGGAGGTCAGATAGGATAATTTCCTCCATTGGTGGCATCCATCTGGAGTGTAAGGTTATAACTTAAGTTATAACCATAACTTCATTGTATGGCTCATCAGCTTTATTCCTCTGTAGTTGCCACAACTCTGCACATCTCCCTTGTTCTTAAAAATGGGCACCAGCACACTTCTCCTCCACTCCTCAGGCATCTTCTCACTATCTAAGATCCTGTTGAACAACCCAGTCAGAAACTCTACTGCCACCTCTCCTAGACACTTCCAAACCTCTACAGGTATATCATCAGGACCGACTGCCTTTCCACTCTTCATCCTCTTCAGTGCCCTCCTCACTTCATCCTGGCTAATCTTTGCTACTTCCTGGTCCACAACAGTCACCTCTTCTAGTCTTTGTTCTCTTTCATTTTCCACGTTCATCAACTCTTGAAAGTACTCTTTCCATCTTCCCATCACACTGCTGGCACCTGTCAATAGACTTCCATCCCTATCCTTAATCACCCTAACCTGCTGCACGTCCTTCCCATCTCTATCTCTCTGTCTTGCCAGCCTGTATAGATCAGTCTCTCCCTCCTTACTGTCCAACCTAGCATACAAGTCATCATAAGCACCTTGTTTGGCCTTTACTACCTCTACCTTCACCTTACGCTGTATCTCTCTGTACTCCTGTCTACTCTCCTCAGTCCTCTGAGTGTCCCACTTCTTCTTAGCTAACCTCTTTCTTTGTATACACTCCTGTACCTCCTCATTCCACCACCAAGTCTCCTTATCTACTTTCCTTCCAGATGACACACCAAATACTCTCCTACCTGTCTCCCTGATCACATTAGCTGTAGTTATCCAGTCATCTGGAAGCACCTCCTGACCACCCAGAGCCTGTCTTAACTCCTTCCTAAAGGTCATGCAATACCCTTCCTTTGTTAGCTTCCACCATTTCGTCCTCTGCTCTGCCTTTGCCCTCTTCATCTTCCTCACCACCAGAGTCATCCTACACACCACCACCCTATGCTGTTTGGCTACACTCACAAGATGTAGTCTACCTGTGTGCTCCTACCACCACTCTTATAGGTCACCCTATGTTCCTGCCTCTTCTGGAAGAAAGTATTCACTACAGCCATTTCCATCCTTTTTGCAAAGTCAACTACCATCTGTCCTTCTGCGTTCCTCTCCTGGATACCAAACCTGCCCATCACTTCCTCATCACCTCTGTTACCTGCACCAACATGCCATTGAAGTCTGCACCGATGACAACTCTCTCACTTCTAGGTATGCTCTGCATCACTTCATCAAAGTCCAACCAGAATTTCTCCTTCTCCTCCAGCTCACATCCTACCTGTGGGGCATACCCACTAACAACATTGAACATCACACCTTATATTTCTAGCTTCAGACTCATCACTCTATCCGACACTCTTTTTACCTCCAGGACGTTCCTAACAAACTCTTCCTTCAAGATAACTCCTACTCCATTTCTCTTCCCATCTACACCATGATAGAACAACTTGAACCCTGCTCTTAAACTTCTAGCCTTGCTACCTTTCCACCTGGTCTCCTGGACACACAGTATGTCTACCTTCCTCCTCTGCATCATGTCGACCAACTCTCTACCTTTTCCTGTCATAGTTCCAACATTCAACGTCCCTACTCTTAGTCCTTTACTCTTGGCGCTCCTCTTCTCTTTCTTCGTGCGAACGCACTTTCCTCCTCTCCTTCTTCGACCAACAGTAATCCAATTTCCACCGGCGCCCTGTAGGTCAACAGCGCCGATGGCGGTCGTTGTTAACCCGGGCCTCGACCGATCCGGTATGGAAGTCATAGGTTTGATTCGCATCTTTGATTTGGCAAAAGTTTTACGCCGGATGCCCTTCCTGACGCAACCCTCTGTATTTATCCGGGCTTGGGACCGGCACAATAAGACACTGGCTTGTGCCCTCTTGCGGCTACATTGTTTATGAGCCTTCCCCATACTGATATTAAACCACCTTCTTTCTGTATTACCTTTTCCCACACTCTTATCGACTGTTTAAAGCACTTTTGTGTGTCACGGAAGTCTGAGACTCACAGAACGTAGCGCACTTCCGGATGCCATCAGCCAATATTATGTGCGTACGGTATCACGTGACTGCCTTCCAAAAATCCGCGATGAGTACTAAAGTTGAAATTTGACACACAAACTAATTGACCTAGTTTTCTCAAGTTCAAGGTCCTCATCTCATTTTCAACCCCTTTGCCGCCCGAGTATATGTGCTTTTTGTTTCATCTTTCTATCTGTAACGGTTGTGAAAATATTTGGTGAACGAACGGACGGATGGACGGACGAACTGACGGACAAAGACACAAACACTGACAATTACATTTACAATTACTGACAATACATCACCGCTTTGCGGGATGTAACAATTGTTAATCCACATTATGAATCTAAGAACACTAATTTCAATTAAACACTTGTTTACAAATGAAACAATACAATACAGTACATTACATCAGTGGTGGGCAGTCAGGGCCAGCACGGCCTTTTCTGCTGGTCTAACATAACCAGAAATCATGATAATATTTATGATAAAAGTTATTCATTTTCTGCCGCTTCTTCCACCGTAGCGGGTCACGGGGAGCTGGAGCCTATTCCAGCTGGAATAGGGCGTGAGGCTGGGGACACTCCAGGCACGATGCCAGTGCACCACAGAGCCACACAGAGACAAAGACAACCATGCACACACACACACTCACTCCTACGGGCAATTTGGGACCGGAATATAATGACAAATACTAAAAATGAAAAAAAATGCTTGCTCTTCTGCAATGTGGTGCACTTGCCCAGCTGTGTGATTGTAGTGGAAATACACGAAGAGGCTTGTGTCCCTGCTGGAAAATAGCCCGTTTTATACATGGTAGAGGTAATGCAACATCTAGTATTGTGTAGTGTATGTCGGTATTTTGTTTCTCTAGCTGTGGTGTCATAAATGATGGTCATTTCAGTCGGTTTTGTTCGGTGACATAGTTGTATGACATCTATAAAATGTGTGGCCACAGGTTCTTCTGTTCCTGTGAAAATAAAAGGAGTAGGGCTGACGCCATTTGTTGTCCCATTTGAGAGAAGTTATAAACATCCTGAACGCTACATTGGTGGCAGCGGTGGGAGCCATTCACAGTATTATGGCATGTATTTATGCATGTTTGACTATGGAGAACATCATCGAAGGCCTAGGTGTGAAATGCCACTGCCCGCCACTGCATTACATTATATGAAACTTTAAAGGAACACTTAATCCAACATATGCCGTTATATTAATGAGTAGATTTATAGCATGCAACACTCATGTACATAGGCAGATATATTTGATCACCTGATAGATCGGCTGATCTGTAGATCAATATTAGAATGACAGCAAATTGAGGAGAAAAGAAACTGAATATGCAGAACAGAATATTACTGCACTCTGTTTTCTGAGTCATTGATTCACCAACATTATGCTCTCTATTAAGTGTGTAAATCAGAGCATTCCATGAAGCTAAAAGGATGTGACTGATTCCTAGGCAACAGGAGGTCTCTATTTAGACATTTCAAGGTGAGTTAGACCTCTTGACCTCAGCTACTTTCCCACGAAAAGGCTATGAAGTATGGTGAAAAACATTCTAAAATAATGTTTATTTTATTTAATTACTATAATTTTCTTTGCCATCATTTTTATTATGACAGACACTTTATAAACATGCATTTTTTTTAAAGAGAAGTGTGAGAAATACAAGAGAAACAAAGGATCAAAAACTAAAAACATTTGAAATAGTTTAATGGGTTTTTTGTAGCCATTTTTTAGTCATTTTTGTAATCATCGCTACACTTCTGGATATTCAAAAATAGCTAAACATTCCACTCTCAAGTCTGTTGTTAAAACCTTGCATTTTCATGGCCTGAAAAGCATCATTCTTTTGTAATCAATTAACAAGTTTTTGCAATCGGCAAAAGATTGATAAATTTAGGGTAAAAATGTTGTTATCCAAAAGATCCCAGTCATTCAAAAGTCGTGAATAGCACAACATGACTGGATTACATAAAAGTGAGTTTTAAGAAAGTATTTAAAACTGCACCTGATTTTTCTAAAGGCCACTCTAAAGCATAGAAACCCTGACGCAGGAGGTTGTCTCTGAGCCTTTGCAGACAAACAGCCTCGAATACTTCGCCTGAAGATCTGAGGATTAATTTCTGCTCCCAAGATGTTAATGTCTGTAGCAGAAGCTAGTGCTACATTTTTCTTGTGTCTTACATATCTAATTATCCAAACCACCACACATATTCACTTTTTATGCTACTTCATTATAGCAGCACCTTTTAAAAAACCAAGCTACTGTACTTGACTCATTGGGAGTATGAGAATGACCACACAATGCTTAAAATATCAAGAGCTGATGTGGGACATCTAACAACTTTTTAATATTTCTAGGTATATATATATAAGCTTCCAAAGGCTTCCTAAGTATTAATTTAACCAACTCAGCATAGCAAAATGGTTTAAGCTAAAGCTTGCAGTGTCAGGAAAAAATGCAAAAGGTAATGATTCATGTCTAACAGATGTAAACATGAAGCAAACGATTCCAGTTTTCAGGATTAAGTAAGTAAGGCCTCATCTTATAGCACAGTAGAGAAAAAGCGCGTGTCATTTGTTTGAACACCAGCTCAAAAGCTAATGCAAGTCTTTTACACTTTGAAATATGTGAAGAGTCTGAATTAATGTGTAGTGCTGTTGCCTCACAGCAAGAATGTTCCGTATTTGATTCCTTTCTGAGTGTAGTTTGTATGTTCTTTGTGTGTCTGTGTGGATTCGCTCCAGGTTCTATGACAAACTGGATGGTAGGATCTTTTTCGTATTAGGCCTGTAAAGATGCTGGAAACGATGTGTAGATGCAAAAATCAGACATGCATTCCTGGGTTGAAGCTGCGGCAGGTCTATACAAACATGCTCCATGTGGTAAGAATGATCAGCCTGTGAGAGGTCACTGTTTGCCTCATAACCCACTGTTTGGACATGACTCCAACAATCACATAGATCTTGGCTCACCCGGATACTTAAATAAGTGACCCGCATGACAAAAATCCTACTCACATTTGTTAGGCATTAACTTGCAATGCATTGATTCCCACTCCCATTTTATGTAAATATTTATGAGCGCTTTGGGATAATTAGTGATCTCACAGAACATGCTGAATGAGTTTGAGAGTGTGTATTTTATTTAGAGAGTATTGATCAAAGCTCATGAACAGGCAAACACTGGCAATATGCTCAGGAGTCTGACAGTAATTAATTCTGATCACTAAACATTATTTGACGTCAGAGGAAAATTAGCAAAATAGAACTTGGTAATAAATTTTTTGTTTCAAGAATTTTCAAAGATTAAATCTGGATAAAAATCAAGGCCACAGTTGGAAACATATTTGTTTTACTTGAAGTTTACTATTTTTGACATGGTGTAGAGTTACAACTGTACCACCAAAGTTTGGTTTTTACAAACTGGAGTTTATTTTATCAAAAGGTTACTGCCATGAGTTGAAATCATAATTCTTTTTTTATGTTTTTATTTGTTTTTGCTTTTGACATTTATTCTGTTTTCAACATTTCAAAAGCCTTGATGATGGACCCGTCCAAATTTGTAAAGAAAATGGATGGATGGATGGATGGATGGATGGATGGATGGATGGATGGATGGATGGATGGATGAAATATATTTATGTCGCGAAGATTCTGTAAAAAACAAAGATTATTTAATTTTAAATTCATACAGATTGTTGTCACAAGCATGACCTAAATAAAAGTACAAACAATAATCACTAGTTTCGGTGGTATATGCTTTAAATCCCTTCTAATATAAATGCAATTGAATATAGTAGAAAAGGATATTTAAGTTTCAAATTGATGTCCTTTTTTAAAAAAGGGACATGCTCATTCTGAATTTGATGCTTCCAACACATTTTTAAAAATATTGGGACAGGCTCATGTTCATGTTTGTGTTGCATCATCTTTGTTTTAACAGCAGTGAGTAACTGTTTAATTCAGAGAGTAAATTTGAACTTGGAAGTAAGTCTCATACTTGCTTTACATAATTCAGTTGCTAAACAACCAGAGGTCTCTATTGTTATATTTTGCCCCTCATCATGCATCATTCATTTTAAGTGGGAGCACATCTGGACTACAAACGGCCAGTTTTGTACTGACCTTTTCACCGCCATTAGGCACTGAATGTAGCTTGGAATTGTATCGGTGATATACAGTATGAAGTAAAATCTCTAAACATCATGCCATCATCAAGACAGGATTTTTTGTTGTTCTAAAATCTGTCTGGATGGCCCTTCCACCAGCATACATTATTTCCAGAAATTATGTAAAACATGGTTGTGTCAGACCAGACTATTGAAGTAGTAGTAGAGATACTATCACACTTTTGCTCCATGATTCTTCATACCATGTCCCTCATATTGCTCATGTCTAGCACCAATGTGAGCAGCCAGTGCCTGTCTCAACAAATCTCAGTCCTTGGCTGATGCCAAGTTCCAGTACTGTGTACAATCAGCCTTTGGAAGGCCGAATCTATTTCACTGCTTCTATCCACAGAATAAAAGGTGGGGTTGAGCAGGGTTATCATGAACCTTTAGTGTCCTCATTCAATCATTCAGCTGTTCCCAGCCACAGCCCACTGATAGTGTCTGGCATTGATGATCACCAAGGAGTAAACCCCCATATAAAATAAGGAATAAAAAGAAAAGATATCCCCCTCTGCAACAAACATGGTGTCTGTTTGGCAGAATGAGACACCAGACCAGAAAGTCAGCAAGAGAGGGCGAATTGAGAATATTATTCTCATGGAGTGGAATGCAAACAATTATGGACAGAGTGGATGAAGAAATCTTTAATTGGAATATGTTGAGAGATTTAAGAATTTCCCTTACAGCAATCGGGTCTTTTCATGTTTGTGTACTGCATATGTATGGACTGCAGTAATCATCTGAAACCAGATACCCAATTCCACACAGGGTACCTCTGAAGGTTCACTGAGCCATAAACTTCTGGAACTGAGACTCAGTAGCAAAAGGTAAAGGTTGAGATTCGAAGTAAACATGTGTTGAAATCTGCAGTATCTATAAAATATGAACTATGCAACTTATGAATCATCTCTCCCAAAACACTGAGATCATAAGAATTCATCAAGTCACTGCAGAATGCATTATGGGATACGGGTAATTCAGACAACTGCACATCATCTTCTAAAAGACGAGCGAATAATGTACCAGTGGTGTGAAAACATGCCATCTCACGGCCCCCAGCCTAAGAATTTTAACATCTGCCAGCATCGTCAGAATCAGAGCAGATCCCCGAAGACAATCCGACAGCAATCACAGTGAATAACTCCCCCACTCTCTTTCCTCATCTGAACCAGCAAAAATATGATGCTGGGTTAATTTTTGTTCCTCTTAGTAAGCTATGAAGGAGAAGAAAAAAATTGCTTAGTGTCCAAAATAATGAAACATTCCATGACACGTCCTTATCTGCCAAATGAAAAAAATCACATCTTCAAAAGGGGTTTTAAATGCCTGCCTGCCCGTTTGCTCGGTACCTCAGGCTGCACAGGGAATATCAACTGAGAGACAGTAATTCGCCCGTGTGCTTAATATTCAGTTCTCAGCTATGTAATATGCAAATTCATGGGGGTCATGCAGAAGTCACATTGGAAAGAAATCCTTTAAACTTAATTTGAGAGGCAGTTGGAGATTTTTCTAAGAAAAGTCAGTTATGGGGTTCAGTTAAAGTCAAACTGGCAACCCCCTCCTGGGAGCGCAGAGGTCCCTGCAGCCCTGACACAACTTGATCTCTTTAGATTTACTGTGTCTGCACTCTTTTAAAGCCCACAGCTACCACATTAACAGCAAGCATCTCCATCATTTTCCCGTAGGAATCTTGTGCAGCAGTCGAGAGTTTGTCCTACAAATCAGATGGTAAAGCCTGGGAGGTCCTTGGAGGGAAAACACAGGTTCACTTTGCAAGAGGGCAATTTATATTTACTTTCTCTTGACAGATTACAGTATACACTCATGTGAGTGCTCATATCTCTTCATCCATGCAAATAAATTTAATCCTCATGCACATATTTATTGTTATTGAATGAGATCTCTGCTCACTGTGTATGTGTGTGTGTGTGTGTGTGTGTGTGTGTGTGTGTGTGTGTGTGTGTGCGCGCATGTGTCTGTGTGTGTGTGTGCTATTTGTGAGTTGTTAAAAAGTATAAGCTTTTTACAAATTTCACTTCCTCTGAGAATGGGATATCGATCTGTCTCCAGCAGCTCCAGATGTGACATTATGTTGTGGCTACATGTTTTTAAAATCTCTTCTGATCTGATATCACGCCTGGGAACAACCAGGGATTGTTGTCCCATTGATGGCCCGGATGATGCAGAAAAGGAATGGGGGAAGCTGCACCACAGTCTGCTCTGATTGCTGCCAGAGAGAAAGAATTAGCCATTTGAAGATGGGCAGGCCCGATAGAGGGATCATGAAGCTATTAACCTCTAAACAAGCTGCTGAGAGCCCAGCAGATGGCAAGACCGATGGTGAGAGTGGTGCCAGGTTTGGCTTAGAGCAGAACGACAGGCCAGTCTTCGCATGGATGCTGACAGCGTGGTCCTCTTGGGCAGCAAAACATGTGTTTACACATTGTGTGTGTGTGTGTGTGTGTGTGTGTGTGCATTTAGTGCACTATGATCAAATTTAATTCTTAGATGGAAAATATGAAATGTGTTGTAGAATTAAACCCCAGTGCCTGAGCGCTCATTATCCATATGAAAAACATGAATGTCACAATACATTCTGTACACTTCCTGTACACTGCTACCTGCTTCATAAAATTTTCCGTCACATACACTTATGTAATTTGTAGAAGTATTTACTTTCCTCCAGCTTTGTTACATGTGAATTTGTGTGTTTGAATAATGCTAGATTCTTATGTACTCTATAACAAAGTGCTCAAGATAATCATAGCAGAATTTTACAACAAAGTCATTAGGTCTTTGTGAAACAGCATTTGTCCCATCATTAAGACACTGGGGTGGAAGCTGCACATGCACATACAGAGTTGGAATTAATGGTGCAAAGAAACACACAGGAGCACTACTGTATAAATAGTTGTTAAATGTGGAGGTACTGACATCAGTTAACTGACTTATTAGGTAGAGTGTACAAACACAAAGATCCACATATTGTCTTTATATACTGTGTTAAAGGGAACATCTGTTTTACATAAAAAAGTGCATGATATTAAGGCTAACTGGAAACTTGTGGACCCGAATTGCAGGAGACAGGCGGATCAATGTTCGGAAAGTTTATTATAAAAGCAAGCAAGAACACAAATGCTGCAGGTAACCTGGTTGTGGCAGGAGGCTGGGGCTCCAAGTAAGAACGGCGACAAGGCACCAAACTGCAATCAACAAAAAACAAGAATTAGCTCTGCTGTTCACTGGAAGCAACAAAAGGTACTCACAAGGTCGCAAAGTGTCTGGATAGCACTACCAAACAAGACAGAATTATCTGGCACTGTAGTGAGAGTCAGGACCAGCTTTATAGAGAGGTTGACGAGGGTCGATTGTGACCGGGTGTGCCTCATTGTCACGCCTCCTCCACACACCAGCCCTGCAGGTCCTGGAAGGACAGGATACACAAAAGGGGAAAACACAAAAACAGCCACACAGCATGCACAGGAGAATCAAAACCAGAACACATGAATCAAAAACTCATTCAGTCATTCTTTTGGTAAGGTAAAGAAGTGATTCCTTACCAGGAACAGCCAAAAAGTGGTCGCACATGATGTTTTGGTATCATCACTAAATGTATATTAAAGTTAAGCAATCTGTCACAGGAGTTTCTGTTTTGGGTTTAATTGCAAATAGTTCCCTGACATGAGCCTCCTTCACACAGATAACACATAACAGTCCTAGAATAAATACAATACACGTTTGTTCACACTGAATGTTTCAAGGTTGGAACACTACAGTCAGTAATATTGTGTAATTTCCAGTAATATACCAGCTGTCACTGATTGAAGGAAACATCATGTTTTGCACAACCGCTGCTGAGTCTGGTGTGGGGGCTAACATGTGAGGCAAGCAACATTTAGTCAAGAATGGATTAGCATAACAAAATAAAACAATTAATCTGTTACATGTTTGTAACTACTAATATGATGATAAGGAACCCAAGGCATTGTTCTGTGTCTCCAATTGAAAGACATTTTGTTTGACTGTCTTCTTCTTTGAGTTAGCTGCTGACTGCCACCAAAGAAAGTCACCCATTATGGACTTGCATATATAATTCCTTGTCAAAATATCATGATTCTGTGTTACTTTTCATTAAGCATTTCAATGGCATAGATGGAACCAGCCAAGACACCATTCTCCCTTCATTGTATAAGGCAAAGCCCAGCAATGACTGTGAAAGATGCCATAAATATAATGATAAATACAGTGTAGTTATTTTGGCTATAAAGAGGGTTCTCACCGTTTTGTCAATAGGGTCTTACTGACTGACTGCAACATCCCGCAACACCCTGAATTCAAAATTTTACCCTGACCTAAGCATTTTTGTGCCTCTGGCTTCCTAAAAATGTTGCTTTTTGTTTTGTGATTATACTGTATCTCATCAGGTTTCAGAGATGTGTACCTAAAAAGGTATAAAAGTGAAAATTTGACCTTGACCTAGGTTTTCAAGGTCATACAAACATACAAATCTTTTTTTTGTCTGCCTCTTTTTGAAAGTATTATTCTTGACATTAACATTGATACACAGTTTTAATTTTTTAAACTAAAATTTACCGACTTACGGTTATCCAGTAAATTTTGGGAATTTATTTTGACACTGTACACTTTGAGAACTCTCGGTACATGAAACACATTACCTTTGAACATATCGTTTTTTTAGAAGCATGCATTCTTCCCTCTGTGGCTATATTATTTGTCGCTTGAGGATTAGTAGGAAACTAAATGCAGACATTGCTCACTGTTGGAACTAATTCAAATAGCAGTACAAAGTCATCATAGTCATTCACCTTGAGAGGCATTAATGTAATGCAGCATTCCATTGATTTTTCTGGAGTTCGTTTGATTTTTATTTGAACATTACAGGCTGGATCTAGATGGTCCATGAGCAGTTTCTGACCTGGTGCTGAATTTTGCCTGTGTGTGATGTACAATGTCACGAACCATGTGTTCTTCTCTTAGCTCTCACTTTAATCTAATCTTAGAACTACGTGTTCCAAGTCAATCATCCTCCACATCAAAGAGAGTGCCCTATCTTCTCTTTCTAGTGAGTGGAAGGACACCCACTTGTTCCTAAGTCATGATTTACAATAAAATCTGTCCAACAACTTATTTGACTCCTGTAAGATTTTTCATACATTGATCTGCCAAACTTTTAATGCTGAATTGGGTGCTGTCATCCTGTATGTACAGTATGTGAACAGGAAGCCTCTGAGTCTGAACGTCTGATTACAAATAAGTTGATTGCTATCGGAAATCTTGCAATGCCTCAATTTTCACAGTTTACCATGTAGTGTTCAACACCAGCACAGCCTGATTCCTCTTGAAACAACTTGAAAAATCATTTATTTCAACAGCTGATGAAACGTTTCATCTCTTTGTGTATGTACTTGAGGGTTTTTTCGCAATGTTCTGATCTTGCTCATGTTATGTTTAATTCAAATGTGAGGTCCCTGTGAAAATGGCAATGTCTTCGCCAGAAAAACTGAAGTGAAAGTAAGGTTACCTTTTAAAATGTAGGTTAAGATCTCAACAGGGCTGTACTTGTAAGGGGAAAACAGAGAGCAACGTGTGTGTGTGTGTGGGGGGGGGGGGGGGTGATCTCCAATCTACAGGGAGACAGGAGGTATTCTCTATGAACAACATGATTTTACTGGTATTCTTAGAGACTTCAGCCTCAAGATATGCCTCCAGGTACATGAAGTGAAAGTTTTAGAAAGGAAAATGGATTAAAGTTATACACAAGCTTTCTGCAAAAAGTACAGTACCAGCATAGGTCAGCAGGATATGAAAAAGGTTGTGGAGTGTAAGGATGGGGAAAAGTTAGTTTTATAAAGGCCTGTGGTGCTCCCAGTCCTATCGATACCTAAAGAGTTTTTTTCAGATGCTATGTAGTATATGGATTCCTTACAGCTGGAAAGTGAGTACCACATACTCATATATTTTATTACATCAAGGAGGACTTGATTGACACTACATTTACTCTATAAATTCCAATACCCCGGCCTGTCCTGCTGCTTGTGTGTCCATGATGAAACGATGACTTTTGTGAACATTTTATAAAACTTTTTACATTTGTTATAAAGAGGCAGTCATAAATTGCATTTCAATTTATCCACCTAGACTGTTTAGTGGGAAGTTAAAAAAGAATGTTTCAAAATAAATTGGTGGCCATATCTTTATATCTTTTCTCTTTATCTGGTATCTTCACAGAGTCTGCTTTTGTCTGCAGTGCCTACATTGTTTATCACCTCTCATCGTCACCCACTTGTACACCACTCCTCTAGATAATCCCAAAGTAAAAATCGGGGATATTATGGGATATTATGAGATGAGACAATTAGGATCGTCTCATCTTCAGATGCTTCTTCGTGTTGCAGGTGATGAGTCTGCCGGACGTTATCCCAGCCGGCTATAGGCGAAAGGCGCGGTAACCCCGACTGTATCGCCAGTGCATCGCAGGGCCACACACAGAAAATCACTCACTCACACCTATGGACAATCTGGAGTGATAAATTCACCTAAACTGTATGTTTTGGGAGGTCAGAGGAAGCTGGAGAACCTGAAGAGAACCCGGGCAGACAAGGGGAGCACATACAATCTCCATGGTGCATCTCATCAATAGAATTCTTTTTCCTACATTTATGTCTGTTTGTGACATTTGGTCTATTTTTAAAATTTTAAATCAGTGCTATTTATACACACAGAATTATCATTATCAACATATTACAAGTATTGGATCATGTTTAATCAATCCATAACAGTCTTCTCCAGGGACTAGTGCAGAAAAAATACCTCTACCCACATCTCCATGCAGCCAATCGTGCGCCAACAGCACTGCTTTGACATCATCCATGTCAAACAATGGAATCGCTGCAAGAACTGTAAGAGAATTGAACAAACACCGTCATTATTGGGCCAAGACCCCTTTTGGCTATGCACACATGCACACTCACACAAGTAAAATACACAAATATCTATCCAATACCATACAGAGATGGATTTTGGGATCCAGGGTGCAGTTAACAAGGTATGCAGTGCTCTGGGGTCACAGTGCTGTTTACTCGGGGGTAAGTCAGGTTCTGTGTTGATGTCCATAATAAGATTCAGACATATTGGGAGGTGCGGTTGAAAACGATAAAGTAGAATAGCTGAAGGGAAAAGAGTAATCTTGAAATACAGACACAAAATAATGGAGGGTAATTTTTAAGAGGTTTGTTGGATGAATTTCTCAAATATGCTCTCATTGTAGGTCGCCAAATGTTGCTCCATCGAACATCTCTGTATCTCCTAGAGACAAAGAATGTTTTCCGCCTGCCTCTGTGTATTAGTTACAAAGCCTTCCTGCCACAAAGATGTTGAAATGGCATCTTTCTTAAGGTTTGTTAAGTTTATAAAAAGACTGATGGTGTTTGCACAGAAAGAGCTTGTTTTATTGTACATTACTTATACATTATTTACGATCTGGTGGTTTTACAAAGGACACGGACTCTGGCTAACTGAAAACTGTTGTTCGAGGACTTCCACTGAACCCTGACCTCGACCCATCTAGGGATTTTCCAGGTTTTAATTTGGTTTGTGTAGGATGGGATAACCCTTGAGCTAAAAATGTTCCTATTTAATTGTGCCATTCTTCATACTTAAATTATCACTCTGTGGAGAACCTGGGTTACCAAGCAAGACAACCATAGGTGGAACTTTAATGATGACTGCATGAGAAGTGTTCCAGGGAGATGACACACACTATTCCAGATCCTTCCAACTGTTAGGGTCTGCAGCTATTTTTAAGGCTATCACTTGTCAAAATCCCTGCATTAAAAAAGGCTTAATGAAGACTTTCTTTAAATATAACAGATTGTGACACAGTGAGGGTGGCACAAACCTCAGTTCCATGAATTTTACACTCTTGCTGACTGTAGTTTTCATATTATCTGTTTATTTGTTGTTGTTGTTTTGTTCTGTTTTTTTTTGTTTGTTTAATTGTTTTTGGTTTTTTTTTTACATGTATGTGTTTCTGATTTGAAAGGCAAGCTGTTTGAAATGGGAAGTTTTAACTGATGGGAGATGATGATGACGTTAAATACAAACCTGGCATGCTTTGCCTAGTTGTAATGAAAAAGCCAGTTTGCCTATAAACTATGTTGTAAGAATGATGAAACGTGTTACGTTTCATCATCTTGCAACTGTCTTCTTGTCAATGATCAAAAAGCGAAAGAAGATTTAGTGCCTGGTAAAGCATGCCAGTGCGTATGAGCCTAGTATTCCACGTCCGGAGTTTCCCCCGCCTCACGCTCCAAGACAACTGGGATAGGCTCCAGCAACCCGCGACCCGCAAGCGGATGAATCGGTTAGAGAAAATGAATAAATGATGGGGAACATGTATTGAAGACAACAACCCAGGAGTCGGGACTTTCCCGTCCCCACTTCAGCACCTACATCAATCACTTAACCATAACCATAAAGACACTGACTATCTGCCCTATCTGCCACTCTCTGTCTCTTTCTTTCTCTTACCCTGTTCTTATCTTCATTGTATTTCTTTTCCACCCAACCAGTCAAGGCGGATGGCCGCCCAAAAGAGTTTGGGTCCTGCCCAGAGTTTCTTCCTCAATGAGGGAGCTGTCACTTATGCTCGCTCTGGAGGGTTCTGTTGGGTTTTATTGTCTGTTAAAGCACTTTGAAATGTCTGTTTCCATGATTGAAGCGCTTTATAAATTAAACTTCATTGATTATTTCATCATCAATGTTTTTCTCGCTCATTTGTGATATTTTCTTAAAGATTTGAAGTCAAAAATGCAAAATATTCCACAAAAAGAGATATTTTATTTATTATCACAATAATCATTGAATGATTTTAGTCAAAATTACAATCATTGAAGTTAGTCAATAAAATACTGACTGTGACTTACATTTTGGGTTGTAAACAATGCAACTGAACATTTGAAATTGAAATTAAAATTAACACAGATTTTAAACTGCCACTGTCTAATAAGTGAATGAAACCTTGAACTATTTCACCAGTGGCATGAAATTGCACACTCACCGCCATTAAATAGAACATAAATCATGTGTGCACATAAAACAGAAAACACAACAGCAGCATGTCTCAGTGCATAAAATGAAGGCCAGTGAAGATGGAGCTCATGGATTGCCCATCTCCAGTTATCCTTGTTTTGTTTTCTGGCCTTGAGGTTTGGACTGAGATTGTGAAATTGAGGCAAATTTCCCATTTATGAAATTCTTTTTCTCTTGTACACTCTATTCAGCCTGCAGTGGTAATAAAATCTTTATATGTCATATAAACCTTTATTTGTTAAATTGAAACATCTACAATGGAGTGTGATCAACACAGGAGTGTGATCAACATAGACAGGACTGCTTGCTAAAGTGCAATACATTAATGAGCACCTTGTGTTATGCCAAGTCTAATTGAATTGTGTGTTCATTAATCAACAGCTTGTCCGGAAAACCTTACAGGACAAAAATAATACATAAATTGCAGCGTGGGCCCACCAAATGGTGTATGAATAACAAGCCAATCACATAATTTCATAATACTAAAACACAGACAGTGCGCTAATAAAAGAAATTGGAGTTGTAAAGGAGACAAACAACCAATGAAACTTTAAGATCAGTGTTCAGAACTATTGTGAAACCAAACGTAAACAACAACAGATTTTAACTTATGCCTATAAATTCTTAATTTCCGTAATATTTTCAACTTACTTTATAAAACGGACATAAGGAATGTGAGGTAGTAAATGTAAATACATTTTTCCATAAAACTAACTAAACTAATTAACTCATTAGGTTTTGAACAAATTAGGTTCTATACAAATTAGGTTTCTATACTAGTTAAGTTTTGAAATAACTCACTAGGTTTGGAACTAACTAGGTTTTGCATTGTTATTTAACATAAACATTGTATTTCTGTTTATATTTGTATATATTTGTGTATATATTTATATTTATTTATAATTATTTATATTTATTGTTTATGTTTACACTGTTTATGTTTATACTGAATGTTTGCACTTTTACACCAATCCTGCTCTATGTGGTTTCAATTGCCCTTTGGGTACTAATAACGTTTTTTAAATTTGAATTGAATTTGAATTTGAAACAGGAACATTGGTCACATAGTCACATAACAAAATCTCCTAACTAGAAATCGTTCCTGAATCTAATAAAGAAACTGTTAAATGGCCTTTAATATCCATTAAAAGGCTCATTTTGTTTTCCTATGAGACCATATTTGTCTTAAATAAAACATGGGTGGCTACCTACTTAGCCATGAGTCGCACAGGACTCCATTGATGGTAGTATGTTTGAGAGGGTCACAAAATCACAACTCACTGTCTCATGCCTTAAAGAAAAATCAATTCAAAAGAGTTAATGAGAAACACACTCATGCAACTATATGAAGTAAGCTACTCTATGATCACCACAATATTTGTACCATGGTCTCCTGGTGGACCAGTCCTTTGTTTGACCCATTCATCTACACCGTCTCCCCTTTGCGTACTGACTCTGGCTTCACAACTTAGTTCTTTTCCCCTATTAGATTTGCCACACAACAGCTTGCCATCAGCGTAAACATGGGTTATTCAAGCCCTCCTGAAAAATTCAACAGTGTTGTTACGCAATTGTGGACAAACTACAAAAAGAAAAATTGATTCTGTTATGTAGATGAAAAAGAAACCAAAAGAAAACAACAACACAACACTATAGATCATATCCATTTTCACCCTTGGATTCCAGTAGCATTTGTCTTATCATGTCTTTCCATCTTTCTCTTTTGCTTTTTATTGATTTTCGTGATCTTTTCCCACACACATCGATTTTATTTTCCTCTTCCATTTCAGTTGGCTAAATTTTATTGTGCATCCTTTCTCTTTCTACCTGTGTCTGGCTCCAGTTAACCTTTTGGTGGAGCAAAGTTTGTTGGGTTTAAACATCCTGAAAGGCTGGGCTATGGCTGCTGGAAACTCAGACTGCTGAGACTAATTGGAACAAAACATCTCTTGCTCCAAGGGAAAACAAGAGAGTCAGAAGGATATAAAAACAGAATCTTAAATGCAACTGCAGGTAATTGGAGGAGCATCGTCTAAAATTAGTAGAGGACGGGGAGCATACATGTGAACGTTTGGCACACATAAGGAATGATGAAAATTTGTGTGTTTTATGTATGTGTGTGTGTCTATGTGTGTGTGTGTGTGTGTGTATGCGTGTGTGTATGCGTGTGTGTGTGTCTGTCTTCTGCATACAAACCTGTGTGTAAGACAATGTATATCCAATAATGACACACCAAGCTCCCAGCTGTTATACTGTATATGATTAAAGGAGCAGTATAATTCAACTCTGCTAGTGCCGCTATGATTGCAGCTTGTAATATCACTACAGTATCACTTCTCCATTTAAGAGCCTCTAAGTGGATTCTGTAACGGAAAAAGAGGGACAATTCTCACCTTGCTAATAGAATAAGTGTTGGGAAATTGTGCCTGGACATGAAGCATGCCAGGACCCTATTGTTTTACAAGGGATTGTTTATCTCCCTAGAGAGTTGAAAGCACAAAAAAATTAAAATAAACTCAAATGAAATTCGATGGTACGGGACAATTACATGTAAAAGGTGATTAGAAATTTGTTTCACTAACAGCCACTAAAAACACAATCCCTGCCTTCAGTTTAACATACGAGCATTTAATAGTGACAGTAAACAGAATACATTTAAAGTATTTTTAATAAAAATGCATGCTGAACATTATGCTGAGATGAAACTTTATCAAAGTCTCTCTTTTGTTTCATCTTCTTTAAATATTTAAATTTCACAATTTTAAGGGGTTATATTATGTAAACACGTAGGTCCCCCCAACCCTACCAACTAATAGGATCTGGTAAACGAACGGGTTCAGTATTGACTGTACAGGCCACAAACTCAAGAAAGGGGCCGAAAAACGACCCCTTTCAAAACAGCTTGATTACTGATGTAACAAAACACTGACTGACGGGAGTAAGTGACTTAACCGAGCCTGTCTGTGTGAGAACACACCCCTCTCCCCACATAAGGGGGCATACATTCCGAGAGTAAAGTTTGTTGGGTCCAACCGTAAGGTAGCAGTGTGTGTGATCGTAATCATGTTTCACTGAAGCGCATCAGATTGAATTCCCAATACTCTCTTTGACTTCAGACAGGTCCTGTTATTCACTCCTCTCAATACTCATCCTCTTGGCCTCTCTCTTCAACTGTTTTCTTTTTCCTCTGCAACCTCAATGCATCTTTCTCCGCTACTAATCCAGGATGTCTGTCAGTCTTGAGAAGATGCTGGTCGGCTTCAGTTCCATCAGCACAGAAAAAGTTGGCAGTTATATAATAGAAACTAAAAGAGAAATAAGTAATGAAGGTAAAAATGTAAAAACAAGAAAAGCAATTGTAACAGGTGGAATGCACAGTGGCACATCTGCACTAAATCAACAGGCGTTGACGGTGTTTATTGGCGTTAATGGTGAAGCCTGGAAAAATGTCCTGTTCTCTGGAGAGATGATTTTAGTGGCTTTTTAGGGAGCTGAAATTGAGGACCACATACCAGTTTGGGGCAATATAATTTGAATACAGTGTAGTTATACACCTGACAATTGTGTGAAATTGATTAAAAAGAGTACAATGTGTGACCTTTAATTCTTTTAACCTGTAGCCATCTGCTTTTCCTTCACACCTGTCCACCTACCCACCAATTGCTTCCACATCATCCCTCCATGCAAACCACACTCTTGTCTGTGCAGCTGAGTCTCAATCTACCTCTGGCTGAATATCTCTCCAGGGTTTTATAACAGAACGCAAGACTGGGTTTTGAATTTCCTCACACATCTTCTTTATTTAGTAACTGGCATGACAATGACACTCTTTGTATCGGTTGAATCTAAATTGGCATTTTAAATATTTCAAAGCCTTGAAGTGGCTTCATTAGAACCTTCAGTGAGTGATGGCGACACAATGGGGCAGTATGTAGCACTATTGCCTCACGACAAGAAGATCTCAGGCTCAATTTCTTTCTGTACACATTTTGCATGTTCTCCTGTCATGTGCCCCCAAAATGAGATTAAAATGGATGGATGGATGGATGGATGGATGGATGGATGGATGGATGGATGGATGGATGGATGGATGGATTAAGTGAGTATATAATTATGTTCTCATTTTGGAACAAATAAAGATAAATGCTTGCTTCAGAGGGGAGTTTCAACTGCCGTGCCATAATATTTCAAGCATCATATCCTCGTCCACCTGCAGCACCTTCAATGCTGACACGATGATACATTTGTGAACTGTGTCATATCCTCTTGCTGCCCATAATTGCTCTCCACTTGCCTTTAATTAAAAGATATAATCCCATTAACAAGCAGAAATAGGATTAATACAGCTTCAGACTCCAGCTGCCGCTCCACAATGTGTGTGTGCGTGTGTGCGTGCATGACTACCCCAAATGAGAGTTATCACCAATACCACAAGGGCCATGGGGGTAAAAGCAAGGTAGCAATAAGAAAAAATTTAAAAAGCCTAGAGAAGTCAAGAGAAACATAACACCCCAGTCCTGCTTTTAAATGCCTCATTGTGTCTTTATTTAAATAATTATAACTGATTTAAGTGTTCACTATATAAATGGACGATACTGTATTTTGTGTTTGCATAGGAAAAAAAGTTATTTGAAATGCTTGTGACATTATCATGAACTGCAAAATTTGGAAAGAGAAAGGGCTGTAACAAAGAGAAAAAGAGTGATTTAATGCCAAACAAATGTGACGAGTGTCACAGTCTTTCCTACAGAGATATACTCCCTTGCCACTGAGCTAAAGGTGAAAAACAATGACCGTGAAAGGATGACATACCAGCACAACACGACTATTGTAGGAATAACAAAGGCTGCTGCTGAGCAACAAGGATAAGAGGACACAGCAACAAGGGAGCGTTCAATGTTCCTGAGTCGATTATGTTGCTATTGCCTCTCAGCTATGCCTCCCTGCCACAGTACTGTGTTCTAATGCACCTCTCAGAAGCCAACCCCATCGTTATTCTCGCGTCTGCTCTGCCATTATCCCATTTTCTGCATCCTCTACCACCATTGTGGTTGTCAGTTGGGAATATTAACATGTGACTATTGGTTTCAAGGTTGAATCATTTAACAGATAGATCAACTGCTGGAGACAATGTCCACCAAATAATTTATTAAGTAAGACCACTGCTATATAAAATCATTAATAGAATGACAGCACAGTGAACTCTAAGAATCATAATAGCACTTTGAGATCCTTGTCTTTCTAAAATCATTTTAATTGCAAAAATTTATTTACGTGATTTTCTATTGCTAGCAACCCATAGCAACATTATCAAAAAACATAAATAAATGAATAAAACATGAGTGAATGTATTAGATTATAATCTCCTGCAACAAGCAGGACAGAAGCGTTACATGTAAGTGTGATCATAAAGTCAGTCTGTATCAATCACCACCAACTGGTCAAGTATGTAGACTAAATTCTGCATATGACTCTGTGTGTGTGTGTGTGTGTGTGTGTGTGTGTGTGTGTGTGTGTGTGTGTGTGTGTGTGTGTGTGTGTGTGTGTGTGTGTGTGTGTGTGTGTGAGTGCGTGCGTGCGTGCGTGTGCGCGTAGTGTGTTCTTTATGATAGCTGAAGACCAAAATCATGGTATTAAACTTGGTATAATTTATTCATTTTCTCTAACCGCTTCATCCGCTTGCGCAGGGAACTGGAGCCTATCCCAGCTGACTGAGGGCGTGAGGTGGGGGGAAACTCCGGGTGCAACGCCAGTGCGCCGTGGAACTTGGTATAAGATGTAAAGTAAAAGCCGGGGATCACTGAAGAATCAAGACCCCTTCCCTTCCATCCCACAGAGTCGTAAAGCTCAGTTGTCGCTAGGCAAATCAAATCTAACATCACCAAATGCTAGATCTGAAGATGGCAGCATGTTGTGACTCAGAAACCACTGCCTGACAGATGACACAGAAACTTTCTTTCATTCATGACTTTAAATGCTGTTAGTAGTGAATGATCAGTTAGGAGGAAGTCATTTTCTTCAGTCTTTTTGAGTGTATGTCTATACAGTTATTTGTAGAATGCAAACAAGAGACATATGCAGAGCAGTATTAGAGGCAAGATAAAGGTAAGCAGAGCATTCTGACATAGGTGGGAACGTGGGACTGTAGGTGTGCAAAGGGCTAAAGCTAAAACTGTTCTGTGTGATGGGATGTAATCATGGGACTGTACTATCATCCAATATCACTGTACTCAGTTCTTCTGAGGAAATCCAATATTACCAACTCTTAAAAAATATAATAATATACTTATATACTGTATATAACAATTATATAACAATATAACTAATAAATCTCACATTAGGCCAAACATTCTTTCAATAATGTGTTAAAAGCATTACATAGTTTGGCTAAGACCAAAATTTAAAGGTGAATAGGAGAACCAGATTAGTCAGTTAGGACACATTTAAAAAGGAAATAGTCTTTATAACAGAGAGGATACAGGATAATTCATCATAAATCCTGTTGATCATTGTGAAAGCTCAATATAGTCCTTTAAAAATAACAGTCAGCAGTTATAATCTTAAATCAATAATTGGCTCCATTAGTAGAGGCATGGCTCATGTTGCAACAATAAAGAAATGACAATTAATACAAGCTTGTTTAGTTCACAGCTTTAGAACACAGCGCTCTGTGCAATGCATTGAAGGAACTATTTTCACAATTATAACTCTTTTTCTGTTAGTGTATGAAGTCAAATTTATCCTAAAGCAAATGTTTTCATGGATAGGAAGATAAACATTCCTGTTTTGTTTACACCTTTAACTCTGTGTCGGTTGGGCTTCCCTTCTTTTATACCACATAAGCTTACATCTCTGCTGTGAGTGACATGATGGAATATATATCAGTATATGTCACTGTAAAGCGTGGAATATGAAATGGATGCTGTCTGCACTGAATGCAACCACACTGGGAGGCTTTGACATAGAGATTGCATAACAACTCATACATAAAACATTTAAGGATATGTGATGCATAGAAGAGCAGACAGGCTTCTGGCCTAACCTCCAAATTCTCCTTTTTGCCCAGGCAAGTAACCGTATATTTATCAACATGCATTCCTACCCGTATAGAGTACTGTATGTGCTGTCTTTTTTAAATAAATCAAAACAAGTCAGAAGAAGAATTGGAAAATTCTGTGATGTAGTTCTTATGTACAGACCAGAAATCAGTTTGGTAAGAGCAGATACTAAAGGTTTATACCAAATATATACATAATTACATAACGGTATAATCTTTACCACAAACCTACATTGTAGGGTTATGCAAAGCATAATCTAAAATTATTATATCACAGAGTAAATGTCAGTAGAATTGAATTGAATAATTTCGAGTTATGTATGTGCACACATATCAATCATATTACAAACCATTGTGAGTTGTTGAATTACAAAATAATGCATATAAAGTGATGTTCAGAGGCGTGGAAACAGCTGATTTTGCTGAGCTGAGATAAATGATAAATAGAGATGATGGGATGTCTGCCTACCATCTCAGACCTTCCACTTATGTACACTTGCTCATGACAGAAAATGTGTCCTTTTTGGAGCACCACTTAACTGGCAAGTTTTACCCATCCCCAAACTTTTCTAAATCCTATAGCTCATGTGTTCTCTCTACCTCATCCCGTCGCTGGACCAAAGTAAAAGCCCACCTGGTCAGGTTCCTCAAATCGAGATTGTAGTGAACCAATGAAAGGGGTTTAGGATTCAGTAGGGGCCAGTGCAAAAGTAATAGAGGGAGGATGGATCATGTTTGATTTCCATGACGCTTATGTGAGGTAATTTGAAAAGGAAGAACTGAGATGAACATTAACTACCGTATTTCTTTTGAAGTAATTGTGTTGTTCTCTTTAAAATGCAGATAAAGATAGCCCATTAAAAGGCCACGAAAGGCCTTCAGGCCATTTCGGTTGAAGTTTGGTGTGGCGAGATGTTGAAAAAAAGCAGGACAGTCATTAAAAGTATGAAAAACTTCAAAGCAAAACTTAAAAAAAAAATGGAGTCAGATTTGGGGATAATTATGAAACTTGGCCTGAAATTTGTTCCATTTTCACATGCACCCCAGAACTAAAATCTCCTTCCTCCGCCTCCCTGTCCTCGAGTTCACCTCTCCAGCTTGTTTTTCCCAAGCTGTCCTCCTCGTTACCTAGCTAATCCCAGCTACTGTCAAGATTTAAATGCTGCTTTCAGCGTGTGCCATATTTTCATCATTCAGCATTCAGCATCATTTTCCCTGAGCCCAACAGACAAGGAGAGGGGGGGGACTGGAGATAAAGAGACACACTCTATGGATTACACAGGCACATACACACATAAATATGCATATACACATGCAGGAACACATTGTATTATCCTCTGTTTAATTAACCAGGCAGTTTATCAGGGTAATCAAGATTTCAACACAGTAAAGTTTCCCGTGGATAAAGCAGTGTTTGGGGAGGTCGGGTCTAATGAATGCTAAAAAGGACAGAGGCAGAGGAGGAGAAGGAACTGAAGGAGATGAAAAGAAAACGACAAGAGGGCACGCTGGTTTAATTGCTTACCTGTTACTTTCCACTCCTTCTTATCATCCTCTCCTCATCTATTACAGCAGATGAGGAAATTGCTTCTGACAGCTGCATCCAACATAGAATTGCATTCTTTTATTTGCCAGGAAAAGGGGAGGGTTTATGATGACAGCTTAACAGCAGTAAGAATTGACAGTGTCTGCCTTTACTATTAGGAAGACCAAGAGCAGAATGTTCTAAGACAAGTTTGGTCTTTGCAAATTGAATGAGGCAACTGATAAATGTATTTTGGACTAAACAGCTTGAGCCTCAAAATACATTTCCACATCTAAAATTAGACAACAGTTAACATTAGCAGGACTCTTTTGTGATGTACTGTGGGCATTTGAGATGGCAGAGGCACACAGCAAATTGTTGTGATACAATGGACATCAAAAACTGAAGATAGGAATATATTTCATCATAGTTTGAATGAATTAAATTTTTTTGTTTGGATGATCTGCACATCACATTAGTCACATATCATCCCGCATCTCTTACTTAGTTTGGTTTTGTATGAGGTTAAAAATTTTGCTTCTAATTCCCTAAATTATCAGTTGTAACAGTTAGAAGTGATGACACTATTCTCATTGATGTTTTCAGAGTGAGGTCAAATAGGGAAACAAAAGCTCTCAGACGGTTTCACATGGTGGCCCTGACTGCTCAGTACAATGCAAACACATACAGAAACAACTGCAAGTAACAATCATGACTTTAGTCTAGACACTGTTTCTGTGGGACATGAAAAAGAGTGATGTCCCAGCTGTACCTTAGACTGTATCATGCCAGAATCACTTTTGTTTGGGGTTTCCATGAAACAGCTTCTGTAAAGATACAAAAGACTTTATTTATTGGAAATTTGTGATGAGCAAGAGTACAAAACTACTGCAACTCTTTACAATCCAATAAAAAATATTTAGCAGAAGTAACAACAGTAGCAGATATCTTACCACATGCAGTCGTGCATACAATAGTTTGATTGAAGTAGAAATACAAGTTGTCCTCAACTTACCAACACAGTTGGTTCCGAGAGGTTGTTTGTAAGTTGAATTGTTTGTAAGTCATTCTTTATTCAATTTCAATCTACCTACTTACCTTTAGATTAGATGTTTAAAAAAATAAACAGGAAGGATAATATATTTACTGGAAAGCTTGAAACCAACTTGAAAGGTGATATTTCAGGCTGTAATCTCATATATGTAGAAGAAATGCTAACTTGACATTTGTAGAATATGCTGCATATTTTAAGTGATCTCATACCTCCTGAATTATTGTGGAGAGCAATGTTTTGGACATTTCCAATCTACAAAAACATACCTATAAACTCATACAACTTACTAATGAATGGGTAAAGGTAATTTAACTTCACCAGAACATATTTTTATTTATTTAATTCATGTGCGAGCAGCAAATTATCCTACCCCTATCATAGCTGCGTCCAAACGATGCTAACTGTAATGCTAAGATATGCTAACTCTCTGACAACTTTCAGTCAAAGATATTTAATTTAATTAATTTAATTAGGTCATTTATGGTGGAGTAAGCACCTAGATTTACTCCTGCCAGTGAGTGGGATCATTTCTTCCCAGCTATAATTTAATCACATCTTATTAGGGAAATGATGATAGTGTTCACTATTTTGACAGGTAGGGAAGTGTCATCCCAAATGCCTGCATGTTTGCAGAAATAAACCAGTTCCTTCCTGTCTTATCATCCCGCTGGAGTTTTCTTTTTTACCCCATGAAGATTTTGCATCCCCATTTTCCACTGGCTGTCTGGCCAAGCCATTAGAGAGCCCAGCAAGGGAGGAAAAACCCAACCATATTGACTATCCGTCTGCTGTAGAGGAATGTAGGGACTGTGAGCCAGGTAAGGCAGTAAGCCTTAGCGTGGTCATCTGCCTTTTTTTATAATAAAATGGTGAGGCATACTTTATTTTATCTATAATAATGTAATGATGTAATATATCATTAATATCATTTGTGTTTGTAATATCATTTGACTCATATACGACACATAATTACAGTTATATACAAATTGTCAACAGTCACATTTGTTCCCACAGTTATTTTTATTTGAATGTCATTTCATCTGTTATTATTCATGCTAATTTTACTTCATATACATTTGTTCAAAGACTTTAACAGTAAAAAGGATGCACTGTAGGAGTCTAAATCTGTGGAAATTTGAAAAAATAACATTTACTCCATCCTTTGGGAGAATCCATGACGGTCAGTCTGGGTTTCACTTTGTTCTTAAAGGTTTCAGTTTAGTACAAAGCCAACAAAAGGATCGTGGTGAAAAATTGGAAAAGAAAGAGAGAGAGAGAAAGGGCCAGATCTGGAAATGAATCTTAATGGTCAATTTAAATCAATCAACCTTTCCCTCCTCAGGAAGACGGTTGCCTCATTTGTATTGGAGCACATCCATATCATTTAAAAACGAGGAAAGAGCGCCACAGAACCGTGACCACAAGTTCTCATCCAAAATTTTAAAAAAGGCATATAGACTTCAAAATCAGCAGAATAGTGATTGTGGAGGCTTTGATGAGCAGTTCACAAGAACTTTGAGAGCCTGAGATTCTTTTTAGATGGAGAACTGGCACAGAGAGAAAGACGGGAGTGGAAGCCAACATACATCAACTACTTCCAGATCTGGGTATGCAATGAGCACGCACACACATGTCACCACATGGTCCGACAAGCTGAACCAAAGAAGTATGTGGATTATTCATGAGGCTATAATATTACTGAACAGCTGGATTGAAATATATTGACCAGAACACACACACACGTGCGTACACACACAGCATAGGCTGGCAAGTCATATGATTGATGTCATTCATTGTTCTTCTCTCAGCACCAATACTTCTTAAAGAACCCCAACAAATAGGGGTGCTTATTGCAAGACTTTAGTGACCCCATCTGGCGGGGTCTTGGTTAAAACCTAGGGCCAAAAACAGCGGAGTATGAAGAGAGACAGACCACCCATCAACAGCAGAAGCTCCAATTGGACAATACACTGCTTTACGCAATTGTTAGTCATCTTCCAGAAGACAGAGAAGTCGGTCTTTGTTATTGAAGGATGTCTCTGTAGTGTGTGGGCTTCGGCATGCGGAAAAGAAAAAAATGAAAATTGCTGATCTCTGTGTTGCAAATAAAGCAGAAGCCCACACCAGCCTTTCAGCCCGCTCATGCCACCCACTCTGACAGCTCCACCTCTATAATAGAGCAGTTTCACTGAGACAGAATTTGAGGCTTTTTAGTGGAGCTGATATAAGATTTCTCAGTGCTTTGGTGTGCGATCACATGCTAACATGGATGACCGAGGACATCTGGAATGACACTGGTGCTTGTTTACATTCATTTATACATACAACTCTGCACTCATGGACGTGACTCTATGAGAAATTCCTACTTAGAATATCTATGTGCATTATAAAATTCAAGTGAAAATGACAAGTATCTAAAACAATAATGAAGTCTTATAATAGCAGTGGGTTTTTTTTAATTATATTTGTAGATTACTTAATGTTTTCTTACACAAGTAGAGCACAAGGATCCCTCAAATCATCACAGGATACACCTGAATATTATAGTGAATAAATACAATGATAAATTTTTATGTCTCTTGAGACAGTGTAGTCATACCTCAGGCCTAAGACCATTCAGCTAAATCAATTTAGAAACTAATGCCCCACTATAACCAACATGAATAATAATGATAATATAAACAACAGCAAAGAAAATGTTAATTATGTTCCATGACTAAAACTTACCACAGAGCCTTTGGTCAGTATAAAAGTCTTTATTCAAGCTGCACTACGCATCTGAATGTTATGTGAAATTTGAATGCATAAGCCAGTGTTACACTGTAGGTAAACGTGGATGTACTGTCAAACATGTAGGTGGTAGGACCCATCGAATCAGTGCCGTTCACCAGCATTGTGACTCTGCCGTGAGTCAGGAAAGGTTGTCTGAAGGTAGAGGAAGGATTAGAGCACTTCAAAGCAAAGCTCACTTCCAAGCTGGCTGATGCAAAATCCGCTTTGTGTAAATGGACTGCCGGCACTGCAAAAAAATCCAAGCCAGGAGCCCAGGACGATGGTCTGTATTCTCAATACAGTGACATTACGTTGAGCAAGCTGAACTTAGACACGACTAGATGATGTGTGACTGCTTGCGATCCAACTTTAAGTCAACAAACTCAAAAATTTTGTAAAATTATTATCTAATGACCACACCAACACATGGGTTTGTCAATGCCAGCATTGATGTCATTGGATTTATGTTTTCTAACAGTTATTATTTTGTAATACTTAAAATTACTTCTGGGACATTATACAGAAAGCATGATGTGAGCTTTTAATAACGCAGCATAAATATAATTAAAATCTCATGTTGGAATTGGAACTGAACCACCTTCAGTTATGGCCAGTGTGGGTTGGTTTATAGTTACTTCTAGATTTATTGGTTTTTCTGATAAAACAAACACACAGCAACACAAACAAGAACAAATAAAGTTTCTATGTTGTGTATAAGGTGAGAGGATGCCTGTGGTCAAGCACAGTAGCTTGCAGGGCTTTGGTAAATCCTAAATAATCAAGAAACCAGACTGATACTTTGATGGATGTGTGTGACTGTCACACACCCCGGATCGGGGAAACCTCCAGCCCTTCTCTCAAACCAGCCTAGTGTGTCAATACTGACACACTAGGCTGGTTTGTACAATTAATTTCCACAGTAATTTTGAAACAAAACTGCACAGAGAGATGTGTACACTGTGGAAAGAACCAGTGGGCAGAAGCATAGCGGTTTAACAGATTTATGTGAGCAGAGGGGCTGTGGTCAGGTGAATAGATTGGTTCTCTGGCGAGGTGGGTGGGCCTCAGTGGCCAAGTCAACCTTCCAATCATTCCAATAAGCTGACTGATTTATGCTGATAAATTACCTGAAACAAAAATCCATAATTGCAGTCCTTCCAAACCAGACCATGTCAACAGTGAGGTTCCTGATGTTAAATAATCTTTAATAAGTTGGCTGAAAAAAGCAGCTTTTATGTCAAAAATATATCAGCCTACCTGAGATGGATAGTGTTTTCTATGAGTGGGAAACAAAACTCTCAGCTAACTTTGCCTCAGCAATCAATCTTTGTAAATTTACACACATTTTGACAGAGATATTAAAGTTGAGAGAATTACAAATGGCAAAACAAAAAAAAGTAGTTTTTGCTTTGTTTTGTTGTTGTTTTTTTGCATTTTTAAATTTGCTTTGTTTTAATGTTGACATATGTGTGATTACTACAGCAAACAAATGATAGCAGAGAGTAAATTGTATTAGACTAACAATTGGAAATGTAGCTAGATAATAAAAAAGAAAAGAATTGACCACATCATCAAAACCAGGAGAGTAAAAAGGAGTTTTCTGGTTTTAAAGAAGTCTGAAAAAAGAGCTGTCCACTTTGTTTATTTATTTTACAACTTGCTTGATGTGGTTAAAAAGGAATGTAAGTTAAAACATGTAGCCAGCTGTTACTGAATGTTTAAAACATGGCGAATATAAGTTGGATGTTGATCTGGGACTTTACAGCCTGTGTTATTGAGTTTTTGTTATTGAGTTATTGAGTCAATATAGGGGAACACTTGGCATTGTTCACACTGGGTGCCTGGTGTGTTTATCCAAATATATTATATTTCAACCAGAGGATCACTGCCAACTCCTCTTCTCTTATTCCACAGTCTGGACTCACACTTACCCTCTTTTTTTTTTCAGCCTCAATAACTGGAAGCATATTTGGGCAGTAAACTATTCTGTCAAAATCAGGAAGGTTCCCACAATCAGTGCGGAGACTCAACACAAGTCCAGTGCAGGAGAAAACTAATCTTGGGCTCGGATTCATAACTGGACAATCAGGGTGGACACGTAATTGCTTCTATTTAAAATATATTCAATGTTTTGTTGAGTAAATATATTGCCTGTTACATGCTGAACAAGCTGATGCTTTTGTTTTTGATTAAGATGAAATCAAAATCATTGGCAAAGGCTTCCAAATTTGGTTTGTATGGAAACATTCAGGGAAAATATCAAGCCATAATGTCTCAACAGTTCTTTCTCCAATTGTAAAAAAGAAGTGGGTTTCCCACAAACAAAAAGATTTTGTAGAAATGTATCTCCTCCCAGTATCCCACCAGTGTGAGTCGGAGAAAAAGGGCCTGGGTAGGGCAAAACCAAACACAACAACAACCAGAGTCAGAATCACATGGATTAGCATGACCTGAATAAATATCATGATATATTTTAAAGATGATTTATATGTTATTTTCCATAATTATGTCTAATTTAGCAGGAATAGTAATTATAATAATATTAATATCCACAGTACCATTTTAACTTTCATGTGTTTTAAATGAATTTATTGCAAATAAATTTGAGTGTTTTTTTATTTATCTGTGAGAGAGAACTGGGATATTATATTTTAATTTAAAACACGTACATGTTATGGTGTTCAAATTGTTTAAAACGTGAATTTAAGGAAATGTGTACTTGTCCTCAGACCCAAAAGAGTTTTATTCCCCTGTCTGTTGGCAAAAAGATTTCTCTTTGCTGTCTTTCTAAAAGTGTGTGTCTGGTTGTAGCCTGTTACACCAGTCTGAACTGTTAGTGTGTTACTGAAAGGGTAAAGGGAGTATAGTCCCATTTAAATTTACTTCTGGTCACAGAATGAAGAAATCAACAAAATCAGTACGTGGTGTGTATTTTGTGTAAAATCCATAATTAGCCAGATCAAGATTTTCATTTTTATTGAAGGGCCGCACTTCACAGCCACATCAATTCTCATAAGAATTAGTTTTAGTTTGAATTTTTTTTTATGTAATGAATATTCTGGCAGTGATGTTTACATTTCTTTTTTGTATTCTGCCTTTCAATGTAATTTGTTAATTAAATGCTCATATAGTATTCACCACTATGTTCACTCAGATGGTGCACACACACACACACATACACACACACACACACACACACACACACACACACACACACACACACACACACACACACACACACACACACACACACACACACACACACACACACACACACACACACATATACACACACAGACACACTGAGCATATCTGACACATTTTACTAGTTATTTTTTGGGCTCAAAACACGACAAAGGAACCACTTAAAACACATTTTTAAGATGCCATGTGTCACTTTGATGAGAACATATCAAAGAGTAATTATACTAAATGTGATTTTAAATGGTTGCAGATGTCACTTTGTATGATATTGATCTGCACCGCTGCTTGGTGCTCTACGTCTCTGCCAGCAGGTAGGCCGCAGCAACTTTCCTGAGTCGGCGTGTGCAAGGCGGCATTGATTAGGTGTGACTACTCAGGCCAGGGGCAAATCTGAGGTAAACTAAGGGTCAAGCATGTTGTCCAATAAAGCAGCGGGATTTCCAGGCTGGATTCGGCCCGTATCCCAGAAACAGGCACCGCCTCCCACCCCAAACCATGAGAGCACCCATTTCAGTGGTGATTGAGACTGAATGACCCCATTCTCTTTTAATCAGCTTCAATTCATCTGTTCCTAAAATCTGGCCCTGATGAATTAACTTGAACAATAGAAACAGGAGGTCAGTAAATTTGCCATTGTCCACATAGAAAGCAATTAAACAGAATTTCAGGTTATCATTGTTTTTGGGTGAACACCATTTTAATGCCAAATAATTTGTTTTACTACTGTGCGGACAAAAGCAATGGAAACCTGGGTCGTGTTTAAATGTTTTAAAATGCTTTCAAAATTATGTGTTTGCACGGAAAGCTTTCTCTTTCGTTCACCACACAAAATCTAAGATTTTTTCTTTTTCATGTTCCATTTTCCTCACAAGCAAATATTTATAGTTATTTTGCCTAACACCAGCCCTGTCTGCAGAAATATGATTCATATGCAGCATTAATTATGTTTTGAAGGAAATTGTAAAGCAGGTCAAAATGTGTTTTGTGTTGACATAACCAGGAATGTATTTGATTAATGCATATGGCAAATCAGAAAAATGTTGACATTGAATATATCCGCAAAATCACTGACAGATGCTTCACTGACAACATATCTTATGCATTTTTAAACAAATTGACAGTTTTGCAAAACATAATCTACCCATAAGGACAACAGATTTATTAACACTTAAACACAGGAAGGACTTGGTTGCAGTTTAGAATGATCAGTAGCGACTTAAGACAAGATTCAACATTTAAACAAAATTCTAATATTTGCCTCGTATTTTACAACGTATTTATTTTTTATACATATGGTACACACAGAACCTCAAACAAGGTGAATCCAGATCAAGATTCAGGCCTTGCAGTCATGCATTTTTATTTATTCAAACAACAAAGTGAAAGAAATTATAATTACGTGAGAAAGGTTTGATGACGAATTGTTCAACCTTGGATCTTGTGTGTGTGTGTGCGTGCGTGCGTGTGTGTGTCCTGCAATTTATGACTGAAATGTCACTGAACTTAATGTGACCTTATTTTATCACGATCTAGTACTTTCACAGAGACAAACAATAAGCAAATCAAATGCAGTTCCATCAGAATGCCTTGCTAATACGATTTCAAGCTATTCAAATAAGTCATTATACAATAAAATATGACTTGGTGTCAAATAATGTCAGGTGTATTACAAAGCGATTTGCAATGAAGAGGAGTCAGCGTTTCCCGGATTATATGCTTAGTTGAATTCAATAGAATGGTGTATGCTGTAATAGGAAACCACAGAAAAATCCATACTCACCACATCATCTGATAAAAATGCCTGCTTGCTGCTCTGCATGACTCTGTTAGATCTATCAAAAATGCCTTGTTCTTCTGCTAATTTCAAAATATTATGCTGATTGTAAATTAACAATAACAGACAACAGCAGTAAATTGTCAATAGTTATTAAAAACACCACGGACTACGCATCGTTAACACCATGACTTCGTAGGGATAAAACAGTCAGACATCAGTTGATGATTAAGGGCATTTGTTTCAATGAACTTTCCATACAGATGGCTTTTAAAGTCAACAGGAGGGAAACATACGGTTTCAATTGGAATTTCACATTTCTGATGATAAAAAAAAAGATATTTTACACAATTCTCTTGCTGAAGAGGGAAATATTAACAGTAGTAAGGTGTTACTAATGCTTATAACCAATTTGAATCTAACACCAATATCAAAACTGTAAAAATACATTTAATCATGATAAGTGTAAATATGTAATGTAATGGTATTCTTTCTTTCTTTCTTTCTTTCTTTCTTTCTTTCTTTTTTCTTTCTTTCGCTTTTGTTTTTGATAATTATTAATCTGTCATGGGTTTGACTTCATATGTGACATTGTGTCAGACATTGTCAGCTGTGGCCTTTAGAACAGAGGAGTTAGTTTTGAAGACAAAAAATTTGTTTGTTTGTGCAGTGAGGAAGTAGCTTACATTGAGTCAGAATTTTTTACATCTAGTCTGTTACAGCCAGGTTTATGACTGCCAGTAAATTTATCTGAATTATCTGAACCAAATTAAAGATCACTAAAATATTCATTTTAGCATTTTATGATTGTCATTTTTCTGTAATTTACTAGATTTCCAGTAAGTTTTATCCACAAATATTAGATAAAACATGAATAAATACAGATTTAGTCGTGTGGGTCTGATGTAGCCGTCATTTAGAACTAATTAAAGCAGCAATTTGCCATTGGTAGTTTTATTACATGCTCAAATTTGTAGCTTTAATTATATCAATGGGCAGATATATGTTAATATATTTTTCTAAATTATTTAGTATCAACAATATTATTTTCCAAATTATACTTACAATGAAAAAAAGAGAAAAAAACAAATGTAAATATATATATTAGTACAAAAAATAAAAGATTTAAAAAGTAAGATGAAATGTTTGTCAGGAAAAAAAAATGCCATGCCTGCCATGGATGATCAGTGACATTCATGATGCTGAATCAGTCCTAAGTAGGTGTTACTTACAGTAAATAACAGAGAATATCAGTAAAACTTAGCAGAGCAATATAAAAACAATTAATTTACATACTATGACAGTTATCTTACATCAACATTCATTATCATCAAACCAGTTGGGTGTGTGTTGGATAAGGAATTATACATCAACTATGTCTTCGGAAGAAATACAACATCCTATAATTACTGCAGCAAGTTTTACTCTTTAACCTCCATGTAATGCACTGAAGGTGGTGGTCGGAAATGAAAGGTAGTAAACGCGGAAGTAAGGCACCGAATTGCTTTCTATTTTTGGGGAAAAAATATTTCCACAGTTGTAAATTTTACACACAATTAAATGCCATCAGAGCAGTAGAGAACATACCTTGAAGCACATGGATCCACTGTATAAATGAAATCATGCTTCCCATAATGTACAGCTATTATTACAGTTACTCTGTGGCAGGTTTTGGGGGTCCACTGAGAGCGTTTTAGGACACTTCCATTGACCTTAAAGACAGGCTACCCACCAGAACCCACCCCTTTGGGATTATGTCCAGAATGATTTAGATCATGACATTAATGACTGCACTGGATGTCAAGCAGTTTACTCAGCATTGTGTGCAATTTGTTGAGGTAGTCCCTTCTTCCTAAATACACCTTCTATGACTCATCCTCCCTGGTGTCCACTTGATACCTGTACACAGAATGTGTGTGTGCAGTTACTTATGTGTTTGTCTGAGTTGTGTGATTTACACGCCTGTATTCCAATTGTCTCCTCTTCCCATATCTGGTGATGAAGATTATTTTTTCCCAGGTTTCTCAGATTACTGAGGATAGACGTGCATGACTGAAAGTATAGGACATGTGTATGTGTCCATGTAAGCTTCAGTAATTGGGCTAGCACCGCTCTCCCTCAGAGCCCCGGAGGAAGAAAAACTCAACGTGCACTATTACATCCACCTCCTCACTGCCTTCATTCAATTCGTCACACACCTCCTCTTCTTCCTGCAAGTGTTTGCACCTGGGCTTGTATGTGTGGTTTGTGCACTTATACAAGCACACAAGCATGGTGTGTGTGTGGGTTTGTTTGTGTGTCTCATAATGAAGCCATATGGCCTGTCTGCTGGTATGTGAGCT
>CM023618.1:10469661-10671464 GCA_013358685.1 Antennarius maculatus
TCAATACCCGGCCTTTAAAAAATGCAGGAGGCCAATGCACGCAGAAGCAAGTAAGGTAAATGTATAAATTATGGACCAAAAAAGTCTGCCTCAAAAAGAGGGAGAGATCCCCCACATGAGGAAGCAAACTTTATTGCATGTGAGGAGTGGCTGCAGCTGCAGAGTTTCTCCACTCCAGCTTGCTAAATAATGAGCTCGCACCATTCTAAGAAGTGGACTGTGCAGAGCACTCCTGCTGCAATTTTGGCAGTGAGCCAGTTTGGTTCACCCACAGGTTGGCTGGCCAAAGATCAAGTTTCCAAAACTATTTGTATAATATATTAAGAAATATCTCTTAGCAATTTAGAGGTTTCATATTTAGAATGATCTGTCCATCAAGGTTTTATATTTTTGACATCCTTAACTTACACTACAGACACAAGATACAGTGCATGAACGTGTTAGTTACCAGGTCATTTTTATAAATAAGGAAATATTTATAGTAAAAATGTTTACAAAAAATTTTAACATGCAAAAGGATTTTAAAATGCAAAATATGTTTCATATCAAGCTGTAGTTATTGAGACTGTGATTATTAGTTTTTATAACCAAAGTATAATTCAATATTGCAAAATATATAATATTTCCGTAGGTAGTTTTAAATTAGCTGATGAATGATGTGAGGATTAAAATTAGATCTTTGCATCCTTCCAAAGTAAACAGAACTGTAGATATATTCATTTTATGTTACTAATATTTTTGAATCAACTTTATTTACAATGTTGATTGATGATTCCTTGATTAAATAATACTAGTAAAGGTTACAGCTTGAAATCGTCAGGGTATAATTTCAGTTGTTTTCAATATGTCTCAATAAAAAAAATTAGAAATAAAATTCAATTATTAAGGAGTGTACATAATTTCTTCCCAAACTGTCTTTAGAGAAAAAAATAATTAGAATTCAGTGAAGGTTAAGAGAAATACTTTTTAACAATCATATCCAGTCTTCCAGATTTGTAAAATACTGTATAATATTGAAATGTTTATAACCTAAAAGTGAAGAATTTCCAGAAGGGTTTTTAGGTGTATCATTTTGTCAATCATCATATTTTAGTTCACTGTAATGACAAATGGAGCTGGAGTTAGACATAATAAAACTGTGCTATTTATCTTATAATTGAATCCTATAAGTTTTCATTTATCCAAGAGGTATGATTTTATTTGGAGCTATTTTTAATGCTGTCATTTAACAGCATTGATGAATCATGTAAGTGTGGAAGACAATTGCTCTGAAAACACCTCACACAAACATATGACCAAGGCTTCATGTCTGACTGCCAGATGATGCAGCAAGTTTCCTTTAAATGCACTCAGTGACCATGTGTTCTTTTGTGTAAATGTGCAAAAGGTCTATTTTTAGTGTGTGTGTGTGTGTGGGGGGGGGGGGGGGGTGAGAAACACACATGCGCATTCGGCTGGTTTCCTGGAGTCCTCTGTAAACTGCAACAAAGCGTGACTAACAAGTCAGCACACGAGTCAGTCTTTGACCGCCATGACATCGCAGCATCATCACAGGGATTTAGACGTCGCTCATCATCGCTCAGACAGAGTCTTGAAATCTTCACCATGCAGAGCTTGCACAGCACCATACTGTGAGGATGCATTGAATGCAGCTCAGACATAGCGTTACTCTGTAAAGGGGGTGAGATGCTTCATAAGAACTACTACCACATTAGAAGTAATGAAAAGAACCAATTGCACACTTAGACTGATGGAAACTGTTCACATCCTGTGTTGAGATTGTGTTCATATTTCAAAGACGTTAATGAAATAGAGACAATAGACATGAGTAGTAAGCATAGAAACAAAGACAGTCACATGGGCACCATGGAGTTCCCAGGAGTCAACTTTAGAGAAATATAGCATACCATCATGCCCGGTACAGATACTGTTCTCTGTATTTAGGAAGTAAACATACTTCTTTGCGTGACTCATATCATACTCATATAGCAGCAAAGCTAGACTTCAAATTATAAACCAACAAACCCACTGTACCATACCCGCTGTATGGTACAGCGGGTCCACCCTCACCTATTTGTAGGTGCAAGTTGCAAAAAATATTCGTTTCATATGAAAGGCAGTGAATTATTCAAGGATTATTTAATAATGCAAAGAATCGAGGGGCAGTCTCAAAACCATGGCAGTGAAATCTGCTCCGACTGGCTGCCTGGAAGCACTTTCCACGGATACAGAACACGCCATATGTGCTGCTCTGTTTGTTTCTAATTGGCAATCATATCTATACTCTTTTCAGATGCACAACCTTCATCTGCACTTCATTTAGCACACATATAGTGCCTACAATATATCCCATTACTGGGCAAAAAATAGAGGAAATGCAAATTTGCTCATTTGCTTTTCCGATAAGCTGGAAGACCCCTGGATGCATCCGGAGAGGCACATAACTTGCACAGATTGTTTTTTGGTGTGTGTGTGTGTGTGTGTGTGTGTGTGTGTGTGTGTGTGTGTGTGTGTGTGTGTGTGTGTGTGTGTGTGTGTGTGTGTGTGTGTGTGTGTGTGTGTGTGTGTGTGTGTGTGTGTGTGTGGCTATAGTTCTACTCTATGCAGGCCTTGTCTGTTCGGTGACAGCTGTTTTCTGACGATAGCACTTGTCTGCGTGTTAACTTGGTATCTGCAGGATTCCCATATTAATACGAACACACACACACACACACACTCACACACAAAATGAGAGGTTGAAAAAGAGAGAGAGGGACAGGGAGAGTGTGTCCACTTGATTGTTCTGTTAAGGTGAGTCACTTTTTAAGGAGCAGCAGTTGGTTTAGGCATCATCTTTGAACAGACACAGGACAGAGCCAGTCCAAGGAATAACAGACTTGGTGAGAGAGAGAGCAAAAGAGATGGAAACTCAGACAGACAACGCAGGAAAATGAGGGAGAGATTGAGAGAGTGTTTTTGGGTGTATCGTGCTGAGCTGGAGGGCTAGGAATCATTTCACATCCGTCATGGAGGCTGGTTGCAGGGTCAAACTCAGTGCTGTGGCGAATGGCCCTGTTATCACACAGCTTTACATTCGCTGCGCTGCCTTTACTCAAAGGCAGCAAAACAGGGCTGGAAGACAACCAAAAATAGAGACGCCCAATTAGAACTGCTCCCAAAGCTTTGATGGAATTAGCAGTGAAAGAGGGCTTGCATAACCCACCCTCTCAAAAAGCGACAAAATGTTCAGACAGCATATGCAATGCTTGTCCTATTTACTGGAAATGAGTCCTGGGTCAATTTTCTGGTACCAGTGAAAAAAAAAATTATGTAAAGCCTTTAGAAGGTAACTTCCTCTTTCTTGTCTCTTTTTTGTCACTAGAAAGATTTTTTACTTTTAAATTAAATTTGGCCATGTGAAGACATGGTGAATAGCTTGCAGATATGCATCCCATTGTGTGTCCTCCACATCAGCATCCTGCCTGCCTGCCTCAGGCTATGCAGCCTCACACTGCAGATGGTGGAACCTTACAGTTACTTCATGAGGCTACTTTATATATAGCACAAGTCTCCACAGTACCCAGCACTGATCACTAACACAGCTGTGGAGACCACCAGCATTTTAACTAGATGGCACTTTGCAGAATCAGATTTATAAACACTGAAAATAAATATTCAAAGAGCTTATTTGAAGTATATGATGAGGGCCTATCAATTTGAGGGATTATGCACCAAAACTATGAAATGATGATATTGGTATTTTCCAGAAATGGTATTCTCGGACTAGTTTTGAATGGATTTTAATGGGTTTCTGTTCTTATGTTTGTTAAAACTTTATTTGTTATTCTCATGCATCTCTCATTTACAAAAGTAAAGTAAAATTCAGCCCCTAGCTTTGCTACCAACTGGCTTGAGTGTAAGCATTAAAGATATTGGTAGTAATTTATCCACAATAATCATGTTTAGAATTTCAAGACAATTTAGTCATGCTTGGATATGAAACATTCAAATTATTGTTGCTTCACTAGTGACAAATTGATGAATCCCGTAGAGTGCTAGACGGAATATTGAGTACATTACAATCAAGTTAGAAATCTCATAGAAATGATTAATATCTCATAGAAATGATTAATAATATGAAACTATATAGAAGCAGCAATATTTCACTGTTGACACATATCATCAGATCATTGAACCCAAAATAAATGCCTGCCTAAGATTTTCCTTTTTTGTCCAAATCTAACCACCAGAACCCAACAGAAAGTGAGTCAGCACACAATGAAACATTCATTGTGTGCTGGTCACTTAAAACGCCTTTAAAGGTATAACATGAAAGAAACATGTCACTGTACTACATAATCTTGATCTGTGCTGAAAATTATTATGTACTGTATATTTCTGATATGCTCAATTTGTCTCTCGTCTTTTATTCCTTCCGTCGTATGTTTTATTCATACATCATGGCAGTTATGGATTTTTTTACTCTCTACATTTTTGACCTGGACTCTATGGAAGGAATATCTGCATGGGACATTCTTAGCTAAAAATAAATAAGACAAATAAATAATACAAGAAAGTCAGTAATGTTAAAATGCTATTCGAGTTCATAATAGCAGGTTTGAAAAGTTGTTTCATTTCATCTTCATCACATTACAGACTTGAAGTTGTAAATTAGAAGAGAAGTATTGCATACCAACATATTCACATCTTGCATTATTCTATGTCATGAATTATTTAGCTTTAAGTTAAAAATATAAAATGACAAAGGCTTTCAGATAATAACTCAAAACACAGAGACACACACCGAGAGAGACAAACACACACCATTCTGTCAGTTACAGGTTGACGGTTGATGACATCACAACACGATCATGAACAGTGAGATATCAGACTTTTTGGCCAGTAATTCCAAACTTTTGATGTTGTTTACAGGCTGAACTTGAACATGAGACGCTGAATAAGATCACTTTGAGTGGTTTTAAAAAGTCCTTAAAGGATTAGGAATGGCAGTCCAAAACCAACAACTACTCAGATTAACAAATATGACTCAGATTACACTGGGTGTCATGTCCCTACATTAAATGGTCTATGATGTATTTGAAGTCGACTCGAGTTCACTATGCTGTAAAAGAGTCAACATAAGCAGAGTTAATTTTAGCTCAAGAAACTAGTGCATCCCTGGGATGTGCTTAAACAAAAAATTGAGTATCGCAACATGACGTTTATGCATCCCAAAAGTAATAACAGAATATATGGTCACGGTGGCGCTACCCACTTGTCTGATGATCGTGCATCCCTGTCAAAAAACGTGCGTCAAAGACACAAGGAGGCACGCAAACGAGAACAAGGCATAAGAGTGTTGAAACAAGTCCAGATTGATAGTCGTACAAAATACCACAAGGCTAGTTAGAGGTTTTTACAGACTTATATACGCTAACATTTTATTATATATCATATGCATAAAGTCAGCTCATGACAGGACTCAATTATTTTCCCAGTCTGATAACATTGTGTTAGTTATCACACAACATTTCCATAAGTTGTTTCTGTAAGTTCCATATGTGGTGGAGAAAAAGTGAATTGAGGGACTTCCCCCATGCCCTCGCCAAGCAGATGGACAGAAAAGGATGAAGAAAGGGGTTGCAAAATGAGCTTTGTCCGCCTCCTCCTCTCACTAAGAATGGAGTCAGATGAGGGTGGAGCGAGCTAGGAGGGGACGGGGAGCGCCATAGAGCGTGCCTAATCAGACAGGACAGTTCCTGCTTATTATAGAACCAAGCACGGATAATAAAATCTGAATCAAACTGCCATCTGAGAGCCATGAGAGAACCTCCTTCTCTTCAATTTTTAAATTTATGGAAGCGCTTGACACTGATGGGGATCAAATAACACCAGTTTGCGTGCAAATGCTCACTTAGCGAGCAGCACAACCCAAATCTGTGCCGCCAGTATGCAGGTGAGCGGCACTATAGTACCAGCTACTCACACCACAACCCTTGTCACACCACCCAATACCCATTTTCCCCACCACTACCACGCCAGTTCAACGGTCCAACATGACCTAATTTTCATTTTTGTTATTTTTTATACTTTGGAAACTTACTTCTTTTGAAGAAGACAGTCAGACAAGACTCCTCTGTCAGACTTTAAAAGGTAAAAGATCATTCATTCATTCATCTTCTGAACCGCTTTATCCATAGTGGGTCACAACCACACTCACACAATATGGACAATTTAGAACGACCAATTAACCTGAAGCACATGTTTTTGGAGGTGGGGGGAAGCCGGAGAATCTGGAGAGAACCCACACAGACACGGGGAGAACATGCAAACTCCGCACAGACAGGGACTTTGAACCCGGAACAGCTACCCACTTCACCACCGTGCTGCCCTACACTAACCTCTTAAAAAATGCATGTTTTATTGCTATGGAGCAGTTTATCTTCTCTGTTTGCTGCAGTTCAACATACAACCTCCTACGACCCTATCTGGGTTTGGTCAGGAATAAAATAGTCTTGGAACATGTGATCAGAAAAGGCAATGCAATCAATATCCATGTCATAATTATTCCCTTGAAACCTCTGACATATCCATCTTGATGCTTGATAAACAGAAATGTCTGAAAACAAACCAAAGAGATGCCTCACATATGTCATTGTTTCAGGTGATTAAAACCAAACAAAATAGCTATTTGACATTTTTTCGTTCTTACACCAACAACTCTACAAATTCAGGTCATTAGATGTTTAATTATTTCCACCAATCATAGCTGCAATCAAAATAAGATATGCACAATCAATAAGTGAATCAAGATGTGATGTTGAGAAATAAGTAAAACTCACTTGATCTTTAAAATTCTTCTAGTCATCAATCTACAAAAATCGACAAGCTGCGCCAACTGAAACAAGATCAGCTCTGAGCCCCTGCCCTCACTTATAATGAGTGTGGGAATAATTATGCACCATCAGCATTGTGAAATGTTTCCAAGTTGTCTCATGATCTGAATGAGATGTTTAGATCAGTGGTGTTAGGATTTAACCTCACTAATAGAAAATGAGCAGGAGGTCGATAAAAATAAGCTCACTGATTTGCTCAGGGAGCCTCAGTTTGGTTCTTGAGGCAACCTGAAAGGGAAAAGTATCATGCCAAACTCAACAAATATGAAATGGTGTAGTTAAATTAATCATAAAATGAAACATATTCAAATTGTACAGTAGTGGTATTGCAAAAAGATGGACTCCAGATGGTATGAAGAACGTGAGGCAAATTTGTTCTCTGGAACTGATACTTCCTTGCTGATGTGAAGCAGACAGACATGCTCACATATGAGGTTTTGTATTTCAGTTCTATTTCTTGTGTTTTGTTTTGAAGTATCTTCCTCATTGTGCCTCTCTGAATGTAAAGTGGCAGGCAAGTATAAATGAGGTAAATAAATAACAACACAATTTAGCAAAGGTTTGTTACTCTTTTAATGCAGACGTTATTCACAGCATGAAACAGCTTCATTCACAAGGTGAGATGGCAGAGATACGCTAATGAACCTACTTCAGATTTCAGCATAACCATAAAATAGAAAAAGCCAAGAACTAAATCTATTAAAAATATTTATTTTTATAGCACAAATAAGTCACTAATGACCTCATAATATTAATTTTTGTGCACCAATTAGTTCAGGCTCTTGTTGACAACATATTCCAACACACTACGTTTGACCAGCACTCTACTGGACAGTAGCTGAACCATCTGTGCATGCAGCCCCATCTGTAGTGCAAAATCAGACCCAGACCATATGGTTTGTCATTGTCCTTTTCCCTCCTCTGTGTTCTCTGATTCCATTTCTATGCCACCATTTGTGCAGTTTGGCACATAACCTTTGAGTTTCAAAGATAAACATACAAACAATGTATATTTCTGGAAGAGAAATGAACAATGTATGAATAAATCATATAAAAGAGTGTTTTTAGTCCATGTGAGAAGTGATTTGGAGCATTAATTCCCTCGTCATTCATGGCATTGCACGGAACTTTAACAGAATGAGTGTTTAAATCTGAGCTCCTATGGAGTTTTAATTAGAGTAGAGAATAGAGTAGAGTAGAGTAGAGTAGGACTTTATTCATCCCTTCAGGAGGTTCCATCAGGGAAATTAATTCCTCTGTCACAGTATACACAGCACAGTGAGTACACAGAAAGAAAAGACACACAGAAAGTAATGCCAACACCAAATAGAAAGAGTAATAAATATATAACCCACCAGATAGAGAGAATATAAATAATAATAACCCACTAAATAAAGAGAATATACAAATACAGAGACATAAATGGCTTAAGGAATAAAGGGCATGAATAAATAGACATGGATAGGCATAGGTAGTGTGTGTATTGTTTACATTGTTTGGTACATTTTATTTATTTATTTATTTATTGTCATCCCTCTGCCCTGGTGTGGACTCTCTTTTTCTTCACCTACCCCAGAGAGGAGTAGAGCAATTTAATCGCTCGGGGGATGAAGGAGTTCTTCAGTCTGTTGGTCCTGCATGTTGAGAGGCGCAGCCTCTGGCTGCTCAGGCTTCTCAGGCTCCTCTGGTTATTGGTAACGGATAATAAGAATAAATAATAAGAATAAATAATAAAATAAGACATATTCCTTTAAAATCAGGCTAATTGCTTATTTGGAAGATCAGGAAGTATTTCCTCTGCAACAATTACATTTACTAGTTAGGTGATCAGCAGAGAATTTTCAAATCAACTTGGCAAACAGTTTGTTGCGGCTCAGTTAATTAGATTTGTCATGGGGAGGATGCAAATAGTGATGACTCAAAATATGAGTCATTACTTTTATGATGTCTATGGTCATAATTAATTCAGATTTTATTGCTTTGGTGGAAAGCTATTCTTTTGCCTTGTGAAGGTCAAGATATGATGCATGTCAGCATTCCACCAACTGGTGGGTATTTAATGTCACACCACTTCAGCAGGTTACAAGCTCTCCAATAAGTCTGACCTTTGGAATATGTTGTATCGTTTAATTATGAGTCAATAAATCAAAGCCCTGTATATCAAGTCACTGCAGAGTCCATGATTTGTGATTAGTGTTTCCAGCGGGTCCCAAAGTAGTAAACCTTAGTTTAAAGTGAAAACAAGTTAAACACCAAAACTTTGTATGTTGACGAGATGACACCTAAGTAGGTCATGGAATATGAAGATATTTGCACTTTACAATGGACAGACCTTTTTTACTTGTCACAGCTGCCATACTTCATCTTACTTAAGTGTTGATGATTCACATTGCCACATTTCAGTCATCATGTATGTGTTTCCTACTACGGCATGTCAAAATGTCTTTTGTCCATTCATCTCTGTTGAGAAACGACTGAAATTTCCCATTCAAACAACACTGACAGCAGACTCTATGCACATAAGCACACACACACACGCACACACACACACACACACACACACACACACACACACACGCACACACGCACACACGCACACACGCACACACACACACGCACACACACACACACACACACACACACACACACACACACACACACACAGTAATTTAGCAGTCTGTGATGAGATCTTGCAGGCCGACATGACAGGATAATGACTAGGCTGGCAAATGTGAATGGTACAAGAAACAGAAATGGGTAATAAAAAAAAGAAGAATAGGATTTTGGCTCTTTTCAGGGTCTGTTTGTGTTCATGTTTATGTGCAGGCAGACAGAAGATGCTGTTAATTACTGTGATATAGTGGGAAGGATTGTCACGTTGTCCCCCAGGTGGCTATGACAATGGAAGTGATTTACATAAAGGATATGATGGAGGAATGGAGAGGACTCGTCACATAAGATGATTATTGCCTTGAAATGTTGTTTGTGCATCACTGATTTTAACCTGTCTTTTGAAATGATGTCAAATTTCACAGCATGGACTCAAACCACTTGCATTTTTATTTAAAAATGCAAACTAACCAAACCATGAAACAAAATCAAAATATGCAGGAACTCAGTGCAACTTCTATATAACTTTTAGTTTGCAGTGTGGTGAAAGATTGTAAGGTCTGACTGAAAGTAACCATAATAGAAATAAATACATGTCATTTATATATATATATTTCTTTTTTTTCTAAACTAAAGTGAATTTAAAGAAACATTAAAAAGTGCATTGGGAAAGCCTAGAATGTAAGTAATGTGCAGAGTTACACCAAGGAACAACAAGCTTAGCACATTATCAAAGAAAGTATAGAAATTTCAAGAATGTACCCCTTCATCTGGACCTTCTCCAACATTTCAGTGGTTCCCTGTGTGGCACAATATCCACAATTTCTCTATGGTTAAATGTAAACCATCAAACAGTTTAAACATTCATTCATTTTCTGTACCATTTTCTCCGCTTTCGCAGGTCACGGGAGTTGCTAGAGCCTATCCCAGCTGACTATGGGCATTAGGCAGGGAGACACTTAATTTATTTTTATTTTATTTATTCAGTTTATTTTCTTATTTCCAGACATATTTTTACAACAGATTTTACTGTCATCAGTGTTGAGACATCAGCAACAACATCTGAAAAGAAAAAAAAAGGGTTGACGGGTAGAAGCCATTTGCTTGTAAGGTTCCCGTCCCCTAAATCAACATCTCTCTCATTGCAGCACATTGTCAACCAATTCATACTTTGCATGTCACAAATCAATTTCAATTATTTTATTCTGGTACATTGTTGTTTTGATCTGTCCATTTAGTCCAATAGGCATGCGTCTTTGCACACCCCTTTGTCAGTTTGTGCATGTTGCCAGCGTATGCCAGTCTAAACATAATTGATAATAATTGACAATAAATATGAAACCTTCAAAAGAAAATATCCAGACCCTTTTCAAAAGGGTCTGGATTTGTTTACCTTAAACAAAGTGAAAAAAAATTCTGGCCCATAATACTTAATCCAGTCTACTTCACTGCCACATGCACAACTGCCCGAGCAAGTTTCAAAGAAATCCACTCAGCACATTGCGTGTACTGCTGCTAACAGACCAACAAACAAACACGGGTCACTTCTATGTGTCAGAAGTAATAATAGGACTATGATTAAAGAAACAAAGAAAACAAGGCAGTCAGAGACTGCAACATCCCGCGACTTACCTTGATCTACTTTCAGGGTAGGTCAGGGTACCCTGAAAGTAGTACCTGACTAGTGCATAGACTAATGCATATGGAGAAGGCCAGTATGAGTAAGACCATAGATAAAAGCTAGTGCATAGATTACTCACACTGGCCTTCTCCCTCTTCTTTCTACCTTTTCTGGTTCCTGAGTGTACAAAAGTTGAAATTTGACCTTGACCTAGCTTTCTCAAGGTCAAGGTCATCATCTCATTTTCATCCCCCTTGCCGCCCGAGTAATGTGTTTTTTGTTTCATCTTTCTGTCTGCAATGGTTGCAAAGATATTTGGTGGACATAATATCAAACGGACGAACGGATGAACACACTAACACTGACAATTACAATACATCACCGCTTTGAAGTGGGATGTACTGTAATAAGAGAAGGTGAGGTATAAAGGAGTGGGGTGCACTAACAATAATGCAGGCCTGGTATTTCTTTTCCTTTTAATGAAAGAGGGTGCAAGGAGTCAGAGTGAAAAAGGTGGCTACTGTCCAGAAAATCTTGAGACAGATGACTAACGATCAAATGGCTAGACGTCTAAACGAGACAAATGACGCGGCAAAAACAAAACTCACACTAACAACTGGAGTATAAGAAGCCACAGATCCTTATCTCCTAACCGCGTCCTGTCCCCCTTAATCACCACAGATGCGATAACTGTATTATCCGTCTCCTCTGATCTTTCCATCTGATAGAAAAATGAAACTTCCTCCTCTCTAGGGCACAATTCAAGTCTAATCAACTGCCACAAATTCCGAACTTTACCGAACCCTTACCCCAGCCCTGATCATATCTTGGACAGATCACACAGTCAATTGCCTGTCATGATAGTTTCATTAAATCCAGCCATAAAGACAGATGGTTGTAGTGTGTGTCATGGCTAATAAGCAGGAGTGTTTGTATCCGAGTTAGACATTGGTACATATTGTAATCTAAAAGGTGAACAATAAAAACCAAAAAGGCTGTTTCAAGTCCAACAACCACACACAATATATAAAAACACTGCAAGTCATAAAACCTCCACTGTTCAGGGTTTGCCAGAATAAATTAGAAGCATCTGGGGTAAACAGTTAAAAATTTATTACAGAAAAATCACAATAATTGAGGCGACAGGTTGAAAACCTCACATTATGAGACAACATGTGAGTGAGCGTTCCATCAGCTTTAATGTATCAAATAATTCCTGAGGCTATGAGTGTTACCAATCAGCACCTTATTAATGAGTTTAAGAAATTAGAATGATTTAATTTACTAGTAAAATCTCTAATCTGCCATTGTTTTCTAAGATCCTAGAGAACGTAGTGGCCAAACAACTAAATGACTACCTGTTAGAGAACAATCTGTTAGAGGATTTTCATTCAGGTTTTAGAACAAACTACAGTACGGAGATTGCACTGCTAAAAGTCACAAATGACCTTTTAACAGCGTCAGATAAAGGTCTTCTGTCTGTTCTAGTCTTATTAGACCTGAGTGCAGCATTCGATACTGTTGACCATAATATTCTTTTCAGGAGATTGGAAGAGGAAGTTGGGATTAAAAACTCAGCACTAGACTGGTTTAGGTCATATCTATCCAACCGATTTCAGTTTGTCTATGTAAATAGTAAATCTTCAGATCAAGGGACTGTCACCTGTGGAGTACCTCAAGGATCTGTTCTGGGGCCAATTCTGTTTAATCTCTATATGTTACCATTGGGAAATATTAGAAGGAAATATAATATTAATTTTCATTGTTATACTGATGATACTCAATTATATCTATCAATTAAAACAAATGAATCTGATCAGCTAATTAAATTGGAAACATGCCTCAGGGATATTAAATCCTGGATGCTTCGCAATTTCTTGATGTTAAACAGTAACAAAACTGAAGTTATTATTATTGGGCCGAAGCATCTTAGAGATGATTCCTCTAACATTTCAATTCACTTAGATGGCATTGCTCTATCCTCCACCAACGAAGTCAGGAACTTGGGAGTGATTTTTGATCAAGTTCTGTCCTTTTCCTTTGAAGATGCAGAGAAAATAATTCATGCCTTTGTTACTTCTAGATTGGATTACTGCAATTCCTTATTGTGGGGCTGTTCTAGCTCCTCTATTAGGACTCTACAGTTAGTTCAGAATGCAGCTGCCCGCTTACTGACTCAAACTGGGAGGAAAGAGCACATCTCTCCTGTCCTAGCATCACCTCATTGGCTCCCGATTAATTATAGATTACAATTCAAACTCCTTATGATCACATATAAATCTCTCCACTGTAAGGCTCCGTCTTACATTGAAGATCTTATTGAAGTGTATCACCCACCCAGGGCCCTTCGATCCGAGGATGCAGGATTTCTGGTGACCCGTCAGATTTTTAAGAGTAGAACAGGAGGCAGAAGCTTCAGCTATCTGGCCCTTTTACTCTGGAACGATCTCCCAACCTCGGTCCGAAGGGCAGACACTCTCAGCTTATTTAAGAGTAGACTAAAAACCCTCCTCTTTGATAGAACCTACAATTGAAATAACACACACCCCACTAGATATGCTGCTATAGGCCTAGGCTGCTGAGGGTATTTTTCTCCGTCTCTCCCATTAAATGGAGATACTCTGGAGCTTCTGTCACTTCTTTCTTTATCATTCTATGCTCCTAGAATTATTTTATTACTGTCAAATCACACTCTTTGTCTGCACAATACCGCCGCTGTCTCTGTGCCTCTGTTCCACAGGTCGAGAACGTGGATGGAAGACAGGATACCCAAAGGCCTGGAAATCCCGCCCCCAATTTAGCGACAGCACACTATGGACATGAAACTCAAACTGGCCTATCTGCTACTCTCTCTCTCTCTCTCTCTCTGTCTCTTTTCCTTGACCTATCTCTGTCCGCAGTGTATTTCTCTTTCCCAACCAACAGGTCAAGGCGGATGACGGCCCTCCAGAGCCTGGGTCCTGCCCAGAGTTTCTTCCTCAATGAGGGAGTTTTTCCCCGCCACTGTCGCTTATGCTTGCTCTGGAGGGCATTGTTGGCTTTCTATCTGTAAAGCGCTTTGAAATGTCTTCAGATGTGATTAAGCGCTATATAAATAAATTGATTTGATTGAATTGATTGATTGATTTATATATGAATAAATCATGGCAGGTTTTGAGTGGGTACACATGCAGTTAAAGCAACATGACCAAAGAGCTTACCAAAGCCTTGGAAAGTGGTGAAGGATCTTGAAGTCTTCTTCATGAAAGATTTTTAAATAGATAATGTCCTTCAAATGTGTTCAGAGGTGAAGGCTGGAAAGCTGCTGTTTGCTGAAGAGTATGTTTTCCCACAATAGCCTTCTCATCATCTTAAAACTGTAAATCCATTACAGATGAATACAAAGAACAACATAAAATGAACATAAAATAAGCAGGCTCCCCTTAAGAAGACTTGAACCTGCTGACCTGCTTGGAGGCCTAAAAGTTTGCTTTATTGAATATTATGTTGCGTATGTTGCCGATAAAATCATCACTGCTGTGTTACAGGAAATTGATTCTCACCACAAAGCCCTCCACCTTTCTCATCCTGTTCAAAAGAGAGATGCAAAACGATAACAGAAAGCAGTTAATGAAGCATGAATGATTAAAGAGACCTCCAGGGAGAGGTTGTACAACTTTTTTTGTTTGTCATCCTCTGTTCACTTTCAACTGGGGGATGTGAGATAGAGAAAAATGAAAGGGAGGGAGATGTACCAAAGGTGAACTTTAAGGATAGAGCATTTAAAAAAACATGAAAAGATCTAGAGCAGTGGTTCTTAAACCGGGTTCGATCGAACCCTAGGGGTTTCGATGAGTCGCTCTCAGGGGTTCGGCGGAGACAGAGGTCAAGACAAAACATCTGACATGATCTGTTGGGTGTTTATGCTGTACATACACGAATCACTGTGTACGTTTGACACATCGTGTCAATTCGTGATGACACGCCCCCCTTAACCATCACTGGCTGCAGGTGATCACGTGACGCTACATCGATTAGCCTACCTGTGCTACATGGGATTTTGCGCACTCAGTAGTCGATTTATGCCTGTCGTGATGGTACGTCATCTGATTGCTTTCTTAATTTAATTCATAGTAACTATGTTGAGCAAAAAAAGAAAGTGGTCGGACGAATATGTGCAACGGGCGGCCGTGGCTCAGGGGTATCGCGGGTCAATGATTCAAGATCGGCGGTTTGATTCCCGCTCCTGCCGAGTCATTGGTCGTTGTGTCCTTGGGCAAGACACTTTACCCTCCTTGCCTCCAGTGGGGCTCTCGATGGTGGGTGAATGTGTGTGATTGTTCCGGTGGCCGTAGTCGCAGACTGGCAGCCACTTCTCCGTCAGTCTGCCCCAGGGCAGCTGTTGCTACACACGTAGTCTACCATCACCAAGTGTGAATGAGGAGTGAATGAATAATGCTTCCAATGTAAAGCGTCTTTGAGTGTCCAGAAAAACGCTATATAAATCTAATCCATTATTATAATTATTATTAACGTGAATTAACATGTACTGTTTAACGGAACGTGATGGGAGTCAGTGTTCTGCATGATTTGCAATGTCAAGATGAGCAACTCTAGTCTTGCTCTAGCAAAAATAAAGGAACACATCCTTAAGCTGCATACGAAACAAAAGAAACAGACTTTGCTGTGAAAATGACATCAGAGTAGCACTTGTCAAGGTGAAGCCATGCATATCTGAACTGGTCTCTCAATAACAACAGCAGAAGTCACATTGATTTGCAGGTAGGTCATTTCATGTGAGTTCATGCACTGTCTTGGTTTTGTTCTTGAAAAAGATGACATTAATGCACAATTCATTAAATACACCAGTAAAACATATACTTATGCCTTAAATTTAAAAAATACATTGTTTTTTTTACTAAAGAAAGGTTCGGTGAGTGAGCATATGACACACGTCAGGGTTCGGGGCCTCCAACAAGGTTAAGAACCACTGGTCTAGAGACAGTGTCACTGAGGAAAAGACAGGAGACAGAGCTGGAGGTAGCAGAGATGAAGATGCTGAGGTTCTCTTTGGGAGTGACCAGGATAGATAGGATCAGGAATGAGTACATCAGAGGGACAGCACATGTTAGAGGTTTTGGAGATAAAGTCAAAGAGGCCAGACTGAGATGGTTTGGACATGTCCAGAGGAGAGATAGTGAATATATTGGTAGACGGATGCTGAGTTTTGAACTGCCAGGCAGGAGGCCTAGAGGAAGACCAAAGAGGAGGTTTATGGATGTAGTGAAAGAGGACATGAAGGTAGTTGGTGTGAGAGAAGAGGATGCAGAAGACAGGGTTAGATGGAGGCAACTGATTCACTGTGGCGACCCCTGAAGGGAAAAGCTGAACAGAAAAGAAGAAGAAGAAGAAGACATGAAAAGCATAAGGAAAAGGATAAAAAAAAGAAAAGTGTATCCCATCGTGGAGAGATGAGAGATAAACAGTGACTCAGCTTTACACCTTTCTCCCTGCGACCCTCCATCTCTCCATCCTTCCTTTGATCAGGAAACCTTCAGTAAACAGCGGCAGCATTTGCATCAGTGGAGGCAAGCTGCTCACTTTGCAATGTCAAAGCCTTTTCTATTAGAATAGCATGGGAGGCACCCATCGCAGAGGAGAATTACATCAGCCTCAGCCGCTGAGGTGCAGCCTTTCTGTCAGCCAGAGTGCGAATGAGTCTCAGAGAGTAAATAATCACTAAGTGCTGCTTATTTTGATCACAGATTGATGCAAAAGGAAGTACAGTAAATCTTATCGCTGTGTGTGCGAAAACTAAAAGGCTTTAATGAAAGTGTGAAAGCACTTAATTTAGTTTCTGTCAGCAAATCAGACATTGAGAAAACGATAAATTACAACTAGTTTTGTATGGCCTCTATAGAAATGATTGAAATCAGAAAGAGAGATTTTCATTTCTATCAGGTTTTATAACTCTTTCAATGTCTGTGCACCACAAAAAAAAAAAAAAGCGACAACCATCTGCTGGTTAACGCATCATGAATTAAACCCAGAGCAAATAAAAAGCCTAGAGGAAATCCAATTTTTGTTGTTGATATTATTTGATGCACACAGGCCGAACACACAAACAATGACAGAAAAGAGCTATACACGATGAGCGAGAGCCTGCCACATGGAGTCAGCCCCCCAGTCCTACCCCTGCAGTTGGAAATGCCCTTCTCGTGCCATCAGCTGCTACATCTTGAGAGAGTTAGCAATGGTTAATTCAAATAAACAATAAACAAGTCCTGTAAATAAAGTCATAGGAGAACTCTGTCATCTTTGTTTCATATTTGAAGAGTCAAGACTGAAGTTCTGTGTTTTAAAGCGTCTTGATTGATGTGCCCAGATAATCAGCTCTAAATATGGTACTTTCAAATCCATGTGACGACAGCTGGTAATCAAATAAGCAACTTCAACTTTTTGAGAACCGCACAGAATAAAACTAATCAGCAACCACCAAACAGTATTCCAATTACCTTAATGAATAACTTTGAAAAAAGAATTTCAGTCTTTTCTTCTATGTTGCCTCTTACACAGATGTGCCATATTAATATACAATGTTTAAACAGGCTTTGGCATAATGGGGGTCTCCTAAAATAAATACTGTATGTGAACCAGCAGTGCTATATAAAGAATGATCAGAACGTGTTCTTACAGAGCAGATGGTTGCAATTTTGCCAGCGCTAACTAGCACTGAGCGATTATGTGTGATGATAAGTTGATTCTCAGCTGAAAGCCCATCATTAGGACTTTAATTAAAGCAGTAGCCAAGCGGGTGACACTGTCTGCTACAGATTTCTTTTACCCCAAGAGGGGGGGAGTCACATTCCATTTCTGTCAGAGCCACGTGGAACACATACTGTATGTGCTACATGAATTTCTTTTCCTCCTCCTTTTGTGTAAGTGTCTTTGTCTACAAACACAGACATGGCAGTGTGAGGGCAACCAGGGCTGTCTTGTGTGGTCTGGTGTCTAGACTAAGTGATGCCCTGTGGCATTCAGAAAGGGGCAGCCTTTCACTGTGAGCTGCATCAGGCTGTCACTTATGCTGCAAACTGTTTAGCTCACTTCTGTGTCCAGAACTACAAGTACATAGTCATATTGTTAGAATCTGTATTTTGCAATACAGACATTCAGTAACAAACTGCAGTACACAGATAGTTTCAAAAATGAAAAAAACACTCCTGACCCAAGAATAAAATCTGCAAAAATAATAATTCCATCTGTACAAAGGACAAGTGGGCTCTGAGTAACTGGCCTAGTTTTTTGGGATGCAGATGGATTAATAAAACATGGCTGGGAATAGATGCTGTGCACCCGGCCTGATTGGAGAAGCAGAGGAGGACAGAGCCAACATCAACACTTTTGATGTTTTGACATAGGATGTATTGATACAGTAGACCCCCACAGCATACAAGCAGATATAAAGGTGTGACAGTAAGCACTTAAAGCTAGTAGTCATTGTTTAATAGTCCTCAAGTACAGTGTCAAATGATAAATGGTGTCACTGATCAAATGCTGAGTTTACACATCATAATGAAAGAAAGCATACTTGAAATTGCTTTAGAGAACGCACATCACTGAATTCTGACCTTCTTGGTGTCTACCTTAATTTCGCAGCAGCTCACTGTCTCTTAAAGAGCACTCTGAAAGCCCCAGGCACCGGGCAGCGCGTTATTAAAAGAATATACACTTAAATTGAATTTCATCAATAGTACTAAACTGCAGGCGCTGTATAAAATGTCAATCAGCGTCCTTGAGTGGATGGTCATCATCTGCTGCTGGAGTAAGCTGATTTTCTCCTTCACTTTATTAGTGTCTCAGGATTTATAGAGGCAGGAAGGACAGTCGACTTTATTTCAGACAAATCAAAAGAGGAAAAAAAACCCTGAAGAACATGGACTCTTTTCTACAAGAATCATTTTAAAAGGCCTCTGAGTCAGATCAGATATCTTTTCTTTCACTGTCTCACAGTGAAATTCATGCCTTTGTATTTCTTTCTTTTTGTAAGTGTATTTTGAAATTATACCTATAACACCTTAAAAATGTTAATTATCTCTATCAAGATGGTGGCATTTTCACTTGTATCTTTTTGTTCCTTTGGGTTTTTTTTTCTTATGACTAGCATTACACAAAAAAATTTTTTTAAATGGATCTGGTGGGTCCAGGAGTGTTATTTCACTGACTTAATCAATGTTAGATGGGGCTCTATTCTGCTAATTTAATAGTAGGAATTTATTTCATTTAAATGAAACAATTGCTGTGTCTTGCCGCAGTGCACTGGCGTCACGCAGTGCTCATGCCCTAAGCCAGCTAAGATAGGCTCCAGCTATCTGGATGGATGGATGGATGGATGGATGGATGGATGGATGGATGGATGGATGGATGGATGGATGGATGGATGGATGGATGGATGGATGGATGTTGTGTCTTGGTGGATCTTCAACTGTGTTGAATTTGTTGAAATTTAGTGTATTATTTGAAAAAATTAAGATCATATTCCATGGTGGGTTTTTTTAAATCATGTACTGGAAAATGTATCAGCCATTTGAATTAATTTGCATCCCACTGCTATTGCTTCAGATACTTACATTTATCTTATTTACGGTTGGTGTTCATGTCATTCAAAGTTAACAGAAAATAAAGCAAAAGCTAATTATTAAAACAAAAAAGGAAAGTGTAAAACGGCATAATAAATATATATTAGGGACTGAAAGCTATTTTGGTATCAGAAAAACTGTGGCTTTGGTATTCTTTGCTGTGACAGATCAGTGACGTGCGGTGAGGTTCATGGCTGATGAGGCACCAACGTCATCATGATCACGTGATCAGATTTACAAATATATGAACCTACAGTGTAGCTTATTCACCGTTTAATTAGCAACAGTGAGTGGGTTATGTCAAAGTCTCATTGCAGAATTATTTACACATACAAACTATAACACACAAATAAGCATATTTCATTAAAAAAAAAAAACGCTCCCTCTGAACAAATAACTTGTTCAATAACTTGTTTGTAGAATTTGTCCATATCTTCCTTCAGTCTGTAATATGTAAACCTCCATTCGAATAGGCGAGCGGAAAAAAAATAATTGCCGCACTTGATTGTAGCCTGCATTCACTTATTCTTCGGCTGAGGAGTCCCAAGACAAATCCCTGGGATCACCAGCGCCCCCTATCCATGAGGCCGGGTTTTTTTGTACCTCACCTCGTGCCTTTTCCCAGCGGTTTCAGGACCGCTCTACACAAAGAAAGACGTTACACACATGCAGCTGTTGACAAAAATACATTATATACATTAGCTAAATTACGGGAATTTAGTTTATAGAGCAAACGTGTTTGAACATTTTAATACCGACATATAGAGAGATAGCATTACGGTCTCACTGTATAGCTACCAGCACTGCTATCTGAGCTATTGAGTAATCCATGGTGAGGCACGGCTGACTGGTGCCTCACAGGTCTCTGCTCCGTATTGCAGCGGTAAATGTGAAAATTCTGCGATTTTGAGAAAAAATAACCTAAAATTGGTGACGTTAAACAAAAAATAAGTTTATGATACACATGGCTGGATAAACATTAGCATTTAATTTATTTATTCCATTTTCCATTTTTTTCTTTCATGATGGCAGGTGAGGCCTCACCTGCCATCTGCCTCCCCTGACCGCACGTCACTGATGCAGATCTCTTACACCTTTTACACCACTGAAGAATGTATGCTTGAAAGTTCAGTTACAGTAAGTGATAACATGAAGTTAACCTGATCCTTTATTGAAACAAAGTTTGACTGATGGGTGTCATTTCAGGTAATTTGGGTGGTGTTTAGTTTAATGGAGCAAGCTATCAAAATACCTCGAGCTGTTACAGTTATTGCTTTACAACACGGCAACCACCCAGAGAAAATGAAGATGGATGACCCATCTATGGAAAACATTCCTTGGTCAAAGGTCACCCATCACCTCACATGCAGTGTCTGATTCTCCCAAACCAAAATCCACACATGATGCTGGACTCAACACAAAAACAACCTTGTACAAGCCAATGTAAGAAATTTTTCCTACATTGGCTTGCAGTAATAAATGGAAACAAAAGCAAAACATACAAAGAACAGTTCAAGTTCTACTGTTTGCCCTGAAGTCAAGAGGAAGTTTATTTTTGGAGGGGAAGTAAACAAAACAACTCAAATGTTTTATATTCAATTGTTTATATTGCAGTCATTATCATCATCCCCACCATTACCGCTGCTGTTCCAGAAATGAAATCTCATCATCTTGTCAAGTATTATCTGAGCATGACATTACAATCTAGGGAAGGTCAAGGTGACATGTACAGACGTGCTCCACTCTCGTCCTTGACAAACAGAAGTCATTCATAGCAGTAGCTACAAAGAAGTTGTTGCCAAGGTCTTAAAATCGACTCCGACTTTTGAATACAAGTGCTTGCAGCTGCATTTGTTAAGGTTTTAGGAACAAAACTCCCCATTAAGGTTTATGAAATGATCTTGGTTTGGTGGAAAGTAAGTATAGGCTGTAAGTTCTGTTATGTGATGTAGGTGACCTCTTACCTCTTAAGAGGTCATCTTGGATTCACCCCTGGGACATGAGCAAGAGTCTCCTAAGTAACAGTCATGTGTCTTCCCTCTCATGTACTATATAATCTGCTGCTATCACAGTCACAACAGCCACTTGAAGCTGTTGCCTAACAATAAATGTGAATATGAGTTGTTGCACAGATGACCTATAGTATATGACTGTTCATCTGATTAGGATGGGCTGTACAGTTTCCTTTAATTTGCTAGTGAGGGACATGTTGCTGGAGACTGTACAGAAGGCGACCTTACTTACTCTCCTGCTGCCTTTTTGTTTTCTTTATTTGTCTCCTTGTCCCCGTCATTTTCTCTATGACCCTCGCTAAATGCAGTACAAACAATTACCGTCTCAAGTCTGATGATATGAAGTCCAGAAATGTCCCACTGAGTATGATTCTGCTCTCCAAATTGCTGTGATATTGCTGTAATTTCCTGGGTTTTTAGCAAAGTGCTTCATATTTACAGTGCACTTTCTTGTCTCGATGAATAAATATATTGTTCATTTCTGTGTGATGTTACTGTTGTAGACTATAATTGCACTTTGCTGTAGCTGTGCTGTGGAGGATGGATGGTGACATTAAAAAGAACAGTTAGTATGGAGTGAGCAGAGTTAGAACATTGTCCAAAGGCACACTTGTCTCTGTGTGGAAAGGCTAGTGCTCCAGACTTCTATACAGGCTCTGTTTTTTATGAACGCTGTCATTCCTGCAGGAAAAAAGAGACTTATGAAGTATTTCTTAATGGCTAAAGCCTCACTTTTTCCATTGTGGGTCTACACACAAAAGATAAAACTAAATAATTCATATGCTACATTCGTACTGGGGTATATCGCACTATGAAACGGTTGGTTTAGTCTCAAAACCGGCTAAAATTGTGTTGTCAGCACAGTCGGCTTGGACCATAAGTGCTTACGTTTGCTGATATAGGGCTACCCGACTGAGCTCCTTCTCCCAATCACACGAAACAAACGCTCTCTCGTGTGTCAGTTCATCATCACAAATATCCCTCAATTGCAGGAATGTGACACGTATCATGGGCTGCTTGAGTTATGGCCCATCTTTTGAATCCAGAGTTCCGTGTATCCCGTTTTCCAGCAATGGATATTCACAAGGAAAAATAAAAACAAAACGGAGAGAGTTTTGCTGACACGTCTGCAGCGGGTTACCACACTGCCAACTGGCAGCTATGACGATGATGACATATTGACAGAATCTCTGCAGGGACACTCTCAGCTCTATCGCATTGCTGAACTTTGGGCAGGAGATTCCTGTATTGGGGTTTCACTGGGGGAAATCTGGATGAGGTTGATGACACCTGTGGGCCTCTTGCATGAGGATGGATGAGGACAATTGGCTGTCAGTAGTGAGGAGGCCAATCTGGCTATGTCAGAAATTCACATGGGAGAGAGAGGACACTTGAGGCCTGGTCTCACTACATAAATGTAGCCTTCCTCACATGCATTCCTCATCTTACTCTGTTCCAAAGGCTTGGATTGAGGGAGTTTTTGTTTTTGAGTTGCTTTAGTTTTATGTATTTGGAAAAGATATCTTTTTTTCAGCTATCGATTGCTGCTTATGTGGAAAAAAGTGCTTCTTCTCTGAACTCTAGCATCTTAAGCAGATCTCACTGGGTTTTTTTAGCGGAGGTAGGTGCAAGAAGAAGTGCCAAGAGAGCCACTTTAGATGATTGGGAAGAACATATAACAGCCCCATGTGAGACAGTCATAGATTTCGCTGTCTTTCTCTGCCTGTCTTTGTTCTTGAAGGCCTTTAGGGCATCAGTCTGGCATCCCACTGAAAAAAAAAAAACACAATAGGCGCAGGCAATCCACAGGCCAGTCCATAGGGTGCTCTATCAATCAATATGACCTTCTGTGAGAGCATTGTTTTTTTCCCCTTTGTCTTTGCCTTCAGCCTGCAGCATCTTCAGCAGACTGCACAGTCCACTGGGTAATGTAGGCCTTTAGCACCCACAGAACTGAGGCAGTCTGTGTTCATTATCTGCTGTCCTTTAGACAATGGCAGTGGGTTAACAGATGATCAGAGGTTCTCTGACAAGTCTACAGTGACCAGCATAGGAGTAGTAAATATTTACAACTCACTACCATGACGTTGAATTGTTGAGTCACTCCTCGGTGAACCATTAAAACTGGCTTGAGAAAATCTCAGGAAGAGGGTGAAGGAACAAATGAATTTAATAAACGACTACAGCCATCCTGGGAATTCAAGTCCGGAATGTTTTCATTTTGTCCGACCGAGGAATGGTTCGCTAATTGGGTTACATGGGCTCAGTGAGGAAGTTGTCAAGCTTCAGGGGTTTTTATTTGTGCCTGGTTGTCAAATCACAATCCGGCGCAGTCAACCTCTGGGTGATGCCCCCATGAGGCCCTTTAAGGTACAGCTGTCTAATGAGTCAGTCCAGAAGCCCTGCATTCCCAGACAGTCTCAGGGTCTGAGGCGAGAGGGTGACAGAAGTCAAGAGGCCACACAGCTTGATAACACTGGAGGTTTTACGGCTCTTCAGGTCAGCTTCGCAGTTAATGGGGAGAGGTAGCAGCCAAATTTGGTATATCACTGTCTTCTTCAAAAGAACACCATAACAAGTGCTGATTGTGGGTTATGCACCTTGTGGACATCGGAAATACACACCTGTCTGACAGTTTGAAAATGCATTTCCATTCTGTTTTATTACATTACTAATAAATATTCACATGAATATATTTAATACCATTCCACAAGTCAGTGTACGTAAGATTTTCTAAGTGGAATTTTCTCCATGTCTGTGGGTTCCCTATGGGTTGTCTCAGTTTCTACCACCAAAAACATGCAATATGGGTGAAGTGGTGAGTCTAAATTGACCGTAGGTGTGAATGTGAGTGTGAATTGTTGTTTTTCTTTTCATATAACCCCGTGATGATCTTGGTGAGTTGTGTAGGGTGCACTTTGCATCCTGTCCAAACTCAACTGGGGTGTAGTCTCCAGGCCCCCTCCACCCCCCAAACCTCAGACTCGACACAGGATGAACAGCTGCACAGAATGACTGAATAAACATATGGTTTGTGATGGAATTAGTTTTATATTAGCTCATTCAGGGACTCATTGGTACATTACAGTGGTCAGATTTTTCTGAACATTTCTGATCAAACTCTGTCATACTGCTATAATTACAAGGCCGTCACACCGGCCCAGATGTTGGAATTTTACCAGATGTGGTCCACCTGCTGGGAGGAATATTCTGAGCAGCACATCAAATCTTACTTCTCATCCCTGTTTTACATTGAAAGACTAGCAGGAGAAGAGACAAGATATAGAGTTGATAATGACACAAACAGTCAAACACTGAGGATGTGGAGAACGGGTTTGCCATAAGAACAAACTTGAAATTCATGAGCTTGGTAAATAAGCAATGTGTAGTCTTATTCTGGTAATTCTTTCAAAAATAAAACGTAAATGTAAACTTAACTAATATTGGTTATTCTATATGCGCATTTTCTGATATTAAATCATAATAACAATATAATGTGGGTGTGTCTAAATAGGAAAAAACACAGCAAGACAAAGTAGGTGTTTTAAGATGCTGACTGGTTCACATTAAACAGGAAATACAGGGTTGTGTCCAAACAAATATATGTTCATGCCTGTTGATGCATGCATGTGGGAAAAAGTCTGTGTGTGTGCGTGCGTGTTTGCGTGTGTGTGTCTGTGTGTGTGTGTGTGTGTGTGTGTGTGTGCGTGCGTGCGTGCGTGCGTGCGTGCGTGCGTGCGTGCGTGTGTGTGTGTGTGCCTAAAAGCAGCTATGGTGGTGGTGGTGGCTTCCCAGGGAATTGAAATTAATGACTGTAATCAGAAGCAAACAGTGATCCAGGCAAGGGCAATTAATACAAGCAAGGCGAGCAGAGCCGCCGGCTTTGCTCGGGCAAGCATGGCTGGAACCTAAGAGATGAAGGATTAAGATGCAACCACAGACAAACCCCGCAGCTTTTTCACACAGAGCAGATGTCCACAGAGGAGAGGAGCTGCGATCAGCACACATCCATCCACCAACCGGCCACTCTGTCAGCACAGTCCAACACAAGCTCACAACCTTTTTGGCAGCATTCTGATAACGGAGTGGTCTCTATGATTGTTTGTTTGTTTTTCAAAGTACCAAGGGAAGGCCTTCACTGTGGTCCCTGTGCTGCACACATGTGGATCTGGTGCAAAGCTGCACAGCGGAGCATCTAAGTGTGAGGAACAAAGGAACATTAAGAGATAAAAGGAAGAAAAAAGGGGGGAAGGAAATGTGTACAGTGCATCTGAATGTTAAGGACATGTTATTCTGATTGAAACATCCTTGGCTACATACATTCCTTTTAGCAAACATATTTGCTTCAGTATAAATCACCGCATTGGATCCAGCTGCCTTCAGAAACCACTCCACTTGATGTTTTCTTTAATTGACACTAAACGAGAGCGTCACCGCCCAGGATCTTTTCACTCAGCCCTCAGTCTTGTTGCCTTGAATGGCGCTGATTCCCCCCGGCAGTCTTGCATTTCCACTGTTTACGTGAGATAATGGTTGCATGTGTAAGGATACACCAGGAAGCCAAAATAAGGGGCTGATATGAACTCTGACGAATGCCTCGCTGGTCCAAACTCATTTGGGGTGAAATGGGAAAAACGATGCAAGTTCAGACATCAGAGGCTGTAATGGAGAGACGTGAAATAGAGGCAAATTGTGATGCATGCACAAAGAGCTCCAGCTTATACTCAGACATGGTTTAAAGGTCATGGAAAGTCAAAGCAAACATTAAGGCAAAGCCGGTTTTATAGATACCACAATGGCATTTCCCTTTGTGTAATGCCTTTAAAATGTAAATGTTATTTTGCTTGCTTATTGAATCGAAGTCCAGGAAATTTCCACTACTTGCGGCAAGAAATGAACAGACTAATTATTTTTTCCTCATTTGTCACCATAACAAGTAATTGGGGATGCTCAAAACATAAATGTGAGAATAATTATCATGTTAATTATTATATGGCAGCACAAAAATTAAAATTTTTATTTCAAACTTTGTAGAAGGAAACATCAGACTGTCACCTGCATAACACAAAAAGAAAACTCTGTCTTACACTTACACTCTGTCTTTGCAAAAGACAGAGTGTAAGGTTGAAGAATTGTGGATTGTGAGTTTAACACCAATGCCACCGGTGACCCCATTTCTCCCCCCGCACGAGTTATGTGGTTGTTTCTGTTCAGTTTTAGTGAGCACCGGTTTATGAAACACGGCTAGGTTGGAGGGCAAGTCCAACAAAACGACAGAGCAACTCTGTCAAACTTGATTGAATTCTCTTCTAATATGTTTTGTCAGCAAGAGAAATATCATTGCCTATTGATTGATTCTCTGGCCATTACATAAATCCTGTCCTTTATTGTCCACAGAGTGCAGATTGCAGAGAGTATTGTGTTAACGCCATCTCTGACACCTTCATGGGTACTGATAAATTACTGACACTTCAATAACTTGTGAAATACGTGCTGCTGTGTCTATGAGAGGCAACAGTTTAACGTGTCTCTCTTTTAGAACCCCATTACTGTAATGGAGGACAATTCAAACTCGAAAAATTTACAGTTTGTCTCATGGCTGTGGCCAGATAGAAATTGCCCGGTAACATCAGCTCACTCATATTGCTCCTAGGAATTGATGAGTTTCCTCATGTAACAGTGTTAAAAGGATTTTACCCACTCTTCTCTTGGCTCAAAATCAAAATCTGTTCTCTCTGATGTAGCTTGTCTGCCCTCTTCTGGCGTCTTGTTGTCATAAGGTCATTTCATATTGAACCATTACTGACAGACAAGAAATATTAAGGCATTGTTTTTAGGACAGATATGTGTAAATACAAATCATGTCATCATGGGGTAAATATAGCCAACACTACAAGCTTGAAAACTGTTTGACCCAAGGCCCCACTTTCTCAATTACTGCTAAAGATGTAAAGTTGCATATAAAGCCATCAAAAATGACAAGTGACTGTACCATGAGGTGTTTAATAATCTATCTTTGATAACTAATGAGGCTTTTTCTAAGAGCAAACCTAATATTCAATCAGTCAAAATCAATGTGTGGAAACAATTATAGACAATTACAGTAAGACACCATTGTTCCCACCCTTGAGCTATTTCAAAGAGCCATGCATCTAGGTTTTAGCATGTTCCTTTATGAGAAACATACTTTCCTTTTAGAGGAGGGTGAAGAAAAAAAAAAACTCAAGAGTGAAAACCATCACCAGACGCCACTGCAGCGTATTTTTTTAAATGTGCGTCAGAGCTGTGCATGTGGCCAAACCGCTTATTAAAATGCAGAGAAGCCAAGTGCCATAAAGACAGAAGGCAAACAGCTTGTTATTATTCTTTCTGAGAGGTGAACAGGCTAAGATCAATGACTGCAGTGGTTTCCTCACACCACAACTATGGCCTAGTAAAGCACAAACGGCCATGTGGCTCCGACCCATTCAGTCACAGATATTAACTATTTCAGGCCCCTTTGAAAACAGCTGCCAAGAATAATTTCCCACATGTACAATTTCCAAACAAAACCACAATGATACTAGCATAATCTGTGCCCCACCAAACCCAGTAAGGCCTAACTATGGCGACAGAGTAGAATCAATGGAAAATAGTCAATTTGGAGCTTTGGAAACATAATGTAGAATCATTTGATACTTTGGTCCAATTATTGGGGCATCTTGAATAGCATATCAGTATATAAAAAAGCTGTATTTTTCAGCTAAAAATATCAGCATGAAAATCTGTATTTCTTTCTGTTGAAGGAGTCTGCTGAGCACTCCCTTTTATTTTTTTCTACTCTGCTGGGATATGATGATCTTCACTTACTCTTACTCCTCATCATTATGTCCTAATGATCATGTGATATTTGTCCTCTAATACAGATGAAGTGGAAACTTAGCTGTGTCCAGAGTGGCTACACTGATACATCTGTATTGCACGTTATTTTGGCTCGTAAAATCAAGAAATGTCATGTATGCAATAGGTTTTCCTTCCGACCAAAAAGGGATTTTTTTTTTAATCTTTAAATGTCTTGAAATCTGGAGGCATAATTCCAGGACGACATGAAGAAAAACAGCAATGATATAATCAAAAACAGCTAAAATTAATAAATACTACTTTGGCCTTAATAACTGTCTCCATACATTATGGGAGTCATTTGAAGGCTACAGTGTTGCATTCCTACAGAAAGCACATCTCTATCCTCTGCTAGGATATGAATGAAAGTCACAAAAAAATGAAAATATATTTTTGTTGAAAATCCAAAATAAAGAAATTGATGAACTCCAGAAAACAGCTTAGATTATGTACGATAGAAAAAGTGAACTTAGCAATACTTACCAGTTGCAATTGTACATATCCTTTAGCCTTTGGTGCAGCGTCAGTTAATGTGAGACTCGCTCTGAGCCACAGAACAACACAGGATCAGGATTCAATTCAAAATAATACTTTTTCTGTTTTGGTTGAGGCAGAATTAGACTTAAATCCACCATGCACATTGTGTACCAAATTTCAATGTGTTCCCAGATAAACAGAACACACAGAAAATAAACACAAATAAGCTGCATTTTTCCCTACAACTGTGTGCGATGCTATGAAAATGCAGAAAATAATTGTGATCGAGACATGCTGCATATTCTACAAAACTGTTGGGAATCAAAATAATCACAGAATAAAGTATCTGTCAACTTTTTTTACACCCAACAGTAACCCAATAGCACAAAATATTCAGCAAAATGCAATCAGCAATGAGGCAACACAAATCTTTGCATGTCATCACTCCCTTTGGTATGTCTGACAAGCTGACAATCAAATGTATCTCAGTGCATTGAGTTCAGGGAATTCAGATTATTTAAAAAATAAATTTACAGGAGAACACACACACACTGTAGTGACTGATGCTACTGTTTAGCACATGCACAAACCAGTGTTGAAATAATCTTTGTATTTTATGATACATACTTACAAAAGCACATACATATCAATAATTATAAAGCTGAGTTGCACAAGAAACAGGAGGCGTAAGAAAAACATGCTTTCCTAGAACTTAAAGTATATATGAAACATGATATTCCAACACATACATGTACTGTATATTTGCATTCACTGGAGAGAAAATCAGGGAATCTTTTGTCCTGTTTTTTATGTTACATCAATCATCACCTGATGTTGATATCAATTTATGTGACATTGCTTTACTTCTCAATGTAATGTGACATATGACTGTTACACTTCAGTTGGTTTTTGTGTCAGAAAGATGCCTGATTTAATCCCTGGAAATAAACAGATTGTGTTTGGGCAAGTTAGATGAGGGAGAAGATGCTCAGATCAATGTTCACTGGAAAAATTATATAAAAGAAAGTCATCAACTGCAGAGCAGCTGCAAGTCAGTTGAGTTGTAACTCAAGGCAGGTGCTACCACCTCTGTTCCACTCAGAGCATCCTGCCCTCTAATCTTCAGATTGATAAACTTGATCTTCCAGTTGTTGTCCTGTAACGGCGAGCTGATGAGACCAAAGATCTGTTCAAAAATGCCAAGACAGGATCCATCTCTGTGAATAGTCCCAGCTACAGCCACCAGTAGCAGGCCATGGGGGGAAACAAGGACTTTCAGACCATGAGATTCCAGGTTAGGACTGAAGAAGAGTCTTTCTTCACTGGCCATAGCCAGGAGACGGAGATTAACCATTTCAGCTCCTTCGAACTCCTCAATCTGTTCGCTACCAGTTCTGAGAAAGACAGACACATTTCCACCATCACAATTAAGTATTTGGGTAATTGTCCCTACGTAACTATTGTAAAAGGTGGGCTAAGTTCAACCATTCATCCTTATGTGACAGTTTATATTGACATAAATACTGAACTAGAAATGTTTTTTTTTTTATTGTGCTGTTCCTGAGGGCAATGCATTTGCACTGATGGATGGCCCTGTACTTTTTTTTATTGATCCCATGAGTCCTGGATTATTTTAAGGTGTAGGTGAGGGCAAACTCTGTGTATTTAAACATGTGGGTGAAGAGCTACAAAACATGCATCAATCTACAATACCTTTATTTACTGCAACTGTAGTTAGCCAAAGCCGGGCCTTTTAAGACAATTCAAATTATTCAAGCCGTTTGTAAAACCCTTTTTTGTTAGTGTTATTCAAGTGTCATTAAATATAAACACAAAAACAGCTGCAGAATAAAACATCCCAAAGATCATAAAAATGAATTTTTGTTGTTTGAAGAAGGCTCAAACAGCAGTCTAAACGCCCGATAAGAGTCATCTTATATGCATGGAATATGATTGTGGTAAGACAGATAATGTGGAAATGTCGATATGAGTAAATTTGCATAATTAATCTCTGGACTAAAGCAACATATTTCCCCATTATTGCGGTGAACAATGAGAACCTAATACAGCAGACAGAACCAGTATCTTGAATTCAGTAATATTAATGGCAGACTCACCTGGTGAGGAGGCGCAGCCTCACATTTGGCCAGAAGTGCTGTGGTCCCCAGTTCTCAGGCTGCTGGCCTAGTGAGAGGTTCTGACTGTTTAACAGCTGGAAGAACCACCTGCAGAACTGCTGGCCGAGAACCTGCGCGTCAACGCCCACCTCTGCCTCTACATCCGTAGAATCCGGTCTGGTGTCATCTGTCTCTGGTTGAACTTTAACATCAACCACAGCCTAGAAGAAACATAAAGACTTATTAGTTCTTTATTCCCAGCTCATGGCTATCGCCACGTTAACATACAGAGCGGGGATTCTTGTACCTACCTTCCTAGATGACCATAGCTCCAGGGCCTTTTTAACCAGCTGATGTTTTTCGCTGGTAGGAGACATCACCACACCCTCTTTTGCCAGGTACTTGAAAATCAGGTCGCGGTGAACTTTTTTCCTTTTTAAGAGCTCCTCGGCATTTTTTGTGAAGACCAGAATTGTATCCTTTGCTTCTACATACACAGAAACGCATGTTGACAAAACAAGATGAGTATTTTGTTATCTGATCATGATATTCTTTCGATAAAAGTAAAACAAAAAAACAGTACAATTCATCTTGGTTCTCCTGCTTTCGATGCCTTTCATGTTTCGGAATTAACTCGCACAGCTTCTCTTTGTCTTTTTTGTTCAAGTAATACGAGAACATTTAAAGCATTCGATACCTGATTTATTTGGCTGTGATACTAATTTGTTAAACTTGTTGACACACGAGAAAGTATAATGTAACCAGGAAATAATATGCTAACTTCTAATGTGATACAGATTGGAGGCATACCTGTAATATCTTCCACAACTATCATCTTATTCGTCACGGTATCGCAAAGTGACCGTAAATCGATTTCAGGCAATAAATTTAGAATGTTTGCACATCCAACCCTCTCTTCATCTGACAGGCCCGCCATCCTCAAACACCCAAAACAAGTCCACCATTTGTGTTCTACTACGAAATAGTCCGTAGTGGAACAAGTAACAGTCAAACGTTCCGTTCTCAGTCAAGATGCCTTCAAAGTTATAGGAATTGTCGAAATTCTCGAAAGCGTGAGAGGATATCCGACAACTCAATTCCATGTCTTTATCTTCTGCTGTTTCTTTTTGGTGATTTGATTTATGAGAAACTTTGTATTTTTCCTTTAAGGTAGAATATCAAATAATTTTATATACTTTTTGTTGACAGTCAACACCAATGTTTGCAATAGCTATTATGTTCGATTTCCAACTATTTTATTTGAAAAATGAATTAATTTCAAGCACTATTACAAAAACTTTACACAATACTGTATTCACTAAAATTGCAAATTTACTCAAGCGCGATAGTCAAAAACGGTCTTTTTTACGATAAGTTAATAAAAACATACATACTAAAACAGTAAAAAACAGCTTGGGACTTTCATATATTCTGTAAAAATACATAATTTGGTTTGCAATGGTAAATAATATTTAATAATCAGTAAAGCAAAAAAACAGTATTTAGTTTACGAGTGATCTTGAACGTATCGTAAGGAAAGGTTGCTAATATGGCCTAGCTTCCGCGTTGAAGAGGATCTGTCAGTTCAGCAGGGTCCTTTACCTGCGAGGAAGTAGTCTCACCTAGCAGGTGTATTAACTAAAATGTTGTAATTTAAGGACTAAAGGAAACAGCTGTGCTATAGAGGTTTCACACGGACCAAAATAAGATTGTACCCAGAAAGGTATACTGCTGAAAGGTAACGTACTGTTGTTATCCTGGGCTAATCCATACATTGCTTGTTTACAGTACTATATTCTATTATTTACCGGTAAATAGCGCGTTTATATTTGACGCTCTCCAACATTAAGGCGTTACTCCTATAAATATGATGCATTTTATTTAAAGTGTTAAAGAAGCTTTTCTGAAAACCGTACAGAGCATCTAACATGTCGTTCCTTCCTGGATCGATACTAGAATGATGCGTTCCCTCAGGAATATCGATACAATTTTGACGAACGTGTTCGCCAAAAGTTGCGTCTGAAGTAGGAACTGGTCAATTCTATCCTAACAGGAGACTGACATGTCTTCAAAACAAGGAACTGTTTAGTAATAACCTGAGAGGATGTTGCTAAATAAACAGATATCTCCGCACGATAGGGTTAAGAAAATCACTCATCTATTCTAAGAGTAGACTTTGGAACTCCGCAACAATCATTTACTGTGTCAGTTCTGTTCATGATCAGAAACTCTGGTTGTAAATGTAAATCACGTTGCGCTTCTTTTTTCATATATATATAAAAAAAAAATACATAAATATGACCACATAATCATGATTTCTTTTAATATTGTCCAAAAGTATTTAGAGGATTGTCTCCTACACATTTGAAGATGAACATGTGAAAACGCTGATCATTCAATTCAGGCCAAAAGAGTTACTCAGCATGCATAATGCAAAATAGGGACTTCCTATTGTAATGTTATATTGGATAAATCTCATGCAGTCATCTCTTGATTTTTTTTATTCTCATATCTTCCTATCATTGCTGCAGATGGAGAAGTTGGAGAGCGATTCCTTGGGTCGGGTGACGGTATATTCCATTCAGGGCTGCCCTCATTGTATGCAGGCCAAGGCCACCCTTGGGAGTTTGGGTGTACCAGTATGTGAGGTCGATGTGGGAAAACATCCAGAGCTAAGACCCAAGGTGAAAGCGTTGACAGGACGCAGCACAGTCCCTCAAATTTTCTTCAATAATGTACACATTGGGGGCAACGATGACCTGCAGAAGCTGGTGAGGAGTGCACAAAGGATGAAAAACGAGATCCTGATTGAATTTTCTTTATTCAAGTGTGTGTATTGACCGTTTTTTTTTTTTTTTTTCAGGCTCCTGAGGAGCTTAACAGGTTGGTGAACATGGTCAAAGAAGAACCTCTTCCAGCAGATGCTCCACCTCTTCCAGAGGAGAACCAAGCAGAGGTTGCAGGCAGAGAGACAGATGGAGGTGAGAGATTTATTGTTCTGACAAAAAAAGTACATTTGTATCTTTTTTGTATCACAGAGTTGCCATCAAATAAAGAAACAGCCTCCAAAGAAGACTCTTTTTTGCCCTCTGTAATATGTTAACTTGTAATATGTTAACTTGCCTAAGTACAGCTGATATTGTACCGAGCGCCGTCTTTGCTGTGAATTAAGTGGTTAATGTTAAAGTATATATTTGAAATTCAACTTTGTTGACATTGGTGTGGTCAGCTCATAAATTGGTTGTTGAAACATGAAATGAACCACATCGGGAAAGTCCCTGAACGTGAGAAAACGACTGAAGAACTGTAGTTGGCATATGAAACTACTTTGGACATGGTGATATTTTCAGTATCATTCTGTCTAACACTATTGGATTATACTGTATGTATATGTGACTATTAAGAAATTAAGTTATATTATTTAAACATTTATTTCATTGTTTTTTCCCCTTTTCATTCTTGAATATTACTCTTAAGATGCTGCACCTCCAATTCCAGAAAAGATGCACCCATCTGAAGATGTAAATGGAAAAAAAAGATGTTATAAACATGGTTTGATGTAAATTATTCCAAATATTTAATAAAGTTCTCTTACCAAAGGCAGCAATGATATTTTAACAGTTGATTCACAAAGTGGGGAACCTCTTTGAATGGTATATCATTTCACAGACACCCTTTTCATCAGCTGTAACTTGTTGGCTCGTGGGCAAAAAATATTTACAAATCTAAATTATGTTGCTTTGGTAAGACTTGAGTTATAAATTGTGATGTATAGAACCAAAATACATCAAATATTTAACTGGTAGTGTGTCTATAAGATATCATTTAATCATTTTTTAAAATTATTACATATATGTGGGTATGAACATGTGTATTTTTGTTGTATGTTTGTGCATGTGTGTCTTGGCACGTTCCTGCCCTCACAGAGTTTATGTGTGAGAGAGATGAGTTGGCGGACCTGGTAGAGGACCTCAAACATGCCAGCGTGATTGGCAGTCGTAGGAGGGGATTTGTAGTGTACAAAAAGAGCTTCTCAGGTGATCAGCTGGTTGACTGGCTGCAGACAGAGAAGGGGATGGGTAAGTAAGGCTGCAGACCTGCAGTAAAACAGGCTTCTAAGTCTTAAATTTCATATTGAGTTTTAAAAAAACCAATCTGGAAAGTTATTAAATTATCTCAGTGTCCAGATTAATTAAAAGTAAATTCAAAGCCAGATCTTCTAACATTTGACTGTGGCCATATTTATGTCAGGTAGAATTGTGGCCTGTAATACTGGCCAAGCATTGTTGCAGAAGAAGTACATGGTCAGGGTGCATGGCTCGGGACAGCAGGATGACACTTTTGGAAAAGGGAAAGAAACCCTGGAGGCTCTTTACAGGCTGCTGCAGGATGACCCTAATTCTGCCCTCAACACAGGCCAAACTGCAGTCTGCACTCCCATCAAGGGTATGTAATGGACCTGGCTCTGGGGCAGAACCACATTGTACCACAGGCTCACACTGACTGCTACTCTAACACCTCTCCTGTCTTTGGTGCTGTCTTGGGTTCCTTGTTCAGAGTTGTGTGTTCTGTCAGTGAGCCTTGTGGCGATGAGAACTGAAGTAAGGATTAATGATATATCTCATAATTCCCTCTCAAAAAGTATTATTCCAACAGTGACTTTCAACTCTTAAGTGCTGGCTATGATGTAGCGCAGGGATGCAAGTCTATTCTTGACCAGGAGACAGTTGTAGAAATACACTTTATAACACATTGAGTAGTAAATTCACCCCAGTAATTTTGTTGCAATGTTTGTCAGAGAGGACCTGAAGAAAATTCAGTGTTGAAATATATCATAGAAGTCCTCTTTGAAAAACGTGCTCTACTTTTCAGTGGGTTTGTCGTCTTTTGATGGATTAATATTGTGAGTTCTCTGCTCTGTGATGGTGGAACTTGCTTGGCTCCTGTTTTGTACCTCAAGAGGGTAACTTACAAACTAATCCTTGTGATACAACACAGAGGAATATAATCCCTGCTTCTCTACTTGTACTGTGCTTTGCTTTTTTTTTTTTTTTTTTCTCTCATTTGGAGTTTATCTACACTGCTTTTTTTTCCTTCTCCCAGTTAGTGTTTGTTAATCTCACTTGTGCAACATCAAGGTGAACATGGTGCTTATGCTGTTTGTTCATTGTTTTGCTTTGTTTTTTCTCTCCATGGATTTATTTCAGAGCTGCTTAAAATGCTGTTTGCACTTCATGGTTCTGTTATAGTAGCCAGTAACACCTGATAACCACTGATAGTATTTTAAAGACAGGCTATGAAGTGTGTTGCTTTTACATTGCAACAAAGCATGGACTGTGACAATAAAATACCCTGTTGCATTCAGATATTAGTTTTTTACATGTTACAGAAAAATGCTCTTGAGTGCACCTAACATTACCATCTTTCTCTCTCTTCCTTTGAAACTCAGCTGCTGAGCTCTCTTTGCTTTTACGGGAGATGATTCTGAAATTGTTTTCCGAGCATCTCTCTGCTGACGGCAAGGTAATGTCCGTATTACCCTGTGACTCCTGATGAGTACATTTGTTTGCTTTAAGCATTACATTGCAGTACCTTAGCATGGCTAATCCAGAACAGACATACATGAGTGACTCTGTGGTAACACTCCCTCTGTATTTGAAGAGAAGTTTATGATCTGTATGTGTTGTACCTGCGCCCACAGTCTGTGGACTACAAAGGCATGTCTGTGAACCCAGCCTTTGAGCATTACTGTGAGCTGGCCGTTCAGCTGCAGAGAGTGGAGCTGCTGTCACTGAGTCGGGAGGAGAAGCTGGCCTTCTTCATTAACATCTACAATGCTTTGGTCATCCATGGAAACCTCCGACTGGGGTTCCCCACTAACATGTGGCAAAGATACACAGTAAGATCTGGAACATATAGCTGTACATTAAGGAAACCTTCATATTTCAAGTGTTTTGCCCGTTTTCCCTGTGGAGTTTCCTCACCAGTGAAACTCAACTGTGTTGGTGTCACATTATGTCACATTGCTTCAGGAGGTGTAGAGGTGGTAAACATTAGTGGTCATTATCTGATTATCAATTTCAAGAATGATTATGTTTTAATCCAGTTTACACGCACTCTAAAGGGAATACATATTACATGAAAACACTTTTTTTTTCCTCTCCTGTTTTTTTAGTTTTTCAACAATGTCAGCTACCTGATTGGAGGAGAAGTGTTCACATTACAAGACATTGAGAACGGTGTTCTGAGAGGGAACAGAAAAGGTCTAGCACAGCTTCTGAAGCCTTTTTCCAAAACAGACCCACGGCTGCAAGTATGCAGACATGCTGGAAAATCACTGAACGTACAGAAAGTTTTCTATGTGAAATACTGTACAATATGTCGTTTATATTGAATGTCATTTACCATCATGTCCACTAGGTGGCACTTCCTGACGCTGAGCCCCTCATTCACTTTGCATTGAACTGTGGGGCAAAGGGTTGCCCACCAATTAAAACATACACTCCACAGGTAAGCAAATAAACATTAAATGTTTATCTCCGCTGGTATCAGTTTTAGCGTCTCAGCGCTGCAATGGTCAATTTCTTCCTTTTTAAAATTAAATCACCGAATTCACTGAAGTTATTCACAATAAATGATATTCATACAGTGTTTATTATATAACGTGAGGGGATTAGGAAAAAGGAAATGGTGAAGTTAGATGTTGGAATATTCAGTCAACGGCATTATTAGTTTTTGATGTAGATGGTAAATGTCAGTGACTGTAACATATTTTGTTTGGTAGTGCTGCGTTGTGTGTGTATGTCTTTGAGGGTTCATGTAGATTAGCTGTAATGAACAAACAAAAAAAAATGTAATTGTTACGTGTGACTTGAAAATGAATTACATGACTTACAAACTGCTCAATTATGACAGCAGAACTAATTATTAACGGGAAAGCGGGGCGTTAACTGCTCCACATGCCTGATGAATACTGATCAACTAAATCAATTCTGATCCATCAGGACATTGACAGCCAGCTCCGCACAGCAGCAGAGGCCTTCCTGGAGAACGATGATGGCTGCGTGGTGGATTCTGGGAAAAGAGAAGTACGACTCAGTCAGATATTCAAGTGGTATAAGACTGACTTTGGAGACACAGATGAAAAGGTAGTTTGAACTTTCAAAGGCTTTGTGTGATTATAGAGTCACAGAACTTTATGCTTCAGGCTTGTTTGACATCCATGTCCATGTTTCAGTCACAATCTGTTTCTAAAACACACAAAATGAAGTGGTTGTATTGATATTACCCAGTGAGTCCAACCATGAGTCACTGTATGTTTCATCTTGTAGGTGCTGAAGTGGGTGTTGGAGCACATGGGTGACTCTCCAAAGAAGACGAGCCTGCAGAGCGTCCTTTCTGCTGGGAAGACCAAAGTCAGCTTCCTCCCGTATGACTGGGGCACAAACAGCGCCCACTGATCATACACACACACACACACACACACACACACACACACACACACACACACACACACACACACAACCAGCTGTGTGTACTCAACCCTCTTTGAAGCTGTCCACTTTATAGTGAGCTGAACATGCTTTAAAACTCTTGCTTACTACATGCAGTCCACAGCGCAAATGTTTTATGCAAAGCAAACCGTAAACACAGATGGTGAAAACTGGCACAGCACCACAGAATCATTCTTCCCTTTTAGGCTTATCCTAGCTTTACGGTCTTATTGAAAGACCCTATGCCCATTGTTCGTAATTCATTTAAGGCATGCGAGTTGTATATTCAGATTTTGTAAGTTTTAAGTAACAAGAAAAAATTCCTCACCGAAAATGCGGCAGCATGTTTAATAGGAAATGTGTTATGCTTGTTAAATGCATTATTGACACTTCATTTGTTATTGTCCGATGTAAAAAAAAACCTTGGTATTACAGTCATGCCTTCTGGGTTTATTTCAGAGTACTGTTTCAGAGAGAGCAGACCACTGTTGTATTTTATAATGATCTATTAGTCCTACAGTAGTTTTTTCCAACAATATATGTGGAACTCAGGAGTCATAGCTGATTATCATGTCCTCTGTCCAATGCAGCTCTCAGGCTATTTATACAGCGCTTTTAATTCAAACAAATGGAGATGATTACTTGGCTGATCTTGACACTCTTTACAAGCCATATCAAAAGCTGTTGAGCTACAAGCCCACTCATTCATCTTTAGCAGATTCTGACTCTGTCATTTCAGTGCCATTTTTAACCTGCAGATTGTAACAATTTCATGTTACAAAGCATAGTAATAACCACTGCAGTTTTGAGACTGTGAAATGCAAATGGGATGAGTGTTGTACTACAGTGGATATTAATAAACACACAACTTCATGTGTGGCCATGAAACACCAGATGCTGAGACTATGAGGAATTCATGATTCTATTTTTTTAACAGCTCAAACGCAGATAGGAATCTTTTCATTGGACAGAGAACATGTGGTCAGGTGTCTTCCAGTGGATTGACAGTTTGGGCTGGGACTGTATCAATCCTCCTTTGTGGACTGCATCCTTTAGTAAGATCCATTCTCTGTTCATTTCTAACTTAAGACATTTCTCTGCTGCCTTCCTTCATGTGAATCCAAACAATCCAGGTCTTCCATTTTTAACTGGAAATGCAACTGCTGTATTTTTACCAAGCCGCTTTGATTTAGGATGCACTTTAACACTTTGCATGTTTAGCGGCAACGTTGAATGCTAATGAGGCAAATTTGTACTTCATAGAAACTTTCATTGCTGGGCAGATGTTTACTTGCGAAATGTTTTTATGTATATGGGCAATTTATGCCAGGGTGTAGATTTTCAGTCTCATTTCTCTCATTGGAGTAATTAAAGTCAAACGTTTTTTCTGCCTATGAAAATGGTACTGTAATGCATCTGTTCTTTCCCCCCAAAGTTGAAATTCACTTTCATTGGTCTTCCTTTCAACTTAGCCTTAAAATGTTTCATGTACTTATGTGACATCATTGTCTATTGTCATTGTATCATTGTCTATTAAGGTCTTTTTAGGTGACTGTTTACAGAATTCTAGCATTTTATTCAAGTCGAAGAAAATTAAGAGGAAGCAATATTATTTAGAATCAATGCAGTGTGTTGCATGTCATGTGTATTCTTACAACTTCAAATCATCCTGCACAGCCTTTATTCCTCTGCAAAGATCTTTTCATGCAAGTTAATTCCATTTATTTGCTTTAGCGTTAAGTAGCACTAAAGCATATGGTTAGCATGTTCTAAAACAGGAATGCTTTTTCAGCATGACACTGAAAACTGTCGCTTCTGGAATGCTGCTTAGATGGACTCCCATTCTAATCCAAAGCATGAGTGAAAACCGGTTTGGTGAAGTCATTAAACTGTCAGCTAAAATGTGGATCATCCAGTTTTGACAGTGGAATGCACTTTTTAATCAATCATTCAGTGGCAAGTGTACTGTTCACTCGAGTGCACTTGTGTGTGGAAGTAAAACAAACCAGATGAGTTTATTTATGGTCTGTCCTTTTTATCAGGAAAATATGATGCAAAAAATTTTTTAATCCAGCAAATATATTCATTCTATTTTCCTCTTTCATGTTGTTAATAATGAAGCAATATGTTCATAAATATGCAATGCCAAACTAAAATAAAATCTGTCCATCTGCTGTCATTTTGTATTCTCTCATTTCATGCAATATTTACAACTGAAGCAGACAAAGCTAAAGTGAAAAACATGCATCAGACATTTCACAAAACAACAACATGAAACTTAATTTGATTACTCAAACAGATTTAATCACTTTATGAAAAATAGATGAGGAACCATTACTTTTACAAATCCATTCTATTAACATTTTTACATATAAATAAGCAGGCTTAAGTGCACAGGCCTATAAAAACATTACATTAAAAAGCTAATTAACAGATCCACCTTCTAACAAGTTTATACAGCAAACGATATCAAATATCTTACAAGATGAAGGACGCTGTGATGGAGTTAAGCACCGAAAAACCTAAGATTCAAAGCGAACTGGTTCTGTGTCACTGATTCTAATGTTAACGTACAGATTAATACTGTCATTACATCTTGGCACTGATAAAACTGAATAAACCTGTTCTTGTGACAATCCGACTCAATTTCATACTGTGATTAGAAGACTAGTTTATAAAGGCAACCCAGATCCTGCTACCCTCAGAACAGCAGTCCAGTGTGGTGATGAGGAAAGAGCCTCTTACCTCGTGAAACGTAATGCATCTTTTGTCTAGAACTAACCATCAATCCCCTTTAAAAGAATGTTAAATCTCATCAGGATTCTCCTGGTAAAATAAATGTTAAATTGAAAAAAAAACAACAACAGGAGAATGGACTTGCGGTATACATAAATGGATGACTGAAACCTTGTGCCAAATGTTCAATAGTTATTTCAGTGCAATCATAGTTAACAAAACCTGGGAATCTCTTTGTTTTCCTTCACACTCCAGTTTGGATGTCTTTAACTGTCCAAATATTGCCTATCAAAGGCATAAATTTGTTGGGTTACAAGCTTTAGTATGAGTTCTCATAATGTTAACAGGTCAATGTGAAACATACAAAAATAAATACAATCTATAACCATTTATAACAATCCTGACATGATTCTGATGGGGAAGCAGTTCTCAATGCCTTTGTCAAACTACTTCCTGAACAATATGTTCACTTTTTCCCAAATACAAAATTATTTCATATAACCATTGTTTGAAAAGTAAGTTACAAATATACATTATAAGAGCAGTATTTTTTTCACTTGACAAAGTACATGATGGGGTTTTAATAGTCGAAATTATTGCTTCAAATGTTAAATTAATTAAGAAACAAAAAGTTTCTTACAAGCTTATTTCCAAGAGTTAAATAACAAATGTAACAGAGTGCTAAGAAAAGGTTCCAGTGTTCTTTTCCCTGTCCTGAGCCAGCCCATCTTCACTTCACAACTAACCTAAAAGAAATGGAGAGAGATTATCTTAAAGTTCAGTGTGGATAGAAATGGTAGAACGTAGTGCTCTAATGAATTAAACCACTTACTTTCATCGTCAGAATCGAAGCCGAACAGTGCAGAGCAGGTGTTAAGGGTTTGGTGTTTCTGTAGTTCTTCTGAGCTGCTAAAGGAGGAAAGACATTTGTCACAGCGAAACCTGATCTTGTGCTCAGGGGCTTCAGTTTTCTGAAGCCCCTGTTTCTCCTTTTCTGTCACCGCCTCCTTTCTTTTATAGTTCCAGTAAACACTTTTCTTTGGCACAACCTCTTCTACAGATCTTCTCTTGCGCATCGACAGCACAGACTCGTCCAGGTAGGTGGAGGGAGGCGGCCGGATGAAGGGCGCTTTGACAAAAGTTGCATAGGAGGGATCCTCGGGTTGGAAGGTTTTGTGCTCCGTGATGTGCGGCTCTCCCAGTTTCTGCTGAACTCCCTCAGACAACGTAGATAAATCCTCCACTTCCCGGACATTCAAAGGGTCCAACACAGGCACCTTTTTTTTACGATTCTTACTTGAAGTGGCTGCATCAGAACTAGTTTGGGAAGTGGAATTCCATCCCTCTAATATTTGGCTTTTTGTCTCATTCTCATGTCCATTGATGATGGCTTTGCTATTGTCTGTTTTTTCTGAACAATGATCAGCTTTAGATTGGTCCTGGATATTCGTTTCACAGGGCTGCACACCAGTTTTCATGTCAAATGACTCCTCAAGACGAGTGGCCTCGTCATGATTATTTGTTTCACAAGTCTGGTCTTTAGATCTGGTTACATTAGTAGCTTCAATATGAACAGCAAGACCCTCTCTCTGCTCCTTTTTGTTGTTCAGCCATATCTCCTCAACCTTCAGCTTCTTCTTCCAAGGAGCTTCAGTAGTTTGCTTATTCTGTCGGCTGGCTCTCACCTCTAGCTCGTCTCTTTGAGGTGCTGGGATGTAGTGTCTCCATTCGTGGTCATAAAGACCTTGAAGGTTAGAGAATAGCTTCTCACAGTCTGTGAACGGACACTGAGGTCTGAAGGGATGATGGCCATTGACGTGGTCTTTCAACTCCTGCTGCGTCATAAAGCGTTGGCTACACTCCAGATTGTAGCAGAAGTGCTGGAGAGGAGTGTCGTGGAGTCTCATGTGGTCCTTGTAATGCTGGAGAAACTGCATCTGCCTGTTGGAGGAAAGCAGTCAGCATTACGTGCATGTCATCAAAACTTTAGCATGACATTATAATAATGACTTAATAAATTATTAAAATATTTGTTGCACATAAACTAGTGATTTTAATGCAATCAAATTATGCTTCCTGTTTAATGAATTCTTAATACATTTATTTCATGAGAAACATTTGCATTTAAGAGAGGAAGCTGTAGTTTTAAACTCTTCTGATGTGTCATCCTCATGCGAATGCCATCACTTATCAAGATATTCATTTTACACTCTACATAAGGAAGCTTGTGCGGAAAAGATATACATCTTACCTCCCACATAGAGTACACTTGCGTTTGGCCCAAACAAAAGTCTTCTCCAGCACCTTATCTTCTTTCACATGGCATTTGATAGCATGTTTTGTTAGGGTGGTGCTGATCTTCAGGAACACTCTATCGCAGGACTCAGACGGGCACAGGTGATACGTGGAGTCCACACCGTGGCCATTCTCTGCTGCAGGTGTCTCAGTTTCCTCGTCTCCCTTGTTCTTAACCACTACAGAGTCTCTTACTATCACCAGGCCATCTTTAATGACTACTTGCTCATCTTTGAAGTCTAGCTCCTTGAATATATTCATTTCAGAGTTCTTGTACTTGCTGTGAAAAACAGAAGTCTTTTTGATGAGAGTTCGGAGGTTCCTTATGATTCGATTTTCTCTCTCGAGATTTGGCACTTTCTTTTTCCTCTGGGGTCTCTGATTTCTTTTCTCACTGGAAATTGAAGTTAGATTCTCATCCTGAGGCTTGCTCTTATTTTCCCCATTATCTGCTTTTCCATTAGCAGCTTGCAAATCCACAGTGTTCAGCTCCTCATCAGGGGGTTTCCGCTTGCCCATTTCATCAATGTGGTCCAGAATGTGCTTTTTGGCAAAAGGAAGCTCTTTAAAGTATGTTCCACAGAGTATACATCTGAGTTTCCCACATTTCAAATGTGAGAGAGCGTGCCTCATAACATTCAAGCCTTTGTAGTCTTTGCGACACAACTTGCAGTGGTGCATCAGGTGAGCGTATTGTTGAGTACGGAGTGCTCGGTCTTTCCATGTTCTTTTGCCCGTCACCTGAAGAATGGACAGCAAACCGTTAAAATTAGAACATGCATCTGGTCATTTTTAGCATTGCAAACTTCCAAGGGAGGGTAACTACAGACAAACAACTGACCTCTATGTTTTCCACTTCCATTTCCACGGGAGGTTCTTGTTCTCCGTCACTATTGCGCACATCTGAAGCCGTGGAGTCAGACTGCTGCACTGTCTCATCGTCAGTCAGTTTGCGTCTAAGACAGTAACAGTGAAACTGTTCTACCGGACAACCAAAGAACTCTATAAGTGGACCATCGAATTCAGGGTCACCTGCAACAGCCAGAGTTTGCTCAGCAGGAGGACCTTCACAAAGCTGAGATTCCTCTTGGGTATGTGCAACAAACTTCCCACCACAAAGTGCATCAATATGTTCTTTTTCTCTCTCATGAACCTCTAGATTTTCCCTTTCTTCCTTAAACTCATTTTCCAAGTGAGGCATATCAGTGTTTTGTTCCCCTCTGTCAGTAATCACATGTGCAAGTTGGCCCTCTACCCGTTGATACGCTTGTTTAAGTTCATTCTCCAGGTGAGGCATATCTGCTTTTTTGTCATCCGTATCATTCAAGTCCTCCTCCAAAAGGAGAATTTCATTATCAGGGTAGGACAGTTCCAGCTTGACCAACGGCTTCCGTCCCCGTTTCAACCCGTTGACTTTTACCTTCATCTCTTTAACAGCTGGAAGTTGCTCCAGCCTTGGAAGACCCTGCAACCATCTTTTCTTCATACCTTTCCTCTTCAAAATTTGGCTCTTAACACATCTAGACAAATATTCTCTCTTGCGGTTGAGAGGGAGTTTTCCTGAAACGGAGTTCTCCGTGTTAGCGTGATTCCGTCTTAATGAATACACGGGCTTATTCCCTAAAGAAGAGGATGTCAGATTAAATTTGAAGTCTGGATCATCACCCATGTCTGTCTCATCATCAGACTTGGTTTGCTTTTTCCTTCGTAACCGTCTTTTCCATCTTCTTCTCTTCAAAAGACCATCATGTGATTGGGAGACACACTTCTCCATCTGTGCATCAGGAAGGTTTTGGTTTACAAATGCAGCTTCAGTGCTGCAGAAATTGAAGCCGTGAGTGCATGACTCATTTAAACAGTTATTTAATAACAGCTCTTCACTCTCTTCCTTTTCCTCTTCATCTTTCATCTCAATAAGAACAGCAGCCTTCATGACCTTGTCGGTCATCAGCTCCAAGCATCGAGTCCTGAGGGTGAGGAGGTTCCAAAACTCCGGATCAAAGCACAGGCGCTCCTTGAGCATCTTGAAGATGAACATGTGCAAAAGCTGTTAGGCACAAATCAAAAAAATTAAATAAAACCATAAAATACATTCCTCCCATACCAACCTGCAGAATGTGGAAGCGAACGCTGGTCCGGACAGGGCTGTTGTGAGGATGCGGTTCCTGGTCAGGGTGCATGTACAGCAAGCAGACGGTCCGGTACGCATCCAGGCTGCGCTCCTGACAGAAGACCATCAGGGCACAGGCGCGACAGATCTCCAGGTCGTGAGGCAGCAGGAAGGCGATGGTCTTGCAGACAAGAGAGCGGGTCACAGTGTCAGCCTGTATGTCACACAGCTGCAGAGCCCTGGCACAGAGCTCCATACAGACGTGGACTCCCTCAGACCCCAACTGTGCAAAAACAAGCATACTAGTCATTAAAACTTGGTAAAATGGTGAACGGGAGAATCTAGTTTTTTGTTCATCTTGGCATTGTGTGGATTTCATTTGCATAAAATTCACATGTTTGACATATTAGAGTCTCATTTGGGATAAATAGCTTAACAGTGTAGACGATATATTGATCCACAACAGGCATTACAATTATAAACTGAGTTTCAGCACTATGCAGAAGCAGCACAGATGTAAAGCAGATGAAGTAAGGATCAAATGATGTTCAGAACATTTAGTTGATTACTGTTTATCCCTACAGACAAGAAAAAGATGTTTTCTGCACCTCCGTAGTGACCAGCTTGATGAAGGGGAAAATGGCTCTGACGTTTGTGGCAGATGAAGCCAACTGTAAACACTCAGCCAAGAAGCCTTCACTTGAGGGATGGGCCCTGAGATGCAATCTGCTCCAGATGAAAACAAGGTCCCTGCAGTGGGCAACAGACGATGAGTCAAAGACTACGAGCGCAATTATACTGTTTTTGATTAAGGAAACAACTGTTCTTGTTGCCCTGTTAGTAAACATATCGAGAAATAGATTAAAAGAAACAGCATCCTGCCAACACCTCCTCTTCCTATAAATGTCATCAAACACATAGAAACACTGAAAGTAACATCAACTGTGAACACAAAGGAGAATAGACCACTGTTGCACTAGAGTGACATACATGTTTGGGGGTCAGTCTTACCAAATATAGTACATGTCTCCATTATGTAGCTGCTGAGTGAGGAAAGCTTTACACAGTGACAGCAGAAGCTCATCTTTTTCAACACTTTCTGTGTTGCAGATGATCTCCACTGCATTACGGCCATCTATCTCCGCCATCTGAGGGAGAATACATAAAGCAGCACGCACACACACACAAAATTAAAAATACACTAAAAAAAATAGTAAATCAAAATGCATCACAATTAATGAGAGATAGCAAGACAATAAGAATAATCTGTTTTAACTTTTTGTCTCTTACCTCCTTGTGAAGGTGTTCATGTAGGGAAGCTTTGTAAAGGCAGGTCAGGTAGGCCTGATGGAAGTACAAATGTTTTCCAGCCTCACAATTCTCCAGGCAACATTTAGCCAGAGCCTTTGCTTCTTGCATTCGTTCACAAGCTTGCAGATAGCGAACCCGGAGCTCAAAGAACACAGGCAACTCTGATCTTAGGTATTCCTCAACTGCATGAGAAGGAATGAAATGTTAGTGTTTATCTGCTTCTTCTTCTCCTTTCGGCTTTTCCCTTCAGGGGTCGCCACAGCGAATCAATTGCCTCCATCTAGCCCTGTCCTTTGCATCCTCTTCTCCAACACCAACTACCTTCATGTCCTCTTTCACTACATCCATAAACCTCCTCTTTGGTCTTCCTCTAGGATTCCTGCCTGGCAGTTCAAAACTCAGCATCCTTCTGCCAATATATTCACTATCTCTCCTCTGGACATGTCCAAACCATCTCAGTCTGGCCTCTCTGACTTTATCTCCAAAACCTCTAACATGTGCTGTCCCTCTGATGTACTCATTCCTGATCCTATCTATCCTGGTCACTCCCAAAGAGAACCTCAGCATCTTCATCTCTGCTACCTCCAGCTCTGTCTCCTGTCTTTTCCTCAGTGACACTGTCTCTAGACCAAACAACATCGCTGGTCTCACCAGTTTTGTACATCTTTCCTATCATTTTAGCTGAAACTCTTCTATCACACATCACACCTGATACTTTTCTCTACCCGTTCCAACCTGCCTGTACACACTTCTTCACCTCTTGTTCAGAGCGGTGTTCACTGTGTCTGTCTGCCCTGCCTGCTGTTAAATGCGGTCATTAATATGCAGTACCCTGTTTCGCTGGCAGGTCTGACTCTTTCAGGATTCCTTGCAGCACTAGATTCTCCCACGGGCCTCCAGTTTTGATGATCTGCTTCACATGCTGAAGGTAGCTGTTCCTGTGTCGCAAGAGCTGAGAGTGGCACTCCTGGGACGGTGGAAAAAACAGGTTCATTCATTGGTTCATTGGAAAAACTGACCAATGACTCTTAAGTGTTGGTTTACAATGGCTGATTAGATGCAATCAAGAATGCATACTTTCCATCTTGGATAAGACTGTTTACAATCACAGTGAACGAATATCAGGTACAGCATATAGGTATGCTGTGTCCATAAAAGAAGTAAGGATTGTGTTGTTTGTTACCTGAAAGGAATCAAGGATGTCTTTTAAAGGTTTTTCAACAAATTCTTCTTTGCTAAAAAACAGCATCAGCTCAAAGAAGCTCCTGAAAGACAATGACAATAGTTTGCCAAAAACATCTTGCTCGTCATGAAAGTCAATTTGAACTGAGCTGATAAATCTCAGTTTTATTTCATAAATGAGGGTACTATCATAAAACATGTATTTATATTAAAAAAAATAAGCAGAAGAGGTAACATTATGCTATAGAAGCGAGACACTGTAGCCAGGAATGTCTGTACCACCACTCACTCTAACAACAAAGAGACTAACGTCAGTGTGTCATGTATTTTAGTACTGAACTGAATGTGACTTACTAATCCTGGGCTTGCAGTAGCCGATCGCCACTACGCCATAGGCGAAGTAAATTCCAGAGTGGCTACAAGATTTTTAGCCTGTGTAGCCACAGTGGCATTCTTATTTTTAGGAAAAAAAGGCTAAAACTTACAGCTTTTTGGGACTCGCGAAAAGCCCCGAGCGATAACAAGAAAACAAACTTTTTCTCTTGCTCCTTTTTCTCTCGCTCTTTCCAACGCTCGTCGGCGCGGCGCGCTGCTGTCTTGGACACAGAATGTGGCTTTTTGTGGCTTACTCAATTGATTTACACTGAGCCACAGTGGCTTAGTCATACTACCTCCTAGTGCAAGCCCAGTAATCTGAACATTGACTTACTCTCACCAGTGCTCCTAAGTACTCCTAAGTACTTTGGCCGAAAGAAAATATATATTCTACAAGGTCAATCAACCAAGCTGCTATTTACATAAGTTTACTACTCTACTCAAATGATAACTTATGCTGACTACCATCAAAGTAACAACAATAAAAGAAATACACAGAGAATCACATTTGGCTTGTAAGGCTGAACACTGGTTCTAAACTTAAACTGATGTGTTATACTTTCTGGTATCATTTACTGAAAGAGTTAGAAGTATTGATCATCATTTCAAAGCAATGTACTACTCACAAGGCCAGACTGCTGAGGACATAGTAAACGTGTTGACAGTCATCAGGGAAGGCAACGGTTGCTTTCGTGAAGCTGCAGAGTGCAGTCCACAGCACCTTCAGCTGAGGGAGAGGAACTTGCCAGTGACCCGTGTACTCCTCAACCAACTGCACAAGATGAACACAGATGCAGAAATCAACAAAGCAGTCAGAGACAGCAACATCCCGTGACACCCCTGAATTCAAAATTTTAACCTGACCTATACATTTTTGTGCCTCTGGCTTCCTGAAAATGTTGCTTTTTGTTTTGTGATTATGTCTCATCAGGTTTCATAGATGTGCAAAGAAATTTCACTTTTATACCTAAAAAGGTATAAAAGTGAAATTTTGACCCTGACCTAGTTTTTCAAGGTCAAGGTTGTGATCAAATTTTCATCCCCTTGCCTCCCTGTATATAATGCCTTTTGTTTTGTCTTTCTATCTTATTCGGTTCCTGAGATATGTGCAAAAAATGTACAAAAGTTGAAAGGTGACATTGACCTAGTTTTCTCAGGGTCAAGGTCATCATCTCCTTTTCATCCCCTTTGCCGCCCGAGTAATATGCTTTTTGTTTCACCTTTCTATCTGCAACGGTTCTGAAGATATTTGGTGGACTAACAGACGGACACACAAACACCGACAAATACAACACATCACCGCTTTGAAGCGGGATGTAATAAGTTGTGACTGGGTCACGTTAACCACTGTGTTGCATCACCTTTTATCAACAATCTGTAAGTGTTTGGGGACTATGGAATGTTGAACTATTCTTCCCTATTTAGCTGAAATCCTGACAGGAATTTAGTTTCTCAATAGTTCAGGGTCTCCTCTGCTGCATTTTACATCTTATAATTCCTCAAACATTTTTGATGTCTGACAAATTGAGACAATTTAATACAAAGCAACATGTTGTAATACATGCAGAATGTGGTTTGGCATTGCTTTGCTAAAATAAGAAAGGCCTTCCTTGATAAAACATTGTCTACTTGGTGACATATATTGCTTCAAAACCTGTTTGTATCAATCACAATTGTGCAGGCTACTCATATCATGCGTACTGAGACAGCCCTGTGCCATCATGAACACTGGCTTTTGAACTGTGAACTGATAACAAGCCAGCTGGTCCATCTCCTCTTTCACGGCATCCATGATTTCCAAAAATAATTTAATATTGCCTTGTCAGACCACAGAGCAATTTTTCACTTTGTTTAAGTCCTTCTTAAAAGAGTTTGATTCAAATAAAAGCATCAGCTTTTCTGGAATTGGTCTATATATGGGTTTCTCTTTGTAAAGTAGTTTCAACAGTCATATGTGAATAAAGTGAAAAACTGCATTCACAGACAATTGCTTATGTGATGTCACTAGTCTGTTCATAATGCAGCGCTGTCTGAGGGCCCAGATATTATGGCCATCCAAATTAGTTTTCAGCCTGTTTTTTCCACAGAGATTTCTTTGATTTCTCTCAGTGGTTTCACAATATTGTGACTGGACCATGAAATCTCTTGACATCTTTTTAAACTGACACATTTTACACTGACAAACATTCTTCTTAAACTGTAGCACTAATGCCAGCATAGTCTTGAGGTGAAGTCCACATCTTTCCTCAGACTCCCTGGGATGCTCTTTTCATAACCGATCACGTTACTAAACTGTTGCCACCCAACCTGACTAATTCTTAGATAATCTAACACTTTAGAGTCGAGAATGTGTCCACAGTCCCAACTTTTATTTATTTATATACATACATATAAACACATATCTACCCATCCATGTATATGTCTAGTTAAGTTAGCTGTAGCTAACAGCAGTGGTAACAAGGATTTCTGAAAAAGTATGACAACACCCAGTATTGACAGCAAGAAGAATTCACTATTTAATCATCTCAGCACGTTGGTATAATTAAACGTTGGAGTAATTAAAGGCTTATTTCACAAGTATTGGCTTTACACTTGTGTGGTAAAGTCAGTTCACCCACAAGGGTTCTGAAATATCTTCACTACTCATCAATGATGGCAACCAAGTCACTTAATTAGTGTTAAACCTTACTGAATTTTCCTATGGTTTAATTTGATGTCGATATTAGAGAATGAACTACATAGTGTTTGTGGTTTTACAAGACAAATTATTGATGGGTTTACGAAACACAGCCCTTCAGAAGACCGATGTCATCATCATATTGTACCTGTTAGCTTAGCGTAACTCTAGCTGTGAAGCTAAACAAAACCTGCCAGGCATGTATCTTTAAAAACACGACTACGTTAAGTTTTGCGGATGGGTGCACAATGTAGCCCCATTTGATGGTTTATAACAGTTCAATTCATTATCCCGGCGAGCTATGTCACCACGTTATACACCGTACATAAATAAAGCTACTTTGAATATGAAAGCTAACGTTAGCTAGCAATGCTAGTTGTGTTAGCAATAGACACACACCGACAGTACAGAGCATCTAAATAGTTTGACGTACCTCACAAAACGCGGAGCAATAGCTTTTGCTCCTCAGAGATGACTCGTTGCTGCAATGTCTTTCACACAGTGCGTCCAGGGCTAAATCAAGCCCGTCTGTATCTAAATCACTTTCGCTGTCCGCCATACTGACTGCCGTATCCAGCGCATAGTCAGTTGCCAGATCTGTTTGCTTCATCCCTCTCCTGGTATCGATATGTCCTGCAATACAATTATTAGGACCTGGCAACCAGTTTACACAGGTACTAATAAAGTTTTTTTTTATTATTAACTATTCGCAACAAACCTCAACTCCCCTTCCCCAAGCCCTCCTCTTCCACCCATCCCATCCCCAATTTTTACCTCTCTCAAGCCCACCTTCACCTATCCTAGCTCCCCCCTCTCCTCCCTCCCCCACTCTCGCTACAACGGGTCTTCAACCTGAGCCTGCGTCTCAGGAAGGTGCCCACCCTCTGGAAGACGTTTTGCATCGTTCCAGTTCCCAAAAAGAACCGGCCCAGCGAGCTGAACAACTTCCGACCGGTGGCGCTCACATTGCATCTGATGAAGACTCTGGAACGGCTCTTCCTCAATCTTCTCAGGCCTCAGGTACAACATGCTGAGGACTCTTTACAGTTTGCATTCCGGGAAAAGGTCAGCGTGGAGGACAGCATCCTCCACATGCTACACCGAGCCCACTCGCATCTGGACAAGGAAAGCGGCACTGTGAGGATCCTTTTTTCTGGATTTTTCAAGTGCCTTCAACACCATCCAGCCCTGTATCCTACAGGACAAACTCTTACTAATGCGAGTGGACCCCGGCCTGGTTGCTTGGATCCATGACGACCTCACCGACAGACCGCAGTTCATCAGGCTAAAGGACGCCACGTCTGATACTGTGGCCAGCTGCATCGGTGCTCCTCAGAGGACTGTCTTGTCCAAAATCTTCTTCTCCCTGTACATGGCGGACTTCTGCTACAACTCAGAACTGTGCCACATCCAGAAGTTCGCAGATGACACAGCTATCGTGGGGTGTATCAGAGACAATGAGAAGGAGGAGGAGTATAGATGCCTGGTGAATGACTTTATCGATTGGTGTCACAGCAATACCCCTGCAGTTCAACACCTCCAAAACTAAAGAGCTGGTCATTGACTTCAGGAGGGACAGACCCCAACCTAGACCAGTTCTGATAGGAAAGGAGGAGGTGGAGGTTGTGCAGACCTATAAATATCTTGGGCTGTGGCTGGACAACAAGCTGGACTGGACCAGCAACACGAGGCAGCTGTAAAAGAGAGCACAGACCAGGATATACTTTCTAAGGAGGCTGAGGGCATTCAATATCTGCTGAAAGCTCCTGTGGATGTTCTATCAGTCTGTGGTCGCCAGCGTCCTGTCGTACGCTGTGGTGTGTTGGGGAGGGAGCGTGACCAAGGCAGATCTCTCCAGGCTGGAGAAGCTGATCAGGCAGGCCAGCTCAGTGGTCGGTATGAAGCTGGACCCTCTGGCAACGGTGGCAGAGAAGAGAACCTTGGACAAACCGCTGGACATCATGGACAATGTCAGCCACCCTCTGCACACCGTTACCAACAACCAGAGGAGCCTGAGCAGCCAGAGGCTGCGCCTCCCAACATGCAGGTCCAACAGACTGAAGAATTCCTTCATCCCCCAAGCTATTAAACTGCTCAACACCCCTCTGGAGGAGATGAAGAAGAAGAAAGTCCACATGAGAGCTGAGAGATGACACAGACAATATAGCAAAAACAATGCAAACACTATAGACATTTCACTCTACCCATGCCTAACTAGGCCTGTTCATTTATGCCTTTTTATTCCTATGCCTATCTATGCCTTTGTATTTGTATATTTGTGAGTTGTTTATTATTCTTTCTATTTGGTGTTGGTACTACTTTCTATGTGCTGGTGCTATCTGTGTGCTTTTTCTGTGTACTCACTGTGCTGTGTGTAGTGCAACAGATAAATTAATTTCCCTGATGGAACCTCCTTAAAGGATCAATAAAGTTCTACTCTACTCTCTACTCTTTGTTGTCATGTCTCAAAAGGGTAAACTCAGGACAGAATGCTTATTCAAATATGATGGACGGAATCAGTTTCAACAAGGCAGTCACAGACTGCAACATCCCGCGACACCCCTGAATTCAAAATTTTACCCTGACCTACTTGCATAGGTCAAAGATCAAAGCTGGTGCTCTGGCCTACTTTAGTAGATCAAAGCACTATCTTTGATCTACAGACTTACACTGGCCTTCTCCGTCGTCTTTCTATCTTATCCGGTTCCTGAGTGTACAAAAGTTGAAATTTGACCTTGACCTAGTTTTCTCAAGGTGAATTTCATTAACTCATTTTCATCCTCTTTGCCTCCTGAGTAATGTGCTTTTTATTTCATCTTTCTATTTGCAACGGTTGGGAAGATATTTGGTGGACAAACTAATGAACGGACGGACGAACACTGACAATTACAATACATCACCGCTCTGAAGCAGGATGGAAGAAACTGGTTTTTGTATAGAAGATAAATACTTGTATAATTACAGCATGATGCCACTGACCTGATGCCATTCATTCATTCATTCATTCATTACAGTACTTCATACAGAACATCAAGTTTGATGAGTCTAGAGAAAATTTTCACATTAATCCAAAGGTAAAAAATAAAAATAAAAAAAAACATCTGTGAAAATTCTGAGTCATTCAGTATGAGGTACTCTATACCTCTATGTTGATTAAAAATTAACTAGACCTATAGGAGAAGCTTGACGATGTGTCGCCTCTCAGCCCAGAGGTTTTTTCAGTGGTGAATATCAACTTCATAATTTTTTAATTTAAATGATGCAATAGTGTTATATTGACGAAAAATATCAACATTTGTTAATACTGTATACACTTGGGGTCAGAATGTTGACTGAAACGGCAGCAGGTTAAAAAACGGGAGAACGTCAAATGGCATATTATTATGTATGAGAAAACGAAAAAAAAAAACAGTCAGGACTTTATGACACAAATGACTACACATTCCTCAGTGCAATACACTTACATTCTGTGGCACTGTGTTAGATATCTGTTTTCTTTACTGTTCTTCGATGTGTGTGTGTGTGTGTGTGTGTGTTTGTGTGTGTTTTTGTGTGTGTGTGTGTGTGTGTGTGTGTGTGTGTGTGTGTGTGTGCGCATGCATGCGTGCGTGTGTGTGTGTACTTTGCTTTCATATGCCACTGTAAAATTCAAATTTCTCAGACTGGTATAAATAAATTTAATATCTTTAAATAACAAAATTTACAGAACATGATTAGACCCTAACTTTCTGGAGAAAGTCTGGAATATTTTTGTTTCATGGTGAAACAAATGATCAACCATAATGACCACTTTTACATTGGTTATGAAGTTATTATTAATAATAATAACCACTTAATATGCCTCTTAAATTGGTGTGATTTGAGTAACAGTATAAGATGTGAGGTCCCTGTACTCAACATCCATGTACCCTGAAGTTGCTTGCAGCGTGTGAGGAAAGATTTATTTACCCCTGAGAATATCAGCAATTCTTCTAGGGCCAGCAGCCACAGGCATTCCCTTTTTCCTCAATATGCTGACAGAGAAAGAGAAAAGATTTTGCCTCATTTGCGCCTGACGCCTGTGTTGACAGTCCCTGGAGAGTATACATACACATATCTGCAGTTTGTTTGTATGCTTAATTATGGAGACGGATTTCATAACAGATGTCTGCTTAGTGGGTTTGTGAATGCACTTCACAAGGAGCATACATTGACATAGACCCTATGCTATTATAGTTTTGTTTTTCAAAATCTATAAACTTAAAAAAAAAAACATTTTTAGTTTTGGACATAATGAGTGGTGCAGGGGCAAATCACTTGCAAGCCACTGCTGCGACCCATGCCATTCCTGGTAATGGTAAACTCTCTGATATAGTCATTGTTTGTTCCAAGGAAAATGGCTGTGGCAGAAATCATAAATGGGATGCAGTTTTCTTCCATATTGCTTGTGGCAGCCTTTAGTTGTTTGGTTTTGCCGCACGACATGATGAATGAATGGCTCATACTTTTACCATAACAATTTGTCTTAAGGGAAGCTCCTGACTGGCAGGTGAAAAACTAGCAGGTTGAAACATTACATTTATCTAAGGAAGCTAAGGAAGCACTTAGCTGTCTGCTCACGTCCACAAAGAAATATATCTTTCTCATGACAAATAACCTATGAGATAGCAAAGGCTTGCACATCATTGAATACGTTTTTTTTATTTTACTACCTTTATTTGTCTGATTTATGAGACCAATAAAAAACACTATATTCTCAGATTTGTGAGGTTTTTCTTTTTTGTTGTTGCAGAGAGTGGTATAATTATATTACAACCAAATGGAAAGTATTGTATATTAGCCACAAGGGGGCACAATCACATCAGACTATCATGTGTTTTCAGCTGTACATTAAAAATGTGGTTTCAATTAAGTCATCTCATCAGTTACATGTCATTTCTGTTGTTCTTCATACCATTCCCTCTAAAAACATAGGGAATATACTGTACTCTTATCAATCAACAAATCTTTGCTCAGGAATGTATTTTTAAAGCAGAAAAGAACAGGGGAACAGCAATCATATGTAGACCGTTTATTATTGATTATTGAGACAGTGAGAGACAAAAAAGGAAACAGTATACAAATACTGCTCATACTGTAAGAGATGTACTGTATGTATGTATGTATGTGTATGACATAACTTGTATTATCTCTCTGGCATACGTACACCCTCACACTTGACTCATCCACAATATTTCCATCAACATGTGCCCTCTCGGAGGCAGTTAAGAAATAGTAGCTCTATTCCTAGTACTTGAGTGGGATTAATGTAATGAGAATTTCTCCACCAGCGGTTCTCACATTCATTACAACCTAATGGCAATGGTGTGGGAGTAAATGGGATGGGGTGTTTAAAGTCTCCAGGAGAAAGAGAGAGAGAGAGGGAGAGGGTGGAAGAGAGAGAGAGAAAAGTAAATAAATAAACAAATAAATAGAAGTCAAAAAGGGTTGAAAGGAACATAAAAGGTTGTGCAAAATCATAATTTAAAGTGGCAGTGTTGGCAGAACCTGTAACCCTAATATCATTAACTTTCTCCAAAGGTTAATTGTTTTGTACTGAAAGTTGAAACAAGATCCATTTTACATTGGTCCCCGATTTTTTGAAATCTGAATGTGTTAGAAATGATATGATTTGGTCCTTGATGGCATTACATCTTCACAATGAAGGTGCTGTTTACCATTAATTCTAAATATTCAAAATGTGATATGATTACTTTGTTGAAATTTATGAAAGATTTTCGATTGTTAAAGGAATCAAGCCAGTATCAGCAGCTGAAATGAAGCTCATGTTATTTCATACTTGATGGAATATTTTGCTTGGCTGAATAAATACCTCATTCAACAACCATTTGTGTTGACAGTCATTACAGTCAAATATTTGTCATGACATGTATTGGTTGAAGAGAGTCACAACATGGCATAATGTGGTATGTTACACATTCCAATCAGCAGGTTGGACAATAAAGCAGGGAGGTTATTTGGTGGAACAGACATGATGGTCAGCTATTTCAAGACTTTTAAGTGGGGCTGATCACTATTACACAGAACTCAGAAAGGTCAAAGATGGGTCATTTTCGTGAAAAAACAACATGTCAGTGTCCCCTCAAACACGCCAATTAACATCAAGGAGATCTCAGGTTGTTCTATAAATAGCAGGAATTGGATGGGTTTCGATATGGAACTTTTCTCATTTCTGAGCTGTAGCCATTTAGGTTGTTGGAGTGTCTGGTGAAGTGTCTGAAAATGGGTGTCAATCCTTTTCCGCTTGAGATTATTCTCTCTGAGGAACATTGAGTCAGCAGTCATTTAGTGTTCTCTCAAAAGCCTTCAGTTTGCCCCCTCTTGGGTACATGTATATAGAATGTGTGCTAGTATATGGGTATGATAATGCTTAATTGCAAACATCAGAGGTAATGACTGCACCTAACAATTCTTTGGAAAGCTTTTTTGAAGTCTTCATTAAAGATGGTGTAGATGAGCGGGTTGATCAGCGAGTTTAGGTACCCCAACCATGTCAGAAAGTCACTCATCTCCACCGAAATACTACAAGAGCTGCACGTGTTGACGATAACCTCCTTGACAAAGAATGGCAACCAACAGATCACAAAGGCGCCTATTATCAACCCCAGCGTTGATGCCGCTTTGCGCTCCCGTGAGCCCGAGATGCGTGGTCCTTGGTAAAACTGGCTCCGACGTGACTCACTGCGTGACTCATGCCTGCGTGACCTGCACTGGAAAGCCTTTACCGACACACGCGCCCTTTCACGTGGCGTTTCCTCAGTGGAGGGTTCAGAAGTGGACTTTTCTGGTGGGCTAACGGGTTCTGGACTTCGAGGTCCCTCGTCGATTTCGCCATCTCCCACAGGGTAGGTTGAAGGAATCATGCTCCCGTTGGTCATACACGAGTAACGGCTAGCCCGACTGGCTTCCCTGCGCATGTAGAGGGTTTGAGCAGCCCGATAGATTTTATAGTAGAGGATGAGGATGAGCAGCAGGGGTATGTAAAACGCTCCGAGGGTGGAGTACAATGTGAAAGCCATGTGATGGTGGACGATCATGCACTGGTCTTCTTGATCTGCGTCTTTGTTGTAGTGTCGCCACAGTAGAGGAGGGAGTGAGATGAGGATGGATAAGAGCCACACCACCGCCACCATCGCCCCAGCTCGGGCCCCCGTGCGTTTACGGGAGTACTCCACGGCGTCGGTAATGGCCCTATAGCGGTCGATGGCAATCGTAGCAAGGTGCAAGATGGAGCAGGTACAACAAGTGAGATCCACACTCAACCAGATGGTACACACCACTTCACCCATAACCCAGGTCTCTTTTTGGATGTACATGATACTGAAAGGCATCACCAGCACAGCCACTAGCAGATCAGTCACAGCCAGTGAGCAGATGAGGTAGTTGGCTGGGTGGTGCAGCTTGCGGGTGACCGCGATAGCGGTGATCACCAGGCAGTTGAAGAACGTCGTCAGGATGGCCACAATGGAGAGGGTCACTGTGAGCAGGATCTTACTGGGAGGGAGTTTAGTGGTCTCCAGTGAGTCATTACCACTGCTACTGGTGGCGAACACCCCTTCAGTGCAATTAGGGAAATCCATTCTGAAAGAGAAGTGTGTATCAGACATGAAGAGAGCTGAGGGAAATTGTATTTTTCCAAAATGTCTTTTCAGATGAGGACAACCAATTAAGGTTAACATTATTTTTTTTAACTATTTTATTTGTTTTATTAAATTGGTGAGAAAATATGATCTTTGTCCCCTAAAATTCACTTGTGCAAGAAATTTGCACATTTCCAGTGATTGTGCTGTCATCCATAAAACATGTGGATGGATGGAAGCAGATAAAAAGAAAGGTTTTCATTTGAATGGTGCTTTTAAATATAAGTAATTTACAGGACTATGTTCAAGGTTTTGCCCACACAGGTATCAGAAAAAGTGGAGAAATGTAGACAGAATGTGAAAACAGAAAAAACCCCGAAAGGTAGGAACCCTACCTGTCTAAGCTCAACTGTGATGCATCCGGTAGGCTCAGTGTGCAGCAGACTGTTTGCTTCGACCTGTCCTCCCTGCCAGCTTTGCCATCACATCACCTCTGTCACTTATCAACACCTGGGGAAGAGAAAGAGAACTGAACAAAGGAGAAAATATATAAAAGAGTGGGAAGGAGAGAGAGAGAGAGAGAGAGGGAGAGCAGAGAGAGTAGAGTGAGACTGAAGAATGAAAAGACTTACTTTAAACCAATAGAGCACAGTCAAGGACAAGAACACTGACACAGCAGTAAAAATCATTGCTAATGAAAAGACAGGTTTTTCAAAAGCTAAAGTTTTCATTCCTGATTGAGAGGGTCAAGATTCAGGGTCATGAACATAGTGTACTGATGTGGTTATTAATGTGATTATCCTGAGCTTGTTTTTTGATAAATGGCATCTTAAATGCTGTTTCATAGGATTTTCTGACTGTCAGATTGACATATCATTGCTATCACCATTTTTAATTATTATACTGACACGAAACTAATGTAGCATCAGACAGAATATTATGTATTGGTCCCTTCAAACCAAAAAAAGTATCGTTTGTATAGGGACTGTAAGGATACTGGGCAGTTTTTAATTCACCAGCATCCCCTATGATCAAAGTAAAACGTGCAGGTACGACTGTCATTGCAGCTCTCCTTCACTCTCCGCATTGCTCAGTATCCTGAAGACATGAGTGGGAACTGTTGCTATAGAAACACAAGAAGTACAGTACTTTTACTTAATGTGGTGATGGAGCAGAAGCAGCCAAACTCTGACTGTCGGGTCTCTACTGAAATCGTTTGATTCCCAGTCTGCTTTGGGACTAGGGAGGTGGGTCAGCAGGGTGCTAAGGTTAGATGACAAATGAATTAGATGAGAGATGTCAGTTCATCTGACTGTAATGCATGGAAAAATGTCTGCTGGTAAAATTCACTGTGAAAACAGGCTGTCTTGACAAAAGACACTATATAGACAAAAGCAGCAACTAGTCCTACCTGGATCAACAGTTGGCTTTTACAGAGGCTTTAGAAGTACAACAGATACAAATTAAATGGAATTGCAACATAATTTTATTTAAAAATATCAATGTAACTTTTATATCATGTAAGTCATATTCTGTAGCAGTAGATATATGATGAGTAATCCACACTACTTCATTCATTGTGTGGACATTGGCCATAAATTGTACACAGTCAGTCACCTCTGTTTTTATAGTGTGGGATGTTTATAAAGATGCTGTGTTTTAATTCCAAAGGAATATGTTTTGTTTCTTTAATAAAAGTTACGTTTACTTTGTATCTTACAGGCAATTTGTCTAGATTAATTCTCTCCATAAAAACCAGCTTCTGATTGATTAGAAAAAAAGTTTTAAAATTGATTTTCCTTCCTAAAGTGTAATTCTGCCAAATATGTTGATAAAACTCTTTGTAGACTCATACACGCTCAGTTCATTATACTACTTGGTTGTAAAGGTAAATTCCAAAATACAAATGCTTTCACGCCTAGTCCAGAACAAATTGCTTTGCTTCTGTGAAATGAAATGGAGAGTTTCTCTATACCTGTGATTTGAGACTTTAGAGACAATAAAATTATTTCCCCTGTGTTACGATGCAATTATACACTCCGTCCCATTTACCACTGAATGTATTTGGAAGGAAATCCAACAGTACTTAATATGCAGATTACTTTTTGCAGATAGATAGATGATAATTACTGTTGTATTTCAGTTGTGCTCTGTCACTGCGCAGATGCACTCTCAGCTGTGTGTCCGAAAATAGTTACTTTTTCAGTGTTTCAGTGCACAAATGCTTATTTGGATTTACGGATGGGAGCACAGTGGGGTGTGATTTTCTCCCTGCATGTGGACAGTGTGCGTTAACAGCGGTCATTATGTGCAACAAAGAAATAATCCTCTTTTGTCTTGAAATGTTCTAAAATACAGGCTTTCTCTTCAAGGCCATCTGAGGATAAGCTTCAGCAAGCCTCACTGAAGCTGCTCTCCGCTTATTCAGAACACAACCCAGCACCCTTGCATGAATTTGGCAACTAGAGAGAAGAATTTCATTCAATGACTGATAACCATATTGTTTCAAAATTATACAAAGTTTCAAGTTTTTCATGGTGCTGTCTTATTATCTTTTTCAGTAATTACCTACCCATTATGGAGAGTGTGGTAACAGATAAGCATCAGCACACTCTGATACCATTCAGTCAGTTTTAATAAGCTCCATGATCAGCAATATTTGTAGATTTATTTGGCAGATAATTTTTATGTTTGCATGATGATGCTGTTACTCAACAGATTCATGATGGACAAAACCATAAGGAGGCTTTAAAAAAAAACATGTTAAACTAGAAAAAAAATCTCTACCGTTCAGAGATATAAATACAGAGATTACCTAACGCCAGTCTTAGGCTCTTACTCACAACTCAAGCACATGCAAATGTGAAAGCACCCTTGGACCGACTCATCTCTACCATCTCCACACAGCGTCTTCACTCACACTTTCCTCCGTCTCCCTCCTCTTTAAAGAACCGTGAAGCTGCATCTGTCACACTCAGAATAATCTCAGAAACACAAACCATTTGGCCCCAGCAAGGACACCAAGCTGCCAAGTGTTGCTGTGAAGGAGGAAAAGTTGTGAAATGTTGATAGTGTGACTGACAGTTCTGGAAAGATGCTAAATTTATGACAAACTATAACACCATAAGAAGATAGAGCAACTCTCATTTGCTTCATAATCTATCTGTCTGTTTATCTACAGTATTATCATCTGCTATATTTATCTCATCTGGTGAAGGAAGCACGTTGGACAGAGGGCTCCCGTAATATCTGGAAATGTTCATTTTCTCCAAGATAAAAAGAGTCATGAATAAGTAAAGTTTTTATCCTACCATTCTAAGTCAGAAAAGCAACCACTATTAAAATATAATCACACTAAAGGGACAAAATAAACTGTATTTCTACGGACTCTAATGGGATGATTTAATAAGCCACAGGCTGCAATTATAGTCCTCCTTATCTGCACTAAACATTTCTTTAACATTCAGGTGTTTTTCTCCATTCTATCATTTTTAATTTGCAATGACAAATTAAAGAGGACAACACTAACAAGAAAAAACAGTGCTATCAAGGACCAATTTACAGGAAAACTGTGACAACTACTTGAAAACATATACAATATACCTGGTGTAATTCCTAAGGTGTTTTAATTTTTTACTGACTGATGCTTACAGTCCTGCATTTTACAAAGGAGACACATCATTCCCATTACACTGAGTGGGCTAAAGCACTGTCAGGTCCACTTTGCTGCAGTCACTATTTTCGTTCATTGACCTGTGTCCTCGTTTCAAGCTTGACTGGATCACATCATGCATGCCACAGCTGGGGTTTCATTGCACAAGCGGACACAACCAGTTAGCCCCCACTACCTGCTTCATGCAGATAGAAGTATTAGCCGCTAAGATGCCCCCTCAAGGTTTGAAATTATGGAACTAGTGCATGCACTCCCCAAACTACGATGGCAAAGGTAGAGTAGATTCATTTATTGGTGTGTGTTCATGCTATTCTTTACAGACATTCTAAAAATAAGTGAACTACATACAGGTGCAGTTGAAAGGCCTAATATTTGGTTACTCAAGTGAATAAAAAGTAATTTAAACTATAGATCACATGTTATACTGGAGTCTATCCTAGCTGACTATGAGCGACAGGCAGGGTACGCCCTGGAAGTGTCGCCAGCTCTTCTCAGGGCCACTCAAAAAGACAGGCACCTGTGAACAATTTTGGAGTGAACAATTCACCTAAGCTGCATGTTTTTGGAGGTGGATGGAAGGCAGAGAACCCAGACAGAACCCATGCAGACATGGGGAGAACATACAAACTCTGCACAGAAAGACCCCAGGTGGAATTGAATCAAGAACCTTTTGCTGTGAGGCTACACTACCTGTTGCACCACCACAAATCAATAAGATTAATTTAGTTTGCCAGTATTTGTCAGTATTGTATTTCAGTATTAACCAGAGTGATTGCAGGGGAAAACGTTCCTCTTGGGTTCCCATAAATGTTTTGTCCACAGTGTTGTTAGCTCCTGTTGAATGTAGCCGCAAGAGGGCACAAGCCAGTGTCTTATTGTGCCGGTCCCAAGCCCGGATAAATACAGAGGGTTGCGTCAGGAAGGGCATCCGGCGTAAATCTTTTGCCAAATCAAAGATGCGAATCAAACAAATGACTTCCATACCGGATCGGTCGAGGCCCGGGTTAACAACGACCGCCATCGGCGCTGTTGACCTACAGGGCGCCGGTGGAAATTGGATTACTGTTGGTCGAAGAAGGAGAGGAGGAAAGTGCGTTCGCACGAAGAAACAGAAGAGGAGTGCCAAGAGTATAGGACTAAGAGTAGGGACGTTGAATGTTGGAACTATGACAGGAAAAGGTAGAGAGTTGGTCGACATGATGCAGAGGAGGAAGGTAGACATACTGTGTGTCCAGGAGACCAGGTGGAAAGGTAGCAAGGCTAGAAGTTTAGGAGCAGGGTTCAAGTTGTTCTATCATGGTGTAGATAGAAAGAGAAATGGAGTAGGAGTTATCTTGAAGGAGGAGTTTGTTAGGAATGTCCTGGAGGTAAAAAGAGTGTCGGATAGAGTGATGAGTCTGAAGCTAGAAATAGAAGGTGTGATGTTCAATGTTGTTAGTGGGTATGCCCCACAGGTAGGATGTGAGCTGGAGGAAAAGGAGAAATTCTGGTTGGACTTTGATGAAGTGATGCAGAGCATACCTAGAAGTGAGAGAGTTGTCATCGGTGCAGACTTCAATGGACATGTTGGTGCAGGTAACAGAGGTGATGAGGAAGTGATGGGCAGGTTTGGTATCCAGGAGAGGAACGCAGAAGGACAGATGGTAGTTGACTTTGCAAAAAGGATGGAAATGGCTGTAGTGAATACTTTCTTCCAGAAGAGGCAGGAACATAGGGTGACCTATAAGAGTGGTGGTAGGAGCACACAGGTAGACTACATCTTGTGTAGACGATGTAACCTGAAGGAGATCAGTGACTGCAAAGTCGTGGTAGGCGAGAGTGTAGCCAAACAGCATAGAATGGTGGTGTGTAGGATGACTCTGGTGGTGAGGAAGATGAAGAGGACAAAGACAGAGCAGAAGACGAAATGGTGGAAGCTAAAAAAGGAAGAGTGTTGCATGACCTTTAGGAAGGAGTTAAGACAGGCTCTGGGTGGTCAGGAGGTGCTTCCAGATGACTGGACAACTACAGCTAATGTGATCAGGGAGACAGGTAGGAGAGTATTTGGTGTGTCATCTGGAAGGAAAGTAGATAAGGAGACTTGGTGGTGGAATGAGGAGGTACAGGAGTGTATACAAAGAAAGAGGTTAGCTAAGAAGAAGTGGGACACTGAGAGGACTGAGGAGAGTAGACAGGAGTACAGGGAGATACAGCGTAAGGTGAAGGTAGAGGTAGCAAAGGCCAAACAAGAAGCTTATGATGACTTGTATGCTAGATTGGACAGTAAGGAGGGAGAGACTGATCTATACAGGCTGGCAAGACAGAGAGATAGAGATGGGAAGGACGTGCAGCAGATTAGGGTGATTAAGGATAGGGATGGAAGTCTATTGACAGGTGCCAGCAGTGTGATGGGAAGATGGAAAGAGTACTTTGAGGAGTTGATGAACGTGGAAAATGAGAGAGAACAAAGACTAGAAGAGGTGACTGTTGTGGACCAGGATGTAGCAAAGATTAGCCAGGATGAAGTGAGGAGAGCACTGAAGAGGATGAAGAGTGGAAAGGCAGTCGGTCCTGATGATATACCTGTAGAGGTTTGGAAGTGTCTAGGAGAGGTGGCAGTAGAGTTTCTGACTGGGTTGTTCAACAGGATCTTAGATAGTGAGAAGATGCCTGAGGAGTGGAGGAGAAGTGTGCTGGTGCCCATTTTTAAGAACAAGGGAGATGTGCAGAGTTGTGGCAACTACAGAGGAATAAAGCTGATGAGCCATACAATGAAGTTATGGGAAAGAGTAGTGGAAGCTAGACTAAGGGCAGAAGTGAGCATTTGTGAGCAGCAGTATGGTTTCATGCCAAAAAAGAGTACTACAGATGCAGTATTTGCTTTGAGGATGTTGATAGAGAAGTACAGAGAAGGCCAGAGGGAGCTGCATTGTGTTTTTGTAGATCTGGAGAAAGCTTATGACAGGGTGCCCAGAGAGGAACTGTGGTATTGTATGAGGAAGTCTGGAGTGGCAGAGAAGTATGTTAGAGCGGTGCAGGACATGTATGAGGACTGTAAGACAGTGGTGAGGTGTGCTGTAGGTGTGACAGAGGAGTTCAAGGTGGAGGTGGGACTGCATCAGGGATCAGCTCTGAGCCCCTTCTTGTTCGCTATGGTGATGGACAGGCTGACAGACGAGGTTAGACAGGAATCTCCATGGACTATGATGTTTGCAGATGACATTGTGATCTGCAGTGAGAGTAGGGAAGAGGTGGAGGAGAAGCTAGAGAGGTGGAGGTTTGTCCTGGAAAGGAGAGGGATGAAGGTTAGCCGCAGTAAGACAGAGTACATGTGTGTGAATGAGAGGGACCCAAGTGGAAGAGTGAGGTTACAGGGAGAAGAGATCAAGAAGGTGGAGGATTTTAAGTACTTGGGGTCAACAGTCCAGAGCAATGGAGAGTGTGGAAAAGAGGTGAAGAAGCGTGTCCAGGCAGGATGGAATGGGTGGAGAAAAGTGTCAGGTGTGATGTGTGATAGAAGAGTTTCAGCTAAAATGAAAGGAAAGGTGTACAAAACTGTGGTGAGACCAGCGATGTTGTTTGGTCTAGAGACAGTGTCACTGAGGAAAAGACAGGAGGCAGAGCTGGAGGTAGCAGAGATGAAGATGCTGAGGTTCTCTCTGGGAGTGACCAGGAAGGATAGGATCAGGAATGAGTACATCAGAGGGACAGCACATGTTAGAGGTTTTGGAGATAAAGTCAGAGAGGCCAGACTGAGATGGTTTGGACATGTCCAGAGGAGAGATAGTGAATATATTGGTAGAAGGATGCTGAGTTTTGAACTGCCAGGCAGGAGGCCTAGAGGAAGACCAAAGAGGAGGTTTATGGATGTAGTGAAAGAGGACATGAAGGTAGTTGGTGTGAGAGAAGAGGATGCAGAAGACAGGGTTAGATGGAGGCGGTTGATTCGCTGTGGCGACCCCTGAAGGGAAAAGCCAAAAGGAAAAGAAGAAGTACAAAACAGTTCAACCACACCTTTTTGCTTCCGTTGGCTAGTGAATATATTGGCAGAAGGATCCTGAGTTTTGAACTGCCAGGCAGGAGGCCCAGAGGAAGACCAAAGAGGAGGTTTATGGACGTAGTGAAAGAGGACATGAAGGTAGTTGGTGTGAGACAAGAGGATGCAAAGGACAGGGTTAGATGGAGGCAATTGATTCGCTGTGGCGACCCCTGAAGGGAAAAGCCGAAAGGAAAAGAAGAAGTTGTTAGCTCCTGTTGAAAGCTATGTTTTTATTACATATCAGTTCAAACATGTATCTTGTGGTGTGGTAATAAGTATAATACAGATTCTTAAAATAACACCCACTACTTCTCCTTCTCTTAAATTGTTTCTACTTCAATGAAAAGCTCATCATCATATTTCAGTTTTCATTCTGGAAGAAATTAATAAGGATGTTAAAAATCATGCTTGTTCATGCAGAACATAAAGTCATATTGAAAGTAAGTAGAAACTGTCAACCTTTCATCCCTGTGAAAACTGCTGTCATTTCAGACACTTCACATACATCAGAATCATGCATTATTCCGTTAGAAATAACAGAGTACACTCAAAAATGTGTCTCACATGTAAAGTAAGATGACTGCATCAGCTTTTTCTTCCAGATCTGCAATTTTAATGGGGATATATTCTGGGTGTAGACCCATCCTTACACCAAGTGTCATGGAAATCTTTTTCGCAGCTTTTACGTAGTCCCGCTGACAAACCAACCAAAAATGAAATGGATAAAGTAGAGTTTAACTTAGCAAAGTATTAATTATCAGTATAATGCGCTGAGCAAGACCAATGATCCTACATGTAAGTATCTGTAAATCTGACAGAAATCGCTTGAAGCTCTTGTGCAGCTGTTGTATATGTGTCCTCAACCTCAGATGTGACTTATTTTTTAAAGTGAAAGCTCCCTGGAATTCAAAGCAGAGATGAACTTCAATTTTCACTTTTATGCAGAGGTTGATCCACTTATATTAGCTGAGCCTCGGCATAAAAGATTACACAAAATTAGCTTGAAATGACTAGTTATTACATGCAACTGTACAAGGTACTCATTACATTACATGATCATTATGAATAACCTCCGTCTGGACAGTTTGTAATATGTGATTATGCAGTGTGTGTGCAGCACCTGTAAAGGTTTGCTGGTGTTAGATTATGTATGAAAATGGAAGGAATGAAGATAAAAAGACAAATTACAGAGCATACTGGGTGTTTTAAATGAGACGTGGTGACACATATTATTTTGAGCTCATGTCATAAAAGACGTGAATGTCACTACTAAAGAAAAAGTTGTTAAGGGTCCCATATAATGCTTTTTTTTAATTCATGTCATTCAGCTGCCAGATGTCCAACTACACTGAATTTGAAATGTCTTGCCTCAAACTGATCCGGGGTGCTCAATATCTTTGAATATTGATCAAATAACTTCCGGTCCAGAGGCTTCGTTTAAAAGGGGCTGACCTCTGAACTCCCTCTGTCAACATCTGCCACACACACCAAGGAGTTGTTTACATGCGCCATGTGAATGTGCATGCACTACCATCCACTTGCATTTACCATAGTCTGGAACTTTTTAAACTTTCAATAACTTCGTTACTACGTATTTTGCTATTTTATGTCAGGGTTTTGCATTGCTATCAGTTTTAGTGGAGCCGCACAGCGGTAAAAAAGGAAAGAAATAAACACAGAAATGATTAAACGTCAAAGAGCAGGAAACGTTTTAGTGTCTACCGTCCAAGTCATCATCTGCCTAACAGTTCTGAACAACATGAATGTCTTCTCATGGTTTGCATGACTTCCTGTGATGCTATGTAAAAAGGCATTAGAACACTTTTGCAATCACTTTTAAGTAACTGCAGCTCATACCTCATACTTTTGGGTGATTTTGTAAGTCGGCAGAAACGCTGCAGCATGTGGTACTGCAAATAGATGATGTGAGAAAAAACACTCATTCTCTGTAATTATAGGAACCAGCTTTTATCTAGTGAGCAGTGAATTAAACAGATTTTCCAACCCCTGCATATATTTGGATCCAAATCAACAAGTAATGCAACTCTAACAATAAATGCCAAAATAAGTCCGTGCTGAGTTCAAATTTAAAGATCTTATTAATATTCATGGGCATGTCACCGACAACTTCACTCAGATTTTTATGAAGCCATTCCATTTCGACTGATTGAGTCCCTTTGAAGGGCTGCTTTGTTTGATTTACACTCTTAATTTGAGGTGTACCAAAGCACAATGTCATTAAACATGCTGATTCAGCGCTCATCTTGATTAAAGCAATTAATAATAAAAATACTGTCATTTTGGTAGAAGGCAATACATACAATCAATCACCAACTAATACATATATATATTAAGTTCATCAGCTAATGCAATTATCCCATATTCTCCATATTACATCATTTGTGAGATGGTGACTGTGTGGGGAGGCACTGCATGTAAAACTGCCTCTCTACATCACTGACCTTCCTGACAACACAACTGCCCAGTTCCACAAATAATCTCAGTGTCCTCATCAGAATCAACACAGTTACTTTGGGAAACAGTTGTGCACAGATGGAATTCAGTCTACCCATGGTGCTAAGTATAATGCCAATTAATGGTGATGTATTGAAGCTCTCTGACAGTCGATTTTGTTAGCACAAAGAGACAAACAAAAAACAAAAGAAAGAGCAATGCATTATTTTACTCAATAAATATATATTTAAAAACAATTATTCACAGTCATCACTTATGACCCACTAGGACCTGGGGGTTGTGTCTGACTTTTTTTAGTTGTTGTTTATTACTATTTTTGTGGTCTTCAGAACAGTTTTGAAGTTTAACCTTTGAGCAGTGGTGTGTAGCCTCCAGCCATTAACAGAATAAGGCCCTGGCTTTATAAAAGCATGGTAATCAGGTTACATCAATGTAATGAAGAGCTGTAGGTCTGTGTGAATTGTGAAGATATTTTACCATATACCATATACCATGTAGCATATTTCACCACATCTACAGTATTTGATGTTATTTATCACATTTAAACCCATTAATGCATCCCCGTTGCATAATTTTGATTTATTGTTATAGTGACATGATTGTTCTTACACTGCTACTCTTATACAGAACAGGTGCATTTAGCAGTACTGTATTTGAAAGACAGTTCTTTCAAGAATAAACTAAAACAAATCCAGATATTAAATATGGCCATGACAGGAGATAATATATTCATGTGGGAGTAGCAGAAACATTAATACTATTAAGAGGCTATTATCCCTCACAAAATTAGGGTTAAAGCGCCCCTTGACATAGAGGATGTATTTAAATATTTAAGACAGTGGGTGTGTAAAGGTATTGGGGTCACTAATAATGCTGTGGGAGTGAAACGGTATCATCTTCATGAATTAAAAATGCTCGTGGAGAAGGAGCCAGATTAGAAACCCCTGAATAAAATATTAACAGCCAAACATTGTAGAAGTGCAAATTATTTGTCTCTCTCTCTAAATGATATGGCCCTTATAGCCTCCCAAACAATAATAGACCATAGCTATTCATACACAGAATAGTCACATATCACCAGCTAATAAATTTGTTTTTGGATAGTGTGCAGGTAAAATATGTGTACATGATCAAAGTCTGTAACCATTCTGTAATCTGGTTTTGTAGGAGAACACAACAACAGGAGGGAATGTGTGCAAAAACTTTATTTAGATGCAATACATTAATTCCACATACGGTACGCTTAGATATAAACGTCTTTTGAAATTAAAAGTAAAGCCTGAACCATGAAATAATTGCCAGAAATATTTTTTAAAGGGTGAAAGGTGGCTAAGAAGAGATCCATCCTTATATTTTAACCCTTCTCCATTCCCATGTAAAGGAGAGTGCACAGGGGTAAAGAACGATGAACATGCAAGTGTAGTCTGTATCAAACTTTTATCTCCTTATCTACTGACTTTATCTGAAATAACCATAGGCTAACTGAGCTGTGAATCAGCTGTTGAATCCATGGTGCTGTCCTTGGTGCTGAAACATCAGACATTGATTTGACTCCCATTGTTTTGCCTTGGTTTTAGGATATTCTTTAAACTCTAAATAAGAATACACAATCCTCTGCTATACTGAAGCCTATATACACCACACTCTCACCATCAGGATAAAATATGTAGTGAGAGTAAGAGTTAGAAGATCCTGGATACTCACTATCCAAATACATAAACATCTAAGACATCTTCCCCTCTGGTCTTGTGTGTAATCCCAGAACACCAACACACTTTTATCTACATTTGTCAAGGGAAACATGGATAAATATCTGAACATTTTGTGTTTCTATTCTATCTGTTAACATTTTAGCTTTTCTACAAGAAGGAGGGTCTGGCAGTTTTGGCTGTTTGTAGTTCTTTTTTGTATTGTACAGACTCTGATACTCAAGAAGTATGACTGTGGAGGATAAAAGTACTTTTCCTTGTCTGAATAATGTATCTGTACACACACACACACACACACACACACACACACACACACACACACACACACACACACACACACACACACACACACACACAGTTTACCCTAATTTTAGCATTACTAGCAACACAAATCTAATTTAATTAATGCCTCAAGCATAGTTCCTCAAATCAGCATAAACTACTATCCCATGATGCCCACATATTTCCACAACTGTTTTTCTGTAATGAGGTTGACTCTGTGTAAGTGGACTGGATGAAAACAGTGATGCAAATGACTGATAGAAAAAAAACACTTTTCCATGGAGATGCAATGTTAAGCATTGAACTTACAAAGAGAAGGTGAACTTCATAAGATTGTTGTTTCTCTGTGAACTGTGACATCTCCGATGTACAGTCAACCTTGTATGCATCAACAGGCAATATTAAAGGTGTAAATTTCAGAGTAAATTTCCTTTCAGTTGTTTGGTGTAGATCAAGGTTATACTGACAGAGGGCACAACCTCATTCTGGGAAGAAACATTTTAATTAAAGGGATGCAGGAAAATGTACAACTGCAAGATAAATCCAGGCAATAAAATAAGAAAATAAGCACTTTCTTGGCACACAGTCTGTATATGATTGTTCTTGGTAGGTCTATGTGCGTGATAGAAATGTTAAAAAGACTGTGATGCAAAGGGATGTTGCTTTGTAACATGTATTAGTAACATGTTCGTGGAAAAGAAATGATAAAACCTCTATAAATGGCAAATTAAATTACCGAATTTTCTTTTGATTTGCTGCTGACTCACACTGCATGCGCTCCACTGCTGGAGACAGATGGGTGATTAAAACCTGCAAGGTGAGAGAAAACGCTTTGAGTGAAGCAGCCTGCAGCATGAGAACTGAAAAATCCTCGAGAACAACATTAAAATAGCTGCAGGGGTTGAATACACAAGAAAACACCCAATGAAATATGTTTTTGTGTGTTGGGATTACCAGCACTTATATATAATTTTTTTTTCCAACATGTATTGCAATCAGGAGTAAACCCTGTAGACATGCGTTTGCTCAAATCGCTGCTGTTAGCTGATAATTTACTCTGAAAGCATTCCAAAAATACATTTAACACTGCATTCCTACAGAGGGACTAAATTATTATAATACAGTATGCATGTCAGGAATGGTTTTCAAATGTTAAGTAGGGTCAACTGGAAATTGTGTTCAAACCAAGTTTAAGTTAGAGTCATGTTTGTTTCTGCTAGATTCAACAAACAAATCCACATCCCAGCCATGAATGTGAATAAATGGTCTTTAGTCAGTCAGATTACAGTAATATGGATGGATGCTATGTAAACCCCAGAGTCTGCGGACAATAATTGTATGTGTGCCCAGCCTCTAAATCACCATTTGGATATTTACACACGCTGTAAATACCTAGCTTTTGCTCTCAGGGAGAAAAGTAATCTTCAGTCTCCTGTGCAAAAGTGCAAATTCTGACCAAATCATCCCCCACATCTTCACCCATAAACCTCATCCAGTTGTCAATCAAGCAGTTGTGCAGACCGTTGGGTCACTTATCCGAAAGCAGAGCTCCATTAATGGAACCTTCCTGTAAACCCAATACTGGCTAATTCAGTCAATTGATTTTAAGCTCATGACTTGTTCCTTCATTTAATGCTGTTATTTGTTATCAATGTTTTCTATCATTTCAACTGAACACCTAATCAAACACGGGGTTCACAAGGGACTAAAAAGGGATAATAAACCAGATTGTTGTGTAGTTAATCACCAGATGTATAAAATCAATTGTCAGAAGGGTTTGTAGATTTCATTGCTTTTGCATTCATTGCATTTCACTGCATTCACTGTGTATACATATGTAGTCACTGCTCCATTGTAGTAAAAAATGTAAAAGCAATCAAATCAATTTGGCATACTGTAATCTGTATACACACACACCCTGAAACACATGCAATAACAATTGGAGGTAGAATGAAATTGATGAGGTGTACATTATAAGTCCATAAAGTGTGCTGTCAACAACAGATAAACACACTCATGCAAGCATTATCCTAGCTGCATCTGCAATCCTCCCACACACACACACAAAGTTAACAGCTTTGAAAGTAATTGGAATGAGTCCTTGAGGTCACTGCAAATTCTCACGGGATGAGTAATGTACAAGTGCTTCAAAATCAAATAAATTTTTCAGCACTACATATGTAAAACAGATGAAGCCCAAACTGTTTTGCAACATTAGATCAAGCAGCACTTGTTTATCAAGAATTCAGATTAATTCTACAGATTCACCCTCAATGGTCAATGAGGAACTCCTGTATTGACACAAATACTGAGTAGGTCCTCAGCTGAAACTAAACTGAAATGGAACTACAAGCAGCGAGAGTTACTAATTGGAAGTAATTCCCTATCCAAATTGAAGAGAGCCACTGAGAACGGCTTCTATGGAAATTTGTATTCAGAACTGTTGCCATTTTAATGTGAGAGCACTAAACTCCCTCTTGGAGTGCATCACTTATAGCAGCTACCCTTCAAGGCTGGACTCTCTGAAATGCACCCCTGAGTCCTGTTTGGATACCAAATTCACCTAGCAATAACCTAACATATTAGCTCAGATATTTGACAAGCAGTAAGGATAAAATGTTTGGCTCAGTGTTTTGATGTTTGTGGAATTGGCGCCGATGGCACACACAAAGAAGAAATGACTTGCCTTTCAATCTGCCTTTGAAAACATCAGCCAAAGATTTCTGAAGGAAAGAAATGACCACAGAAGGTTTTGTGTTGACAGAGACTGGGAATTTAACCATCAGCGTTTATAAAGTCCTTTGTGTGGATCTTATTTAATAGCTATTTTTACACAACAGCATGTATTGTCGGCAGAGGGAGAGACGTACATTGGCCTGCAGTTAATTCACCTCTAACAAGATTATTTTTCCCCATAGCAACTCAGCCTTAAAGGGACAATTGACTCAAAAAATAGAAATGTACATTTTCCTCTAATCTGTATTGGTATGCAAGATTATATATTGTATATATTTCTGAGTTGTAGATAAATTGTAGATATACCATGGAACTGTACATCATTGTGTCTGGCACTCAAATTGTCTTCTTATGACCTCATTGGAAGCAGTTTCATGTTAGAACTGTTTTATTTTTAGTACCACGCAATATCACCACGCAGAAAAAAACTTTAATTTACTCATGGAAAACAGACTCATGCTTGTGATGGGACAGGAAGGACATAATGTTTCCCTCCTCAACTGAGCAGTAGTCTTGACTACCTTAGTTTGCTTAGTTAGCTCAGATAGCTTGCCTCTATGTTAGAAGACGAATACTTTCTTTTCCTCTGTGAAAAAGAAAGAACATAGTTTGTAACAAGTTTCTAACTTGTTCACAGCAAGATGCCTGGGTTCTTTTAAGAAACAGCTCAGGATTTTTAGAGACAGAAATTTCCTTTCAATCCATTTAGAACTGGTTATGCTTCACAGGGTTAGAGCCAATCACAACTGACTATGGGGAGAGGTGGGGAACACCCAGGAGAAGTGAGCAGAGAGATTGACAACTATTACAGCTCACATGCCTGAGTAACCTAGAGTCATCAATTCACTTCCACTGTTTTTGGAATTTGAGAGGAAGCCACAGCAAAAACCCCTTTAGAATGGCAGGACAGGCAAACTCTCCACAAAAAGGGTCTAACCTCAAGATTCAAACTGGAACCTTCATGTTGTGAAGACATAGTGCAGCAATATACTGCTATGCATTCTGACAATGCTTTTGAGTTTATCAAGCATATGTGACAGCGCAAAAATGCTGTCGAATGTTATTATATATTGCTGTGGCTGATATCTCCGAAACAACACAACAGGTAACAGTCAACAAATTTGTTTTTCATTTGAGGTGTATCTGTTTGTGTTCCGATTGCTATCTGATGACAAAGTGAGTCTGATCACATAGAGGAATGCTCTGTTGATACACAGAGGGACCGCTTCTCCAAAAAGAATGATAGCAGTTTTACACATTTCAGCCAGTGACAGTTAGTTAGCCATGATACAAGCAGAAGAAGTGAGGGGGGGGGTACAAAGTGAATGAAGAACAAAATCAGCTGTAGCCAGAACAAAGCAATGAATCAGAGCAGTAACATATTTTTGGATGATTTCAGGGTCAGATTAACACCTCCACACAGCCCTGGAGCAAGATGCAATGGTGCAGAATTTGGTGTAAACGGATCCATATTGGTAGCACGGTGGTGCAATGGTTTGATTCCTTTCTGTGTGGTTTTTTTTTAATGTTCTCCCCGCAATTGCATGGGTTCTCTCGGGGTTCTGCCTTCCACCTCCAAAAACGTGCAGCTTAGATGAATGTTTGCTCCCTGCCTCTCACCCATTGAAAGCTGGGATAGGCACCAGCATACCTGTGAACTGTGAGGCTGAAGACAAGATGATTATGGTTGTCTTGTCTTAAAAAAAATGGAAATGTAAATCTTTCAGATACCAACAACAGATCAAAACACCCCTATAGTACATTCCTCTTGACAGCATTGACTAACAACAAATGCTGGCCTCCAATGTGATGTTGTTGACTGACAAAGTCTGACTTTACATGCCAATAAGGAGAGCCAGAAGACAACTTCAGTTCCCAAACAGAGGGCTTGTAAAACTATTTTCAGGTCAGTGTGCATGACAAAGCTCGCGGGACATATCTAATGCTGCACATCACAGACTGCATCTCAATAAAACAGGCTTCAGGTGAGCAAGAATATACTGTATGTCACGCAGAATGGTCAGCGTTAAGGACAAAATATGACTGAAGTATCTTTGTCATAACACTGTCTAAACTTTTTGCATTAACTTTATTGTAATAAGACAAAGTTTAATGACTTGGTGCATTTCTTTACTCATACATATTATTACCAATTAACAAAACATTCAGCAGACTTACATGGTAAAGGTAGAAACACTCTAAATGTATTTGTTTTCCAAACGAGATGTGTAACAAGAAAAGGTCTAAATCACTTTTGTCAACCAAAACTTTCCTCTGACCTCCAGGTCTTAAAAGGGTTAGGTAAGACTGTGTTGAATGCATGATCAGACAAATTTAAACTACATTTAACTGTACAAACAGGTACAGAAAGGATAGACGGCTGGCTGAATAGAAATAACCACACTTGTTCATGTAGCCCACGTTCAAGACAAACCTCACTAAGGTTGTGAGACAAGTAAAGAGAAATAATACGTTGCGCATTCTATCCGGTTCTGTTATGAAATGTAATGGACATTGTAGCCTCTAGACCCCGCCAGTGGCTTTTGAGGCTTTTACTCTTGTTCCATTACCAGTCAATTTACTATAAGGGGTGATGTGGGGGGGCAATCTCTCAGACAGCGACCCCTTCATTAGATTTTGCCAGTTGATGGATGTTCCTTTCATATCAACTTCAACCCTGAAAGGTCATTCAGAGTTAAGCAGTAGTTAACCTTTACAAACTCTTCCACAGTATATTCCCAGAGCAAACGCATCGGTGCTCCTTCAATCTGTATATACTCTGTTGTCCTGACGCAGCACACAATCCCCGTGGTAGTGGTGAGATGTTTGCTCTTTCTTGTCAGGTTTGGAAGATCTCCCAAATGTCGTCAAAAACCCGCAATGAACAATGAGAGCAACGTAGTATTTGCATACTTTTGGTAGCTGATTTCGGAATGAGAATCTCTAATTTGAATTCTCATCCATCATGGACTACTGACAATTAATTAACCAGCGATTTCTGGTTGCTGTGGGCCTTTTTATGTAGCTGAGAAGCATTTATCCAGTTACTCCTACAGTAGACAGCGCTAGCCGACACATGAGGGAAAAGGAGAGCTTTCATTTTCTGACAGGAGTAGGTGAGATGTATCCAGTGGGATTTTGATCCAAAGTTCTTGCCTCAGCTGATCTGTCACTGTAAAGATTTCTTGTCAGAGATGTCTGTCTGAGTGCTATTATAATTACAATTTTAATGAAAAATGTACTCATCTCATCAATCAAATTATAGGACCTAAGTGCCTCACAAACTCCATTTCTCCTGAAAATTATGTCAGATGGTTAAAAAAATGTAATTGATTGACACATAAGAATTATAGACAACAAACATTCTCCCTCAATCTTTCAGTCTAGAACACAATGCCCTTCAGTCTGAGGTGGCTGCAATGTTTAACGTTCTGTAATGCAAATAACATTAGTAAAAGCTAAACCAGCACTTACACACAAATATGAGATAAGTCTTGAAGGTTCTTAAATAAATCTACTGTAGCTATCCTAAGTTTCTAATAAAAGAGACAGAGATCACTGCACAAACAAAAAAATTAAGAAATGTTATTATTAGTCCGATTAAATTAAAATTAATTAATTAAGAATTTTAGGGCAACTGTATGTATAAACAAACAAACAAAAAAAAATGCTGACATTATATTCAGACCCAAATGCCTGTCAGTGCAAACATCATGACAACAACTAAGAGCTCAAACATGAATGAAGTCCCTAACAAAGGCGTAACATTCAGAAGGTAAATGATAATGATCACTGCAATTAATAATAATAAAAAAAAACATGCCTACAATGTCTAGCCCTAAATAGTCCAAATTCCAAAAGTAAAGATGAACAAAACAACATGTTCACAAGGTAGTTTTGTCCCACATGTTCATTAATGTTTTGAAGTTAATGTTTCAATACTAAATATAATGGATGATGGTACTCTAAAAATCAAGATCTAGCCTAGAGACACTAAATACTTTAATACTTTATCATATACATGCACAGATCGACATTTAGATACATATATCAGCCAGAGGAACTAAATAAATTGGCCATTCAGGAGCCAAAACAGCCGCTTCTTACTGCTGAGCTGAGCCACATGCTCAGGCTTACTAAAAAGATTTTAAAACTCCATCACTTGTTAGTGCAAATCAGTATACCGGCACTTTTAGCTCACCTCTGACATCCACCAGGCTAAATACACAAGTGTGCTAACTCATGCACAATTAAAACAAGAGAAGAAACAATGATTAAACATCACAGGAAGTTAAGCAACAATCTCAACTAAAACTTCCAATTGATCTATATACAGCATTTTGTATTTGGCTTTCATGGATTATTAATTTAGTAGCTGAAGTTCTTGAAGTACTCATAGCATGGTGCCACAACACCCAGTGAACAGGTGATTCAGTGGAAGCAGAGAGGTTTTCTGCCTCTCTTAGCCATTGTTCATATTGCTGACTAATCTTCCCTGAAACCCCCTCTCAAGATTTCTCAAAATTTTCACCTAGTAGCTCTCATTTTTAGGGTCACTGATTTACACATGTAGGTGTCATCTGCAAATGTACATATAGTTGTCAGAATGCTTTTATCTTTGCCACCTGTAATGCACTAGACTTGGTGGAGTGGATTTGTTTCTGTTTTTTACATTAACCCTCACTTTTATGTTTTCCTTTTACAGTTGCTAAATAGTGATTTTACACACATGCTTGCTGATTGTTATAGGTTATTGCTTCCCTTTACCTTTATTTTATTTCCTGTGCTTTTTTCCCTTATAAAACACATTGCAATATATTTAAATATGCCTCATACATAAAAACATATATTACATAAAACTGAATTTTGCCACTGTATAACAGCCACTTGTTTGTTTGTTTGTTTGTTTGTTTGTTTGTTTGTTTGTTTGTTTGTTTGTGACGTGGTTGACATCAAATGTGTTATATCAAAACAGCTCTTCCAATTGCAAAGAACGAATTCAAGGACATAGGAATACAAATGAGGATTAGGTAAATGGTGCCTTTAACATAATGCCACCAGCGGTTCAGGTTCCATTTAATCCAAACAAGGACTTTAAATGTGTCTGAGATACAAACGATGTTTTGGGTTTGCCACCAATCTGATGCCTCCACTATAATTACATGTGTAGCTACTTTCAAACACTGATTAATTATAACCAACAGCTCTCCACAAACAAAAAATAAAGACCTCGGGTATGAGATTGCCACTTGATTTCATCCTCAGCCTGAGTTCAACATTAGTTAGAACAGAACAAGTGGGATTGGTTCATTCCTGTATAAAAGCCCTTCTGGCAGGTTTGCTACAATCGATGGATTTGTTTGGTCAGCAGCTGAAATACGCCCTTGGTTTGACTCTGCTTCTCATCACTGATGTCCATTATTTTTATTTTTTTTCAAAAATAACTCCCTCAATGTAATTAAGCAACATAAATGAATGTGTCTCCTTGGCCAAGAAGAACTCAATGTGATAACCTCCTACAATTCTTGATACATTAAACGAAAGGGCCATAAAATCTGTCCTCCATTACAAGGACACTTTTGTCTTACTGTTTATAATTGAAACAAAATATAAATTGTATTTTTCATGTAGAAATGTAAGGACCAATATCAGCTTTCAGTGCCACTGCAGGAGGTGGCGTGTCCTTAATGTAGTCAGGACATCAAAAAATGGAGTGGAGTTTGGAGGACTGACTGATGAGTAGCAGTTCCGCAACTGTTTATCACAAACATACGCATACTATAGTTGTGATGTTCAAAAACCGAAGGAAAATAAACACCAGTGAATGTAATGTGATATTTTAATTTACAATACTGACTCCTCATTTTGCTAAAAGGATTGCTCACAATGAGATGTATGCGTGTTTGAGTGTGTGTGCGTGTGTGTGTGTGTGTGTGTGTGTGTGTGTGTGTGTGTTGGGCATAGTCGAAGGAATTTACCTACATAAAAACATCTGCTAGTCACATACCCCTGTGATTCCCTTATTATCTCTTTACCACACCGCAACAGTCCGACAGTAAAACAAAGCTGCACAGACACCATTCTATTACAGTGCTCTCCCTTTTTCCTAACATTTACACACACACACAGAGAGAGAGAGAGAGAGAGAGAGAGAGAGAGAGAGAGAGAGAGAGAGAGAGAGAGAGAGAGAGAGAGAGAGAGAGAGAGAGAGAGAGAGAGAGAGAGAGAGAGAGAGAGAGTCATGTAACAGGATTGACATTCCATTGGTTGCTTCAGTCAACCTGCTGCTGGTCAAACGCGCTGCAGGAAACCATATCCCCAGTTGAATTCCTGCAGTTTTTTTTTTGTTTTGTTTTTTTGGAGGACTTGTGTATGTTGAATCACACCTGCACCAGATGTGAAGTTAATTCAGTACATGAACGTGGACACACACACACACACACACACACACACACACACACACACACACACACACACACACACACACACACACACACACACACACACGCAACCAATGGAGAACACATGCTTTCATTTAATCTATTTGGAAGAAGGATCTCATTATTTTCCGATTATTGATGAGCTGGTCTGGCAACAGTAAGTCAATACAAATCACTCCATACCGATAGAAGGTGTGATTATTTTTTTCACTCTTACATAATTAAACTGACCCTCTCATCATCATGTGTAGTGACTGCTGTCTCAGCGCTGAAGGGGAAAAAGCAGCTCGAAGTCCGCGGACACATTAATAATTGTTTCATAAATCCAGCCCACAGATGAATAAATTCATTCCGCTAAACTACATGTCATCATTCAGCTTATCGCATTATATGAAAATAGTTGTGTTCAGCACAGGTGGAGCTAAAGTGGGCACTCTTAAAAGATTAATAAATCCACATGGAAGACGTGAATGAATGCCATATTTAAAAGCCAATTAAGATGGAAATAACATAATTAAAGCATAGTAATTAAAAGCTGATGTGCATAAATCAGGCAGAGTGCATGTCTTGAAACTATTTCTCGAATTCGGAGGATTAATTTTGGAAACTGCATGACAACCTGTCTTTCAATGGATAGACAACATTTCCCAATTATTAACTCACCCGTGCTTCTGTTGGACGAATCAAACATAAAAGAGAAGAAATCAGACAGTAGCAGAAGAATATTACATTCCCTAGTTATGTCCATTCACATCTAGGCGACGTTCACACCGACTTCAGTTTGCTGTAGCGAAGGGGAGGCGCGTGACCGGGAGCGGTATCGGGAACGCGCCTTTTGGCCACAGACAGAGCCCAGAGAGGTGCGTCAGTAAGGAGGAGGTGTGAAGACAAGAGTAATAGCAGTCCTCTAGTAACCAGGGCTAATAAAGGAGTCAAGTGTTTTCTACAGCAAGTCAATGTTTCATCGTTGCTTGAAAACAAATCATGTTTTCATGATCCTCACAAAATCTCATGCCATACTTCATTGTCATTATTTTACTGAGTATTTCCAAGTGAAAACGAGGTGTCAGTGAATATAAAGCACATTACAGTAAGATAATTGAGCAACAATGGGTTTGTTTTGTTTGTTTTGTTGAGATTATGATCAGATTGTCCTGACAACACCTTTGATCACTTATTCATAAAGTGTCACTGTGTGGAGGAGAATAAAATGGTTCAACCCTTTCACAAGTCTTCCACTCGGTCTGTCAATGCCTTCAGACAAACCCCTGTTTTGACACACGTCAAACGTGATGTTTATTCTGTTGCAGAGATTAGGACCTAAAGAATTTCTACAGTGAGCATGAGAGACTTGTATGAAAAAGCCATAAAGAGCCAGTTGTGTGAAATTATGTAGTACGCAGCATCTAAAATATGCACCTCACACAAATTAACAGGTTACTTCACAGCATCAGATTAACACACTCATATGGTCGAAATGAAATCTGTTTATGTTTTATGCAGAAGAGTAAATATACCAGAAAATCGTTTTGATGTAAAATGACCTGTAGATGTAGTTCTGGTTTGGATGATGGTCATTAAGGACTTGGCAAGAAATGGTGATAAAAGGAGCTGGCAAGTGAACTGGAGTCGGAGGTGTTGTATTGCATTTTCCATCAATCTCTCACTCACCTCCCCGTGAGTACTGATGCTCTCTGCTGTTTACTTAGCGGGGTGTTATGTAAATGTGAAGTCACTTTTCTTCCTGCAACAAATCATTGATTGATGTTCAAATTGTCTTGACCGGCTGTTGGGATGGAATTTTACATGCTGTGGGAATAAAAATGTGGACAGTCGGATGTAATGTGTGGGTTGATTGCATTTAGGATTGACAAGGGAGCATACAAAACTAATCCAACAGCCAATAACGGCGTGACAGTTTGTTTGACAAGGGGGTGGTGGATTTATATTTATCCTGGTAAAATAATTTTTCTGTTCCTATTCTTTGAAGCATTTGAAACATTAACATAAACGTATAGCAAAGTACATTTTTCTGAGATTTTGTACTCTGTAAATTGAGTTTTTAAATGAAAATAGGTTTCAAGGTTGACAGACAGAATTAATGGGATAATAATGTGGATGTCTCCTGCACTGCAGTCCCATATCTTGGCTGCAGTATAATGGTTGCTGCCTACATTTCATTGAAGTTTAACCTCATATTAGTCACTGGAAACAAAATGTCTGCAGGAAAATAATTGAAACACCCATTTAATCAAGGATAGACCAAGGAAATATTGTGCCAAGATACCAAGTGGCACGAACAAAATGTTCAGCTTCCCGAGAAATAAATTGTGATATGAAAATAAATAATGGAAGAGGTACTATGAGGACTGTGGAAGTCAAATATTAAAAACAAGGCTACCAGACATTAGCAAAGTCTCAAAGCCAACTTTATAGAATGAAAAGACTGTCTCTCAAAACAAACAATGCCTGCAGCCAGAGCAACATTTTCAGCAATGCACCAGCTTTTAACAAACATCGGAAATAAGTCCTGCTTCCTGAAATACATCTGCTACTCTCCAGTTGCTCTCCGGCTCCTTGTCTAGTAGCTGTGCAGTGGGCGGTGAGAGCCCTTATGTTCCCTGGGAGAAATGTATGTGAGTAACTCTGGGAAGTCAAAAGACTTTTATGAGGGAATTTTTATTTTCTTTTTGGAAAGCCCACAGTAAAATATTTAATTCAATTACTGATTTGTTTTGGGGGTTTTTTGGGATGACAAAAAATTCAAAATCAATTTGTCCATTTGAACTGATATACTTGGATGATATATCACTGCACTGTAATGTATTATATTACAGCAACAGCTATGAGAAAATGCTGTTTGTGCATGGTATTCATGGCCCACAATGTTGTATTTTGTAGCATGCTTACACTCACCAAACAAAGTGTAAAATATCTTCATTAAAAACCTAAACATACACTGTATTTCTTCTGTGTTTGAAATGCATTTAAAAGCTTTAGGATTTATGGGCTCTGCGAGAAATTAATCCTCTCCAAAGTATTCTTCTTCACAATTGTCTTTGCCACATCTGTGACTTCTCATTAGGAACATTTTGTTTGCTTAGAATGCAATGATTTCAAACAAGCTTTGCATCAATCGTGTGACAGAACGCAATGATGTGAATAAGAGCAAATAATTGCCTGATGACAATCATAACAAAACTTGCAGCATTTAATGGTAAAACCTGTAATATATCTTACTTGTCTTTAGACCTTGGTTTTGCATTGTGTGTCATTAATGTTTGAATAACGAAGCATCAACATGAAATGGCAGCTCAGTCTTTTCATAGGCAATTAGAGAAGACGCAACTTCCCATAGACATGCAGGGGGCATCGCTGTCTCCATAAAGCACAGGGAAAGGGAAACGTGTGGAATGAAATCTAAAAAGTATTTTTAAATGAACGTTATTTTAGTCAAAGTCAAACCAAATATATTTTAAATCACAGATAAGAACATTAAATACAATATATTTAAACTGCAGTGAAGCAAGGAAAAACTTTAAAAGGTAGAGTAACAAATAATAGTAAATAATAAGTAAATTATAATAAGTAAATAATAGGTGTTCAAAAAGTAGTAGGGATTTCATCACAACCAGAACATATGTGCAAAAATGCATCGTTTTATATTCACAGTACTATTTTTTTAAAGAATAATAAAACCAAAATGCAAGATTATGGCAGTCTCTTTAAAAACTGTCAGTATGATAATGAGATAGTGAAAAACCAAGGGATGCCTTGAATGTGGAGTGAAATTGGATACTATTCAAATGTGTGTCATACTCACATTAACATTAACATGATTAATGTTCTTAGTCAAAGATGCTACAGCATGAAAGATGTATGTACTGATTCAGGATCTAATGGTCCCACTGGAATGGATTACTGCCACTGTCTATTGGCTGATAAAGTCACATGATCAGATTGAATGATACAGTTAAGCAGTGAATGTTTTCTTAAAATAATTGAATTTCACAAAATATTCAGAAATATACACAGAAAATGTGTAACTAGATTGTTCCAGCAGTGTTGGAGATTAGTTTGAGTTCCTTTAACAGTCAGAAGATCAACCCTCTCTGGAGTGGGGCGTCTTTCTGTCTCTCTGTGAAGCTCATGAGAAAATATAAGACTGTTCTTGTCACTCAAAAAGTGCTCTTTTATTTTTCCCACCCAAAAACAAAAAAATCTCTAACCATCATTACTGTTTTCAATCTTTTTAAACACAACAATACTTTCATTTTCATTCTGTAACACTTTGATACCATCATTGGAGAATTTAAATTCACCCGCTACTAAATGGCAATGGCTGACTTTCTCATCTTTTTACTGAATAAGGTTCAAACTACAGTATTACTGTATTGTTGTTTCTTCTTTCAGTGCACACATGTATTGAAAGACAAGGTATCATCTTAAGCTTTTAGTAAATTATAAATAATTGCTTGCCAGCTCACAATACTCTGACATCCTATTTTATCATTTCTCATGCAAGTTCTGCAAATCCTAAAATGCCTCTCATACTGTGAAGCCATTCTGCAAAACTATACAACTAATGTGTGTTTTTTCCTATTAATTTAGCTTAGAATAACACCAGTTTACATCAGTTTAGCGTCATCATTGAGAAACATATGTCTTATTCAGTGTTGTTTTTGTGGTCACACAACAGATCTGTGTTCTTAAGAATTTAAGCTCGAGGAGACAAGAAAACAGAGGATTGGAGCTTCTTAGTATATTTCTGGGGATGTTTTAGCTAATTAAGATATAATCACACAACAAAGACCTCTATAAAAGATAACAAAAACTCCCAATGGTCAGCCTCACTGAAATTCTCTCTCTCGACTGGACAGAAAAGAATTCCAATACTGTATACTGTAATTTTGCACTCATTCCAGTATGTACGGTTTAAATCCACTAAACTAAAGCATGTAATAGTGTTAATAGTATGGTTTCAAGTTCTTACATATCACAATCTTTTTTGTGCATATTTTCTTGAATCCAGTATTAATGAACACTGTATTCATGTACACCAATGTCCACTTACTTGTACCATTTTAATCCCAACACTAGTATTGTCTGCATTTCTTGAAATACACTGATTTTCATCTCGTCATGTTCACACATTGCATCTAGCAGAATATTACACTGAAGCAGGTAAATTGTCTAATTGTAAAGCAAGACTGACCTCTGCTAGTATTTCACAACTTCTCTAATGCGTATACCTTTGGATTAGAGCAGATTTCTTTTGCAAAGAGAGCATAACTGACACACGTGAGGGAATGGGCTGAAAAAACTCAGGGACTCACGAACCAGTTGGCGTGAATCAAAAAAAGTTCCTGCTGTTTTCGCAATACATCATGCAGGTGTGAATTTAAGGCCATTATTAAGAAGAACTGAGAGAACAGTAAGACAATAGTCTGCTTTCATCACTGTTGAGATCTCTTCTTTGACTGTCTTTGGAGGTAATTTATGTAAAGCTGGAGTCGGGTGGATGAATAGTATCGGATCAGTAAAAAATGAGTTGTGATGACACCCCTGCAGAGATACCAGCCTATCATGTGTCATAACACAACTCTGGTGATTAGGGCTCAGAGTGTCTGCAAATGTGCCAAAACCTGATTTTTAAAAAGAGGAACATTCAATCTCCGAATATAGATTCTTTTTTCTTTTTTTTCATTCTTCAAGATGCATACCTTTAAACATCCTCTGCGTCACTTCAAGGACTTGAACTGCTCATCTAGAAAAACGTTCATTTAGAGACTGAAGGATGAAGGATCACTTGGTAAAGAGCATTCAGTATATGTTGGGTTTTTTTTGTTTCACTGAACTGCACTTCATTATTTCCAAAACAAACCAGCTATTTTCACCACCTACACAATTGCATATCAAGCGCAACACAAATAATTTGAACCAAATGTTCTATCCTGAGTGTGGGAACAGTGGTGAGAGTAGACAACACTAACAACTTTAGGTCACACTTGTATAACACGACAGTATTGTGTTCTCTACCATCAGCTATTAGTCATTGAGGGAGGCAGATGGTTGGTTCTTTAATGTCATCAGGACTGCTTAATGATTTCTGTGCCTTTAGTTTGCAATTAAACCAGTTCTGTCTTCTGAAAATGTTTCCTCGATTGTTGACATGAAAAACCACAATTTTATTTTCTTTAATAGTCTCTCATCAGATAAAAATTTTGCTTTCAAATGTTTGATTACAGAAAATATGAACTCAATATGCAAAAAAGCCATAATTATATATAATTTGCTGGAGTGTCCACAGTGTGGCTGAGCTGAGCCACAGATGGGGTTCCTGCACCTATGCAATAACAGAAGTGTTGGATAAAGTGTTGGATATCTGTCAGAATGCCTCGTGGGCACCTACCTTTGAGGGTTTTCCCAGGAAGAGACCAGGACACACTGGAGGGATTACACATCTCATCTGGCCTGTCAATGCCTCAGGATTCCCCAGTAGGAGCTTAAAATTTTTCTAACACACTCACTACTCATAAAAATTATATTTCTTGAGAGTCAAGTTAGTAATATGGAGGAAGTCGAATGTTTCATGAAGCATGTGAGCACCTTGGTATTTCTCAGTAGGAGCTAGAAAGCACTGGTGTGGAGAGAGCCCAAAAAATATTCTTCCAAAGTAACTACACAAACTACAAGTACACACATACCATCCAGGCATCCCCCCCTCTCTCTCTGTAAATAAATATATATAAAAACAGGGATGAAGACTGAGACTTGGCCAACAACACACATCATATTCTGAAGGCTGCACAACAACAATGCTCAACACTGTCTTTGTTCTACTGCAGCTCAAAACTGAATAACATGTACCGCTCACATTGTGATGTTGTCTGGCAACCACTAACAAGCTGCTGTAAATTTTTTTGGAATAAGGTTAAGTTTTCACTAATAGAATATGTGGTTTGGAACTTTTGGGTGCTTGTTACACCTGTATTATTCCATCTTGTTTCTAATTATTATCTTAGAATTTCCTTCGTTGTAGAAAAGACCAAACTGTCTCAATTTTGGCCTTCTGACCGTTGATAGCAAATTTTACTAAAACACGAAAAATTGAGTGCATTTATTCTGACCTTTTCAGTGTGGATTAAAACATTATTGCCTTTACAGACGCAGCACGGTGTGTTCGGGATTGACTTGAAATAAAGCACAATAGCAGTCATGGTGAATGAAACGTTACCCAATGCAGCAGTGTTTCACAGGGCTTTCATTGAGACCTTTGAGGAAATAACAGCTTGGATGATTTATGTTCAGGACCAATGCAGAAATGTGTGTTTGATCAAAATAAAAACCCGGATCCTCCGGGTTTGAATGTTGGACTGTTATAATCCAGTTACCTGAAATGGTTATGGGGCTGTGAGTTTGGATGAGTTTTGACTGAATTAAATAGAAGTGTGCGGCTTTGGCAGAGGTAGGCACTCAGCTGTGTACTATTACATTTCTAATTATCTTCTTTGGTTTATTTCTACATTGAATGGGTGCCGTAAGACAAAAGAACATAGAGGAAAGACAAAACAGTTAATCAACATGAAGTGAAAAGTACTAAAATACATTTTTCTCAAGAAAGTGTCCGAGGATTAGATTAACTATTTCTTCTCCCTTCCATATTTGTTGTATCTGATGATGGTGAATCATTGATTTCAAGGAAGAATGCCCAACCAAATATATTTGGATGTAACTGCAGAATATGGAGATGCATGAGCAGCCTCTGCAGATTAGTTTTCATGGGTGGCTTGTGCTCAAAATGAGTGACCTCTGGGTATATATTAATCATTTTTGGAGTGCTTGTGTTTTGGAAGGAAAAACATACTTAGTTTGTCATTTAGATTATGAGGACTTGTTGGCAGCTATGGTCCAATCTGAGTCACCTCTTTTGGAGCAACCAATAGCAGCAGCAATGGCATTTTAAAGTTTCAGATTTAAAAAAGCATGAAAAGCTGATACCCCTCCACTGGCAATGCAAATTACTGCTGCGGTATTTTTAAGACATGTGCCCTCCACAGATGGCATTATGTTTACAGCCACAACACTTAAGACTCTGCCAGCTTATTTATGTTATTTATGTTAGCTGAAATAACTAAAACAGTGGTGTGATAAAAGTTTTAAATGAGAATGCTATTTCTTCGATTTAGTGATAGATGAAAAAACTTTATAGGTTGGATATGTTAAGAAAATCCTGTTCGTAGCCAGGATTACATTAAGGTTTTGATTATAAATTGACATTGATGGTTTTAACAAATAATTATAGATACAGTGAACTTGAGGAATATTGAGAAGCACAGACAGGAATGTACAAATAAATATACAAATCTCTACTCTTTTTTTACATTATAGAGGAGGTTTCTTTTAATTTAGAAGAAGCAGAGGCCAATTAATACAGGCATGAATCATGATTAGTGATTTATGTGTACTTTATTTGAAAACTGGAAACATCTTCAAAAAAATTTTAAAGGCATGCTGTACTGTGATTGTTCTACCACCATTTGCTACCCTAGTTCTGCCCAGTCTATTGGTAACTTTGGCTCCCAAATCCTGCGAATGATATGCACTATGACAAAGGTATATGTATGGACATGGGGTGCAAAATAACAAAAGCAAGTTGCAATATTGTAAGCTTATTGACAGTTCCCAATTTGCCAGTGCTGCTTTATAGAATTACATCAATTGTATCAAAGAAATGTGTGCTCATCCACAAAGAACAACCAGGTATGACACACAGATGTAGAACAATTTTAGGAGTCAGTCCAATCCCCAGTATCCACCTACAATTTAGAAAAGGGAATAAACACATCAGACTGACAGTCTCATTCCCCTGGGGAGAGTCACATAAGGAGCTACTTTTAGGGTCCCATGTTTACCATTTTAGTTGCATTAAATAGGTATATATATAGGTATACACGTGAACAATATTTGACCATATCTGGGCAGTGAGTTTACTTCATCTATATTGCAATGTTTTGTGACATGAAAGTGTACTTCTGCTTGTTGTTGTTCTTATTTTTCTGCATATTATTATTCGTGGTTAGGGCAAGAGACCTCAGACCTGGACTTCTGGAGTATGACTCATTGAACATTTGCAATTTTATTTGAATGCCACTATTATAGATACGGAAATAGTCTGACAACTGAATGTTATAAAAACCCTCGAGTAATGCTGTCTGAGCATGCCAAAACACATTTCTGGCTCAAAATATTATATTGCTATTGCCTAAAGAATAAAACATTTTCAACCCCATACCAAGAGCAAAACATCTTGTGTGGCCATAAATAGTAAAAGTGCTCTGAGCTATGCCAACATCTCTCTGCCAGTGGAAGGTAAGTAAAGCTGTCCTGAGCATTGGGCTCAGTGACGATGCCAACACACGCTGGCAGTCGGTCCAGGCATTGTCCAATTTGCACAGACACTGTAGATGCTGCACTTCAAGTGCAATCAAGCTGTACTTCAAATAATCTATCCTCTAAATAACAGTTTGAATGTTCCTATAAACTACTAATAATTGTGTGGGAGGTTTTAATGAAACCTGTGTCACTCTGCCTTATGGAGCTTCAAAACCCATGCCTTCACTGGTCTGGCTTTCACTGGTGTGTTGAAGTGTCCTTTGATGGTCCAAAAGCTGTTCCAGAGGCTCATTACATGCATCCTTTAATTCCAGGGAGGTTGAGGAATACAGATAAGGAAACCCAAGTACATACTGTGTTCAAAATTTCTGGCGTTTGTCTAAATACTGAGATTAGTATCAGACACCGAAAAGCACTTTTCAGTCTGACCCTGAGAAGGTCTGTGCCAAGGGACACATTTCTGCTGATTGGGTCTCTCTTCTTCTCAGTGCTTCTTCCATTGAACCAAGTCATGCAAAGAATTTGTTGCATCTGAATTTGGGTTGATTCAGAAGAATAGAAGTTGCATGCACACTGAAAGACTACACACATCCAAACATGTGCAAATAGGCAGATTTATACACACCACAAACCTCCTTCTTCGGCTGACAAAAAATGAGAGACTCACTGGTTATCAGTCACTCTTGAATCTCTAATAGCTGAGTGAGTAACTAAAAACAGATCAGATTCAGATGATACCAGTCCAGTCTGACAAATAGTGATGACAATGAGTGCTGCATTTAAACACACCCAACATCGACATTTTGTAATGGGCATGGGAGAAAACAGAATTGATTGGAGCGGATAGTCACAGAATGATGGGTGTGTTATCCTTTTTCTTCTCTGAAGAAAGAAGACAAAAGTAATATCTTTAGGGCCGTTGAAACCATATGGCACCACCTGGTATTCAATTCTTTCTGACTCTGGTCATGCAATGTACAGTATGCTTTTTTATTCCTATCAGCTCCATATCCTTAAGGGCTCAGCCAAACATCTGTTGATTCTTGGACAATGTCATTCTGCAGCCAGACTAGTCCAAAGAAAATTACATTTGCAGTATTTGAGGTTATGCTGTGGTGAAACTTTATCAGTATTATATTTAGAGAAGTGAATGAACATATATCTGTTGCGATGTAACCGTCAAGCACAATGAGTGGATCCAAATGCGGAGCACATAGACCAAAGAAAGGTACAACCATATTTTTATTGTCAACAAAAACAAGAAGATTGAGAAGGGTGAAGTCCAAAAAACACAGGAAGAAGCAACTCGAGGGTCTGGGTTCAGAAGTTGTGGGACAAGATAAGATGGCAAGGCAGGCCACAACAAACTCCCTAGTATTCTGAGCGATCCTGAGCCACCAGAAATGCTACCTAATGACCTGGAGAGTTCGGTGGATTCTGGGATGACAAGTTGGAGGAATGCCCTCATTGCAGATCTTTGGGCGCATGCCACAGGAGGAACAAACAGCTGGTTGAAAGGACCATTCCCTGGGTCTGGAGTCTTTTTTTTTGTCCCTTTTACCATCACTTTTACCAATTGCCCACGTAGCCACGCTTACCACACAGGAAGGAGTAAGAATGGTCCAGGGATCCTCTGGTTCCAGGGCAGTAGGACAGGGTAAAGTTCAACTTCTGCTAAGGACCAAAGACCAGCAAGTTTGGTGTGGGTTCAAACGATGAGCAGATTAGAGGTAAACCAGATTCTTGTGGTTTGTCCAGATGAGAAAGGGCAGCTCTGCTACTGCCTGGATCTTGGTGGGGTCCGGCTCTAACTGGCCCTTAGCAATGATGTACCCAGGAAAACTAACCGATGGAGCATGTGACTCACACTTCTCATGTTTGACAGGTTTGAAGAGCTTGTTTTCTAGCAGGTGTTGTAAACGAATCTCACTAATCTTGTTGTTGGTGTTCTTCAAGGGACTTGGAGAAAATGAGAATGTCATGTAGATAGATGAACAAGAAGCGGTTGAGCATGTCATGGAAAATGTCGTTCACAAGATGTTCTAGATCTGCAGGAGCATTAGTCAGACCGAAAGGCATTACCAAATACTGAAAATGGCCGAGGGGAGTGTTAAAGCAGTCTTCCACTCATTACCAACGCAGATGCATACGAGGTGCCAAAGCAGAGAACATTCCACAGGAAATCAGTTCCTTCCAAAAGAAGAGTCGCATAATCACCACAAAATCGAGAAAGTCCAGATCTGAAACATCATTATCCAGGATTTGCACAATTCTATCTGTGGTTAGCTTTAAGAAGTTTGACATATATATTTTGTTTAAGTGAAAATATAAGGGATACAAAGAAGATTCTGTTAATTTGACCATTAAGAGTTATCTGATTATTTGACATTACTGCTGCAGGAAATAACGCAGTTGTATGGAATCTGTCGATGAATTAGGCAAATTCCAGACTTCAAGCTGACTCACAACATCAACAAAATTCTGTAGGATTGAGTAACGGGTTTTACCAATAAAGTTTTATTTAATATCACGTACCATTTCTTTGATTAACTTCAGGTATCATCTTTTTGAGTGGACAGTGTTATTGCAGGTAAAAATTTAATAACCACCCTCACGCAGCACATGGCAACATTGTGGTATGATATTTTGCAGATAAGAGACACGTAGCAATTTTCATACTGATGAAATTACTACCAGCATTTTGTCAGATGATTAATATCTTTTGAAATATGAGAGCAATATGGTTTATTCTTACATTTGGAGACACTTTGTTCTTACTAACTTCAAAATAATGTGCGCCGTAAAATAAACCTGTGAGTACATTTTTCAGCTTGTTAGAGTGATTTTGAGTTTTACCCAAAAGCAGTAAATAAATTTCATTGACTGTTTTTGTTGTGACAACACAGTCACTCTGTGTGACAGCTCTGACAGGCTGATTTTCAAACTTCGCAGAAACTCCTGCTTCTTTTATTTTTCTGCTTCTTTCCCTGCATCTTCACATTTATGGAGTTATACAGCCCAGAACAAAAAATGCATAGAAAAACACTCAATTTCCTTGACTCTGAGCTTATTTTGTCTCATTATTTGAGGTTCACTGTAATGATTTTACCGTTCGGTTCTCCCACTGTGCCTATAGTATTTTTCAGCGGTTGTAAAAAGTATATTAAAGAAAAAAAAGCATCATCATACAAATTTAGTGACTATCTGGTGACAGTAGTGGAGGATTGGGCAATTAAAGAGCCATCTGAGTCCCTTTGGGGAGACTCAGGTGGGAGGTAGATGACATCTGGTAGATGACATCCTGGCAGGTTCAATACTAACTCTACTTAAAAGATCTGTTTCAGCTATTTTTTTCAATTATAGAAATAGTATTTACAACTTTAACTTATGTTTCAATTTTGAGGAAAAAATTTATTTTATTTTAATTATTTAGTTTTATTTTTTTGTGTGTTTTCTAAAAAGCAAAAGAAAATGTATTTTTATGTGTTATGTATTAAAATAGTTATTAATTTGGTAATAGTGTCATCCTCGTCTTTGGGTTTCCTGTGTTACTGCCATCACAGTGAAGAACTGCATCCCTCCAACTGTTGCTTTATGGTTCAGCAGTGATTGAACAAGTTAATACTAGAAGATTTTTTTAATTAAGTTTGCCTGTCAGACATCTGACAGTCTGATGCCACTCATAGTACTCATAGTGTACAAATGGGATCAAATGGCAAGGTCCCAGCATGATTTTGATTTCCTTAAGAGGTTTCTGCTTATCTTGTACCTTTGCCTAAGCTTTGGCTGAGCTGATCTGTAAACAGGGTCTTTGTGAAGCTGCACCAAAATAATGTGTCTTTCTGCCTTTTTTTAGATTATATGCTATTAAATAAAAAAGCCGCAAATAATGCCTGTTGCGAACGGGGGCCAGGCAGGTATTTTGTTTGCTTAGTTTATTTGAAGTTGCCCTCATTTCTGATCTTCAGTACAGTCTGTGCTAAAAAGGTTCTTTACATGTGTAGTAAAACCTTTTACATTGTCATAAAGCATTAAGAATAAAAAGTACATCTACAAGATTATGTAGATCTTGTGAAAATCTTATTCTAATAAGTCAATTCCAAGGTCATCTTTTTCCTCAGGGATTGCTGATCAGTCACATTTTTATAAAATAATTAAAGCAGAAGACTTTTTAAAACTCAAACCGGAACCCTGAAGGAACCTTTCTTTATGATGAGCCAACAATTCAGCTGTACTGTAGTGATTTCTAGCATGTGGACATTCAGTAGCTTTGCTCCAATTCCCCTGACTGGTCAAATGAGGGGCAGCTACTGCACTTGGCTTTTTGATATGCATAATTATTGAGGGATCACTGGTAGGGTTGTGAAATAATTAGTTTTTTTTTAGAACACAAGTACAGTCTATGTCCAGGGGAGAAAAAACCTCAATTTCTGAATGCTTTTAAGAACGAGATGGTAAGTAGTCGATGTCAGAATAAATGTAAATGTATATTATTATTCTCAGTCAATCCCTGTGGTATTCAACAGCAATGTTATTTTAAAATCATTATAATTTAATTGGAGCATGATGCAGCTATGTACTCGTTACTTTTTCGCAGATATGCTCGAGTCTGTACATCTAATACTAATTCATTCGTTGTGTCCATCGATCTACTTATTATTTATACACATCTGCAGTTACAGATAATCGTGTTCAGAGAGACAAATGATTTCTTTATGAATTACATTTATTTATAAGGGTACAATTCTTATGAGATGTGCAATGAGCTGGTAAATAATCATTACAAAAATGACTGTTGTAAAGCTGAAGGAAAAAAAAAATTGCTTATTGTTTGCGTTGATGTGTAATGTCTTTCTCCTGTATAACAGAGACAGTGTTTTATCAAAAGCCTTTTACAATTTTTTTCCCTGGTGTTTAATTTGTGGGTCTTCAAACAAGCAGTGAGCATTAAGGGATGCAGCATCAGGCTTTGCATTTTCTTTTAAATTTTGTAATGCAAATTTTATCTTTACGATACATATGTGTGGAGCAGCACAGTTGTGCAGTGGATAGCGCTGTTGCCTCATAGCAAGAAGGTCCTGCTTTCAATCCCGCCTGGGGCCGTTCTGTGCAGAGTTCTCTCTCTGTCTGTGTGTCTTCGTTCTTGGTTATGCAGCTTCCTCCCACCACCACCTGTACCCGTAATCAGCCTAGATGGGCTCCAGTGTAAACCCGGGATGCAACTCTGAAAGAACAGCTGGAGACGAGATGACTGTCTTCAGGAAAATGGATGAATGAACTGCACAAGCCAATGGTTGGGGAATGGTTACATTCGAAGAAGAAAGAAAATTTTAAGTTCCAATTTCAGGGATTTTCATTGTACAGCTGTAGAGTAGGCGGTCAGGCCTTCTCCTATTGTTCACTGTAAAATGATTACGATTCAGATAATTTCATTATCGTTTCATATGCATATTTTCTCACATGAGTAATGGCAAGGAATGTAGGTGTATGTGTTTGTGGACTGTCAAATATTAATTAATATATCTGCTGTAACTATCTCTGCTTCATTTTAATGCCAAATAATTATAAATTTGGTTGATTTCCCTTTTATTGTTTTTGTTGTGTTCCACTTGGGTTCGTAAGCTCACTTCATCAGTATTTAATTACTTTGCTTTACCCTCTTCACTGCCATTTTTCCACAAAATTACTTTTCAGGGATGAAATGCAAAAAGACAATAGAGATCAATATCTCATGACAAATGTATAACTCACTGTATCTTCATAGCATAATGCTGCAATCCATCGAAATAGTATGTATTTATGGAGTTATGCGTGGTTCTATTTTAAAGAATAGAAAATGAATGAAAACATCACAATTATAATTGTGCTTGTTATTGTGGAACAAAAGCATGACACATATCCCACTACACAGGTTCAACACACAAGCAGTTATGGAATCCAAGCAAACAATTGAATAGATATAACGTGTAAAAGACTGGAATAAGCTTGACTGAATTTGCATTTTTCATCAATAAAGGATGCCAGCATATGCCACTGGTGCTTACATGTTGATGACATCCTGATGCGGATAAGGGTCAAAGGACTCTTTAAATTGATGAGATATAGCAGTTTTCATTATTTTGTCATAACTTTTGAAATCCTTTAGTTCCTCCTCCTCCAGAAACCCTTCTGACTGTTATAGTCTTTAGTTGGAGTAGTAATATGCTGACTGTCCTAGCTTACAGAGAGGTGCAGCTCCAAAACCAAGTGAGAAAATAATGAACCAAGTTACAGCGAGCTCCGAATAAAAACTGCCAGACCAACATTAAACAGGTAGACTGAAGCCAGTTTTATGACAAGAAATGTAGTACAGTGATTTTCCAGAATTCTAATACTAGTGCAGACAAAGACGAAGCAGACAGGGGCATGAGGTAAAAGAGTAGAGACAGAGAGACAGTATCAGTCTGCCCAGAAAGCTCGAGCTGTTCTGGGCAGGGTGTGGTTTGCTTCTTTATAACCTAATACTTAGACTATTAGGCTGAGTGTGCAGATAGTTCAAGCAGATGATTTAAGCAGAATAATCTGCAGGTCGATGCATTGAGAAGAATGTTACCCACTGACTACCCACTGATTTGTGTGTGAAATGAACCCCTTGTGATGTGATTTGTCGCTAAAGGTTGAAAAGTCATCACATTCATTTTGAAGAGTAGTTGTTTCTTTGTTGCTTTAATGCCTAGTTTTCAGTTAAAATACCTGCCATTTGCCTATTCTAAGCTTTTCTATACTTTTCTATATCTTTTTGTCCTTTTTATTGTGACATTTTTTTTCTCTGTGTGTGACTTTATTCATCTATTATAGCTATCACTAGATCCAGCGAAGACTTACTGTAGTTCTCAAGTGCTAATGCATGCTGGGTGAGTGAATCTGTCAGACCTTACAGTCATGTTGAATGGTGTCGATCCTCGCTCAGTGGGACACAAGCCTTCCATCACTGTCAGACTGCATTCTGAGAGCAAGAACCACATGTTCTCAGATTAACTTCCTGAAAAAAAAAATAATAAATGACAGCCTCTTTATGAGAGAGGATACAACTGCTTTTGTCAAGGTACGCACAATAGAAAAAGCAGCATGTGCACACACGCAAAAAAACTATTTGATGAAAAGCAAGCTGCTACATGAATACTGCCTTGAAAACATTTTCATTGTTGAAGGTTTAGGAGTCCAGAGGGCACGGGCGATGAAAACAATGATCTTTCTCTAAGATGTCTGGGGATCCACTGAGCTCTGATTATCTGTTTGTGCCCAAACTCAGAGTGAGTGAGTGTTTTTTCATGTCAGTGCAGGATTATCTCTGCCTGACTGACTTTTTGCTCCAAAGTCACTCCAGAAGGACCTGTATTAATTTCCACAGCATCTATTATCCGCAAAGGGAATAGCGCAACTAGCAATTATAGAAAGAAAGCTAAAAACCCTGAAGAAGTAACTTTCTCCAAGGAATTGTGCATTTTTTTCATTGAAAATGAAAAGAGATATCACATCTTGTTTTTATCAAAAATTCTGTCCACAGTTCATTTGTAGAATGGTAATGCAGTCCTCTTGTTAAGAGACTGACAAGTATTCCAAAGTGCTGCCCTCTGTTAGATTTCAGTGTTTGGTCAAGGCTTTTTTTTTTTTGTTTGTTTCTATTTATCGGAATGGGAATGTTAACTTGTTAGACTTTTCTTTTTGTCAGATAAAATTAGTCCCTCAATAAGACAAGTGGATTAACGTATACACTCGCCCATCTGTGGTTGGTCTAAATGTCAACAGAGAGGCATACGCTTTGGATGGTATTTCACGGTGTCAAGATGATGAAAGGAAAGAAGGAGCACATACAAATTACCATTCCTGGAAGAGTCAAGCCATTTTGCTTTTCATTCGTAGTGTGTATATGTGTGTACTGACACACACACACACACACACACATGCACAACATGAATTACATTACTTAAATCTGCATAATGCATTCCTTTAAGTATCATTATTACAACATAAAAGGGAAGTTTTTTTGTCTGCAGGACTGTAATATTATGTCCAAATGGTATTCATTTCTCCACAGAAAGCACTTTCTCTAATTAGCCAAGCGCTGTGTGTGTAGCAGCAGTGAGCATTAGCAATGCCTGTGGTGATTCTTCTGAGCTCATTAAAGAGCCACAGTGCATAATACTTCAAGTAAGTCCTGTAAAGTTCTACCAGCGGTGGTTTAACTGTTGAACATGACCACGAATCAGGCTCAGTCATCCAAAACGTGTCTTTGTTCAAAGTGTTTTACTAGAAAAGATCATTTGCATGACTTTGCAAGTATAAAGCAAGCAAACTAATTCACTAATTCACTATTTCAAACTAATTCAAAGTTTTTCTTCACTGAAATTCAAATAATTCACCTATATAATTATTACTGATTAATGCTTCATATAACAACATGAAAATAGTGTACCCACATTGAAGGGGTCACACTTAACCAACCCACCAGTGGCGCAGCACCAAATGGTAAAGGGACAGTTAGTTACTAGTTGGTTGATCACTGAGTGGCAACTTCTAAATTGTTTATTATTTTGCTTGCATCACAATGATAATAATCATCATAAACAACAATAATGATTATAACATGTAATAATCAAATGCAGTATTTTTTTTATCATCTTCTAAAAGATTTTTGCATCACCTATCAAACAAAATTGGATATTTTGGAAATGGAAATGGGAAACATCAAATGGCTGTAGCAGTGTAGTACGGCTGTAAGTTCCTTTTGAACTTAAAAGCTGTAATAAAAGACTTAGTATAAATAAAGAATGCTAAAAACGTTTCTTTCGGAGACATGGTTAGCACATTCGGCTTACTGTCGGCGGCTGGTTTCCCTGAAATCAAAGCATGACACTTGGTTCGTTTGTTTGTTTTTTGCGTTGATATTCAACACCACAGTTCTTCGAGAAAACCTTGTTAATGACCCTGTATCTTGAAAAGTGCAACTCCTGTCAAAGAAAATCACAACCTTGATTTGCTATTTGTTTGCCACATTTAATTGACTGATCATTGTTTCGAGGTAACTTTGCCTGTAGACGATACAGGAAATGAGACAAGTGAAATGAAAATGCACACAGCAGTCAGGGCAGAGGGCTACTAGTGTAAATCTTGTGGAGCTTGTTGCCATGGATTTGTAGCCTCTGTTACTGCATGGTGTGCATTGGCATTGCAACATACAATTACAATGACAAAAACATGTTAAAAGGTATTAGCCTATATTTACACAGGGGTAAATACACACACACACACACATATATATATATACAGTATAATATGAGACAGAGAGAGAGAGAGATCTTTTTGATTTTTAAAAGCGCGTTTATTTACAAAAAGCAACTCTCAAAAAACAACTTCTAGCCTAGCTTTAGTAATTCATCAGTGGTGGACTTTTGATTTACTTTAGCTTAGGAGTATTTTTGATTTTAGATTGCTGGCTGGTTTAGAAGAAAACCAAAGCAAGGACATGGAAATGAAGCAGAAGACTAGAGGTTGGACCAGGGGAAATATCAGAAATTTGAACAAATCCAGGAATATTGTGCAAATTATTTTTCTTTTGCAATTATTATTATTATTTGTACATTGGTTTTCCTGTACAGATCAATGGTAACAATGTTTGAGTGAGCTGAAAGAGTAAGTGGTTTTTAACAACAATATTTTAAGTAATATATTAAAGAATAAAAGAAAGAACTTTTTTAATATTACTAGTAATAACATCAAAAAGATACATACACACTTCATTTCTCATTACAGACTTCTAATGTGCAATTAAAATGTGGTGATGATGCTTCACAAATCTATTGACATAATTCTAACACTTTTGAATATATCCACACATTTTGTGCTGCAGATTTATGTCACAGAAGTTTGGACCATTGGTGATAGGGGAGGTATAGGCTCTCTGAGTCCCCTTCTATTTTTCTTGAAAACAATGAACCAAGAAAATACTAAGAGAACAAACAAAATAATGGGGTGAAACTGTAAATGAAGACAGAGTAGTAGCATTTGCTTGGCCAACTAAGTCTGGATCACAATACAGATCCATAAAGTCCACTGATGCAATAGACTGTACATAAATATCATGGACCAGTAGATGAAAATTGGGTAGATATTATCACTGATCACTGATCCAGGCCTATAAAAATATTTTTTAGCCTTTTCAACCATAGATACAGCTGCATGGGTCCCCCAGCCAAGACAACAAGCATCCCTAGATGGTTTCGGTTTATCAGTGGATTTTACACATTTACCAGGAATGGAAGACCAAGGGTCACCTTTGCTGTTGAGGATAAGCTCATCCAAGTCACTCACCTCAGAAATCACAAGTTAACGGCACTTCAGATTAGATCCCAGATAAATGTCACACAGAAATCTCGTAGCAGACACATCTCTACTTGAACCGTTCAAAAGAAGCTGCACACATCAGGCTTTGCTGGTAATAGTGTTGGCGATTTATTCAAAATTGAAGGCACACTGAACTAGCATTGCTACCACAGTTTGTGTTTAGATGGATCATCATTTATTTTTTAGCAAGACAGTGACTCCAAACACATCTGCAGAGTGATGGATGCTTTGTCAGATTACTTAGCCTTCACAGTGACCTGACCTAAACACAGTCCAAATGGTTTGGGTGGAGACAAAAGGGCCAACAGGTGCTCAACACTTCCATTTCAGATGACCTCATGACGCTCATCCAGAAAATGCCAGTGGTGTGTAAAGCAGTAATTAAAGCAATGGGTGGCTATTTTGAAGAATCTAAAATAAAAAATGAGTTTTGAGTTGCTTGACATTTTTATGTTTACGACAAATTGCACGTGTTCATTCATAGTTTTGATACCTTCACTAAAAATCTATAATGGAATTAGACATGAAAGTAAAGAAAAAACATAAAATGAGAAGTTGTGTCTAGATTTTTACACACACACACACTCTCTCTCTCTCTCTCTCTGTCCTCTCTCTCTCTCTCTCTCTCTCTCTCTCTCTCTCTCTCTCTCTCTCTCTCTCTCTCTCGCTCTCTCTCTCTCTCTCTCTCCTCTCTCTCTCTCTCTCTCTCTCTCTCTCTCTCTCACTCTCTCTCTCTTCCCCCCACCCACCTCTTCTCTGTCTGCTCTGTTTTGTCCCTTCCTCAGCAGTAGGTTCTATAAAGTTGACCAAAAAAATCCACGATGCTCTCAGAGACTTTTTTCACCTGCAATTCCCATTTTCACAACAGTGGGTAAGCGGCGTGTGAAGAAGGCTCATTTGTACCTGAAGTGTCCAAACTGAAACAACCTGAAACAACATGACATCAGCTACCGAGGCACAAGCAGGCTCACAATAAACGGAAGACGTTTATGTACAATCAGTGCATTTGTCTTATTTTGTCTTGGATGTCATTAGAGGGGTGACATTGCTAAGAGCTGCCTCCCATCTCTCATTCTGTGCTGCTTGCCAGAACATTGGTGTAGAGTGTGATTTGTGGCACAATGAAATACGCATCAGAGCATAATATGAAATTATAGTCACATACTCAATTTGTCACATATCCAACTCAGATGTCATGTAAATCCAAATTTTGGCATATAATGCTATCGGCTACGAGGGCATCTGGGTGGCGCTTCCTTTGATGTCCTTGGCCAACTTCAGCAGGCTGGCAGATCATCAGACATTCAGATACCATCTGAAATCTGCTGGACCCTGTTGCTTTCACCTTGGAGGAAGTAAATCATTTTATTCAACATATGCATACACTGCCCAATGATGACCAATGATCATTTGATCAACATGTATCAAGTAATTTATGATTTTTAACAATCGATAAAAAGTTCATGATATTGGTAGATATTGATGCAGAACTGACGAAAAACAGCAATTTTGCATTATTACAAATAAAAAAAGAAACATATCAAATTTTCAGTTTCCTTCCCTAATATATGACCAACCATCTCATCAAGTTTTACTAAAAATTTTTTGCGGATTTTGTATAAAATTTCTTAATAACAGGCAGACAGGCAAGAAAGTGTTGGCATATGCATTTATTAAACTGGAGAAAACAAAGGATAGTGTGGTTTCTACATTATAAGCTTCCCCATCATCAGCTTCGCCTCTTTTACTGGATATATTTCCCAACACAAGCAATCCATTATTAGATGGATATTCTCCCCTTGGCTGTGCAAAATATTTTAAGGTATCTGACCAACCATCAGACATTTTAAGTCAACTCAAAAGTAGGAGAAGCCAAGATGCAGCTGCCTAACAACACAGTAGCTCCAGTGAAGGCAGGCCAAGAGCAATTTCTGGGGCCCTGAGGAAGAACAGCCAAAGACGAGACACATTTTGGCAAGCTGAGAATGTGTAACAATATAGAAAGTTAAAAGAGAGACATAAACTCTTTTAGATTAACAGATGAGCCATGAAGGATGAAGACACCTGTATTCAGCTGGCTGAAGCTCTCCCCTATGCTTGACATTGGCGGCTGGAAAGGCTTCTCTGCAGTCAATTCTATTAAAGTAGACAAGTAAATTAAGTACAGATAATTGTTTAATGCAGCAGATGATATGTGGTAATTAGTCTGTCAGAAAACCTTTGGTGACTAAACTGGACTGACACAACGAGAGTTTTAAAATCGTTACATGAGTTTGAAATTGGGTTTCCTCACACACTTAATGAGCATCTGCACAGACTGTCTTCTTCCAACCTCAAATATGCTCACACTACAAGACTTGAACATGACTGGGCATCACACACTACAGGATTTCATTAGATTCATCTGTCAGAGAGGCCATGCAGGCTATAGTGTTTTAAAATTGGTAACAAAGTTGTGAAGGTCAGTGGAATATTCTGTGAGATAAACCTGAACACATTTGTGTTAGTAAAAGGTTTCACTGTCTAAATATCAAACGTGTAAATATTATTGAGGTGGCTTTGATGTAGCCATGAGCAGTTGAACCGATGTATCTGTAGCTGCCACACACACACACACACACACACACACACACACACCCACACACACACACACACACACACACATACACACACACCCCTGCTTTAGGAAACTGTTCAAGTCTTTCTCATTGATGACCAGTTGGCCAGTGGTACAATGGATAACTAATGTAATTCTAAATAATATCAATCTATTACCTTTATGTCATGTGAGATGATGTTATCTGGTCGTGGTTATGAGCAGATTTATTGACAGAGCAGACTTCTATCAAATGTTTCAAATGCCACACAGGATCCTTGTGGTCCGTTGAATAACTTGACTATACTTTTGAAGTCTGGACTCTTGACCTGGATGACCTCTAACAGATACCTGAGGAGAAAGGAGACATGGAACAGTTCATAGCTCATACTCTGATGGAGTGTACAAAATGTAAATAACAAGACCATGTATCATAAGAACCAAGCTGAGTCCAAAACATGTACCTCTTCTTTATTGTTACTATCTCTGTCCTTGAGGATCTTCATGGTCACTCTCTTTTGTCACCACATTTTGGCAGCCGGCCACCTGACCAAGGCAGCTCACATCAATAAACTCCAAAAAACAAAGACCAGGAGAGTTGCTATGCAGAGTTTCACCTACCTAAACATCAGGTTCGGTAAGGAAGCCTGTGAGAACAGATGGTGAACGTGAGCAGAATATACATTGAGTCTGTAACTTTATTCTATGAGCAATGTACAGCGAACACAGCAAGAACAAAATAAAACTGTAAACTACTGTGAATCACTTAGATTTTTGGACATCTTTAAGTATTTTTGGATTAGATTGTAAATGTAAATGTTTAAAATAGTGTTGTTCAGCTAGGTTTACCTGGAGCACATTCTTATCAATTTAATTTAAATTTAAAGGCTGGTATGAACATTTAACTTCCAGCTGTCTACCAAACACATATGATACAATGCCAATAAATAACACCAGCACTTTGAGTGGCAGGCGACGCGCTGGCGCAGTAGGTAGAACTGTTACCGCACAGCAAGGTGGTTCCGGGTTCGTGTCCCACTTTGTGCGGAGTTTGCATGTTCTCCCCGTGTCTGTGTGGGTTCTCTCCTGGTTCACTGGCTTCCTCCGAAAAAACATGCACTTCAGGTTAATTCTCTACTGTGGTACCTTTATCTGTCTTACCAGATTTTTTTTCCCGACACTGACTGTTGTGAAGCCATGTCTTTACAACGGTCCAGGTTACTAATTTCAATAACCTGGACTTTATTTTCTGGAAGACAGGTGTCTGACTGATGATGTAAGACTAAAAGGATATTACTAGCATTGTGCCACAGAAGGTCAGGTATATATTGATTTATTAAAGGGAATGAAAAACAGCGCCTGGTCTAGGAAGAGGTGAAAGCAGTGGTCAAGTAGGAAAGAACCTGCAATAAGACGATAGGATTGAGGTGACAAAGAGCCTGGTCATGATGCAACAATACAATCGAGAGAAAGGTTACATTTGCTGAGCAATGGAAGGCATGACTACATTGGATCAATTTCTCATCCAGGCAGTGTATGAATTTCTTCCCAGCCCATAAAGCAAAGTGGAGTCACCAGCATGTCCACTGTGCTCCAAGCGTAGAATCCTAGAGCATATTCTGAGTTGCTACTCAAAGGCAATGGGAGATGGAAGGTACAGATGGAGGCATGGCCAAGTGCTGAAGACTATTGCTGATGCCATTGCTACCGATGTTTGAGTGGGACAAGTGCACCTGCCCCTCCAAGCAAGTCCTCACTTTCAACAGAGCTAGAGAGCAGCCAAGACCAGCTGCAAGAACATCTGCATGGGGTACTGGCAGTTGTTGATGGACTTGAAGTGGCAACTCAAGTTCCCCAATCACATTGTGGCCACCACCTTAAAACCAGACATCGATCTCTGAGTTCACCAAACAAGTGGTTCTTATGGAGCTCACAGTCCCTTGGGAAGACCATGTGGAAGAGGCCTTTGAGAAGAAGCTTACTACATACAAATGATTGGTCAGCAAGTCTTGACTAGTCGGGTGGAGATCAAGGTGTCTCCAAATGGAGGTAGGATGCAGGGGCTTCACAGTCCGATCCAGTCTGGTGTATTAGGGATCAATAGATTGAGGAATTGAACAGACATCCACAATACTACCAAAGCAGCAGAGAAAGTCTCAATATGGCTATGGCTCAAGAGAGGAAATCCGTAGGGGCAGTGCGAATAGATTTTCCAACTGGACACAAGCTGGAGTCTGATCAGCCACAACTGGGCATCCTGGATGAGGGTGTATCACGTTGAAAGATCTGAACCACCCAGTGATTTCAGGAACATCACTGATGATGTATCCAGTAGCATCAGTGATTGTATTTTTATAGTTATTTTATATTGTGTTTCAATATAATGCATATTTGCAATCAACCCAGTGCCATTTCTTATAATTGGCTTTTCTGTGGTCTCATATTATGTTTTAGGTAGTGCTTCACATGTATATTGTGAATTTTAACTTTAATGACCTTTTCTGAGTCCAGTAGTTTTCTTTCAACAGACTTTTTTTGGGGGGATGACTTTACTACAGTTCAGCTATTTCAAGAATGAAACGTCAAGATCCATGTTTTCATATGAAATACTTTGAACTGCTTTTGTACATACCAGTATTGGTCTGTGTACTTGTATTCAACATGTTCTCATCCCTACCTCTTCAAACATAACAGGGCCTTCAGCTTCATACATTAATGCTCACTTGCTGCCCTATGATGTTTTCTGGGAGTGCACAGCTATAAATAAATATGCATTAGCTAGTGGGACTTTCAAAATAAAGATTGCTTACAAAACTGTTAACCCATTACAGTTCAGTTTGGTTTAGAAACCAAAACTCTTTGGTTGGATTCAAGACGCAACAACACTAGGCTAAATAAAAGCGAAGGTTAACTTATGGAACAAACACAGTTATGTAAGAGCAGCATGGCAGTGTCATGGGTATCACTGTTGTCACAGCAAGAAGGTCCTAGGTTCAGATTCACCTGAGGGCCTAAGACTATTCTGTGTGGAGTTTGTACTCCTTGCGTCTACTTGGGTTCCCTCTGGGTTATCCGTCTTCTTCCCACAGACAAAAAACAAGCAGCTTTGGTGAACTGATGACTCAGTACTGACCGTAGGCATGAGTGTGAGGGAGCTCTGGATCAATGTGCAGACCTACAATGAATCAGTCATGTACCATAACTATTTTAAAATAATTCATTTACAACCAATTGTAAAATGTTTAGGCTGTATAGGCTGTATTTCCATTTCTAATCCTAAACATGTCATATATATTATTTTTCTCTTGAATGTATGATGATGCCAGCGTAAACCGGACCGTTAATAATGTAACTCAATATAAAAGCATAGAAACAGTGTCCATTTAAAAAAAATGCCACGAGAAATTTTTGCAAGTGAACTCAATGATTCTGGTGCAGGGTTGTGCTTTGTGGGGTGCTAAATGACAAGATTCACCATAACAGCAGAAGGAAAGCACCCGCCTGATTAAGCAATCACCAGACAGATGGTTATACAAGATTAACTTAACTTTCAATCCAAAACACAGCAGTATAGAGTTTCTAACGATACTCTTTGGAATGGATTTCATTTTCATTGAAATCCATTCAGTGAGAATGGATTTCAGATACAGTATTTCATATTGTTATGAAATATCTGTGAAAGTCCAATAATAAAGGCATAAAATTCAAATAGGGCTCAGTAAAATAATGCGTAAGATATGAGGGTGGGAGTGTCACTAAATTTTATCAGAAGGAACAGAACTCACATTAAACATAAATTGTCTGTTTGGACTGATTCCCCGGTACCAGAACCCTGCCTGTCTGATTAAACCTGTTTTGAGACTCCTGACCCACCTGTTTGTCTGTCGTGCTTTTGGGTTCTCCACCAGTCTTGTTTGAGCCGTGACAACAAATGAGCAACTATAATAAAAACAAGTTATATGGACACTATTGCAAGTGCAAAAAGCAATACAGTATTAGCTAAAAAAATAGCTAAATAAAATATAGTGCATCTTCAACAGCAGAATAAAACACCACTAAAGTGAGAAAGTACAGGGATATATGAATAATATAAATTCTACAGTTTCTGCAGGCACGAATACAGATTTTATGTCAGACAGAATTGCACAGGTTCTGAACACCGTCGCACATATATCTGAAGATATATTTGCAGGCAGAACACAATCTGGGAAGGTTGGATCATAAAAATTTACTTTTTGATTAATAGCACTGCAGCTGGGTCGATTAATACATTTTTAATGATGAAAATACTAATTATGTTCCCCACAGCTCCTGAGATGATACGTGTGGATCCCATTAAGAAAGACGATGTTTTCAGTTAAACATGAGGCATAGTAGCTTTACTTCATTATTCATTTGATTATGTGTTCTTCTACACAGCCAACAGAAACACCTGGAATGTGCTGTTGATAGTGTAGCTTGATACGTTTAAGAGAGCAGTATAGGTAACAGTAGAGGTATACCTTGGGGTAAGAGAACAATTAACAATTGGCTGGGAGGCTGGTGGACAATGTGTAGGAATGTTAAGCCCCCAAGGCAGAAGGGCAGGCATTATGAGGGTATTTAGGTCATGCTGACTTCATTTAATTTGAAATTTAATTCTTGTCTGATCAAGATTTGTTTAATTTTGTTTCATTAGAACCACCAACAAGAACAGTTAAATTAATTTGTTGGAATGAGGGCCTGTGCAGCGGGAACTCATAATTACATTTGAAGGTACTGTATGTCCAGAGTTATTGAGGCTTATTTGATTTGCTTAGCAGAGCTAAACATTAGAGTTCCGTTCATTTGACGACTGCAAAAGTTCTAAACAAAGCCTACAGCCTTCACATTTCCTATTTATTTCATTGTATTCAATTGGTTGCAAATTACCTGGCGGATGTTCCTAAAGGAGTCTTCAATGAATGGGCATAAACGGCATTAGTATTTTTCTACTTATAGACAAAAAAAAAATTGATTTTGTGCAAATATGATATTAATATGTCAGAAGTGAAATGCAAACATACTATTAATTTCTCCTACAAGGAAAGTGATTTTGCTTACATTTTTGCAAACATTTTGGTAATGAATGCTGATTGGGTCATTAAGGGTTTTAGAATGCATGACCTTCTATCACAGATGTTTGCAGAAAAAGAACACATAGGCTTCTGATAGCAGTATGCAATTTACACACACAGTCCACAGGGAAAACATTGGGATGTGAAAACAAACCTTTAACAACTGTGTCAAACTGTTCTGGAGACAACCTCACAAAATGTGCTGGTGGATCTTTCCACAACAGTTCTCCACACCTCTGCAGATCAAACCAAACTCAGATGTTTAAACTGAGATGTTCAACATATAGTGGGCCTGAATTTAAAGTTATTTTATGTTTAATTATAGATGTCCATTTGTTTTATACAACTTTGCATTCTGAGAGTGGACAAACTCAATACCAGTGGAATAATGTACTGTATCTTTGTTCTAGGCTTTTGCAGCTCACTTAGGTATTACAAGGCACGTAGAGGAAATGACGTGGTTTACCTAAGTTAATACATATCACATATGTAAATACAGTCGAGAGTGCAGACTTGGTTCAAACGTGTTGAAAATACACACACGCATGTGACATGAACTGCTGCAGCCCCACCACCACCTCCATCAACTTGTGAACTCTATTTAAGAGTTTATCTCATCACTCATCAAATTTACCAAACAAACAAAACTACTAACAGTGAAGAGATCAGAGCCCAGATGCAACCTAAAAATATGTCTTGCTCTGTGACAATTAACATTTGAAATCGCTAATTCTCTGACTGACAAATCTTATTTGTGAATTTTACTGTCTGGCAGTAATGCACAGCATGAAATGCATAAATTTTCTGAAAGTGTTGTTTTTTTTCAGTAATCATTCTGGATAGGAAATACTTGATACGGCTGGAGTGAAGGGTTTTTTTTTAAGATGCACTGTATAAGCCTGTATTATGTCACAGAGAGTATTTGTGTTGGATAATTAGGGTTGATATGGATGATTGAGATCTTCATTCCCAAATGTGAATAAGACGTGTGGATGCTTTTGTGTTTCAGGCTTATACAGATGGTTTTAAGCAGATGGTGGAAAATTGTGATCATGTGTCGAAGTAAAACTGCATAAACGGTAGAAGGAGGAGAAACTGATGCATGTGGAATGAAATCAATGCAATGTGAAACATTCTGTTTATTTCTGCATCAAAAACCTGGACTGGGATTACTGGCAAGTTGCAGTGTGCTGTGTTGGCATTCATGGGACTCACTTAACCGACTGTATTTCTAAATGACTTGAATCATTTCCTGTTCTGTGTAACTGGCAAGAGATCACTCCACCAGACCACAAAGGTAATTTCTTTAACTGTATTCCCCTTACCTGAAGGCACATTTTTATTGTTCTTTGAAAGAGATTTATGATTGGCTTAAAATAAACAAGTGTATTTTTAGACAGAAAAGAAAAGAAGTTAAAACGTGTTAGAGGTCTGTGTTAGTGTCTATGACAGATATAGATTTGTATTGAAGTACAGTTTATCACATGACATGACTTAAAATTACATATCAAAAATGATTTTAAATAAATAAAAGTAGCTACAAAGAACAAAACTAAATACAAATCATCTGCAAACCAATATTGCATTTCATCTGTTGAAGCCTGTCATCGGTTTGCAGATGGCTCTAGTTTTTGTGAGTCACTCTGATTTGGGTGTTTTGTCAGAGTTATTATTTTGGATGCTTTAACTGTGTGGTATCACTCATGACCCTTGCTGTAACGACAGCTATTGTTTTTCTGACTGTGCTCGACATAAAACAAATGTACTATTTTATTTAACATCCCTAGAACACTGAAAACTCAAACCACAACCTCCGAGTTCATATAAAAATGGTGAATAAAATGTACAAAAGACAATAATTTATCACTACTTGCTAAGGCCTGTAATTTACAGTATTTTTCTCATTTCATCTATTGACAGCATAGCAACACAGATAGACTACCAGTGATTCAACTCAGTATTGTAAATATTTGTTTTAGATACATTAAGTTTATTAATGTTGTTGTTATGCACACCTCTACACCAGTGTTTGATTCCCCAACTATAAAATTTTATTCAGCCTCAACAGAGTCATCAGTCCCCATCACCCACAGCATTTTAAATCCATGTATCATACATCATATCCTGTGTTTAATTTAGTAATTCCCTGAGAGCACCATTAATATCTGATTATGCATATAAATACATCCTGCTGAGTGTCAAACACAGAAAAATTAATAAATCTTATCACATAGAATCAAGGGGAAATACATTTCAATTAAAGTGTAGTTGGACATTTGGCAGCTGAATGACATGAATTTTTAAAAAAAAGCATAATATGGTACCTTTAAAAAAAGGCTTAGAGAATCTCGATGATTTTATTTCCTTACTTTACTTTTGCGATTTGTGCACTGCAACGGTAGAAGAAGGTTTACCAACAAGACAGTCTGAAGTCACACTAACACAACAGTGCTTTGAGCTGAAACATTAACATGCTAACATGGGCCTAACATGGAAAAGTTTTTGACAGAGTGACATTTTTTGGCACACCTATGAGGTTGGGTGAAGAATCAGGGGATCACCAAATTCAGTGGGATTTTTCTTTTCATGCCAATACATTCAATAATATTTGTGATTTTTTAGATAGCTAGTGGTACACAGTCTATTAATGCCATTTAGACAGTTATGCTGATAGCATGGCAGTAAACTGAGATGACTGATAACACCTGAAGTGACTGATCACATAAAGGAAAGAGTTAATTTAAAGCCTTTTTACACAAAGGTTGCCTGGGACTGAAACAACAAAGACATGCAGACATGCCATAATTATGCTCACTGCGTGACTTTACATACAAACACAATGTCAGTTTACTATTTATGTTATCAGCTCAGATCTAGAAAAACAATAATCCCTTCATGTATGTGTAATTTTAATTTAAACCTTAAGACACAATAAATTTGAAACAGTCTCTCCTGTGCAATCTCTTCTCTAGAGTTGTTTTACCTGTTATAATGACCATGTTCGTGTATAAATTAAGCATTTAAATTTCCAACTTATACCATTCTCTGTCTTTTAACCATATTATGGTCACACACATTATTGCATATTTCTCGTATCAACTGTCAGAGTATTTCAAATGAAATGAATAGTTACAACATGCCAGATTGTTTGTAGCTACACGCTAAACAAAAGCACATTTGAAATGAATAAAAAGAATATTATTTTTCTGATTCTGACTGGCCTGCAATTTAAAATTTCCTCGCAAATGCACACATTACAACTGCATGTGCGTTGCAAGGCTGTAATATTTTCAGAGGTTCCCCCGCATGCACAATTAAAATAGAATTCAGTAATTTTCACACAGTAAGACAAGAACATCTTTTTTGTGTCTTTTTTACTTGAGGCTGTTCACAGCAGCACCAGTTAACAGAAGTGTTGTTAAATCTTGATCCCTGTCTGTCCACCCTGGTGCCTCCTCCTTTTACTTGAAAAATGATAACCGGAGGGAATGAGCGGCATTCTGTGAAGCACAATGACAGACACGCCACATCTCGGCATCAGAGCTGATGGGAATCTCCAGCGTTGGCAGAGAATGACAGCTACTTTCTCATTTCTCCCTCGCTGATGTATTTAACTATTGTACCAGGAACACCTCAGGAAATACAGCACTACTACACATAATGCGGAGGCTGCTGGAGGGGAGGTGATAGTCCCAGTTGAAGGTTGCACAGCAAACATTGACACATCATTTCAGGAAATTCACAGGAGTGTTAATGGTTGCTATATTCCCCTTAGAGGATATCCTGCTGTTGTCCATGCTGTTCATGGCCAGAGATACTGGAAAGTTAACTAGAATAAGTCATCATTTCTGGGATGAAGTTCACCTGTGTCTTTCTTTTGGTATCACTGCCTCTCTTTAGCTGCAGCTGATCAAAATTGGGTGAAATTACCTGGCATTTTCTGAAAAGTCCATTGAGTTTTGGCTAAAAGAAAAACCCCAAAAAACAACTTACCTTTAGAAGCAACAAACTGTTAAAATATTTTTTTAGTATGTTAATCAATTTTAATGAAAAAAAAAACCCTGTCATGATGAGGATAAGTAGCAGTCTGCTAGTGACATTCCTCCCTCCACTTTGATCACTTAATTCTTGTCATTGTGGACTCCCTTCCTTTTGCTGCCTTACTTCCTTTCAACATTACATCACCCCCCCACCCCCATCATTCCCTTTCTCTACCAATTTAGTCCAACTTCAGTATATCTTTCCTCTTCCTCTCTCACTTCTCAATTCAACTTCAAAGGCTCTTTTTTAGCTACAAGGTTATTCATTTCTGGAATTCTAGTGCTCTTCTCTGTTATGGGATACATTCTGGTTCTTCTTAAAGGATCAGACGAAGGATCTGATGCACCTGTGGGCATGTAGACATTTAGATTGGATTGCACTGACATTTTGTCTGGAAGTAAATTGAAGTAAATACATACATTAATAGTGTGAAATCAATGTAGGTCCATTTAAATGTCACATTGGTCAAATAAAATTTCAACTAAAGTGGTGAAAATGTACTCCTATTCCAATAATTCTTTTTGTGTATTAAAGGATGATATTTTTGTAATATACTGTAGTAAAAGTAGTGATATTTCACACAATGTTTCAGCAACATAGCTGACAAGATGATATAATAGATATAAGAATAGCAGAGTCTATATTATACAATATAATTTATAATATAGCATTTACATTCACAGTAGGAAGGGGTTTCGATCAGATCGATAGCTGTGGCCTTTCTGTAACACAATTAAACATTCTACACATGTGTATTTAGGACCCTGGCTTCAATCCATGGTCTGAAAACATGCAGTATGTGGTGATTGTAAATCACCTTTTGGTGGAAACGTAAATGATAGTTTAGTCTCTTTGTGTGTCAGATCTGTGATGAACTGGTGACAGGTCCAAGGTGTACTTGGCCTCTTGCCCAATGTCTGATGCAGTATCACAGATAAAATAGATTTTATATGAGTTATTTGTGTGCAGTAGTTGCAGATCAAGCTGAAACAGATGAAGGGGAAGATTTTAGTCTTTCAAATGTTCTTGACAATTGATGGGAGCAACAGTTGTTTCTATCTGGACCTATAAGGATATGAGCTGTAAATATGGCTCTAAAGAAAGTCAATTTGTAATCTTAACTTTACAGATGTTCACCTGCAAACTAAAACTGGAACATTTGTATGAATTCAAAATGCCAAAAAGCAATTAAACTCAGCATGATGCCTAATAATAAAGTAATGAGTTTAAAAGGGAATTGAAATTGGACAGTTCATAAAATTAGCAAAGAACACTGACAATGCAGCTGCAGAGCTTTAGTCTTATTGTTATTCCAGTACGCCATTAGCTATAGAAACTTCTTAATACAGTATTGTCTGCAGACATTTCCTCATCAAAAAGAGCATTGACACCAAACTGCATGAGAGTATTTGAATGATAAACAAAACTCTGATTTTACCATTGCTTGTAAAAATAATTATTTGAACTTAAACTTTCCACAATAATGTAAAGAAAAAAGTTCCTTTATTAATCTCTCTGGGGAAATTCTGTTTTTCACTCAATTTATTTCACATTGATAGAGGCACATACACACACACACACACACACACACACACACACACACACACACGCGCACACGCGCACACACGCACACACACACACACACACACACACACACACACACACAAAGGGTCTGTAAACATGCAGTTAAGGGAGATGGTGGAGTAGCAGGCACCCATGTAGCAGCTCCTTACGCACAGCATGTGGGGTTTGTTGCTTTGCTCAAGGGCACCTCAGCAGTGCTCAAGATATGAACTGGCACCTCTCCAGCTACCAGTGCACACCATACTTTAGTCCAGGCTGGTCTTGAGCAGGCCACCCTCCAGGCCAAGTCCTTGTGAACTGTGGACTGAGCTACTGCCGCCCAGAAAGCAGTGTGTGTAATTTTCAACTAAGCAATTTTTTTTCAACTTGTATTCACATGCCTTGACACTGACATCCAAGCCAAGGTGCTGGTCAGAACATTGCTCATGTAAATGCAGACGTAAGTGTACAGTGTCAGGTCCTGGCAGAATTGTACTGCAACATGGCATACTGCCAGAAGGCAAATTTTGCAGCAATCATCTGGTTTCATTGTTATGATATCACTGTGAAGAATCCTATTTATTATTTCTACATCCTGATGTTTATTCCTAGAATCAAAGCAAAGTAATGTATTTTTATGACTTTATTATATCACAGAATTTATTTAAGTATAAGAAGGCTGTGAGAGCATTCCTTCAGATACACAAGCCATCAGATGTTTTGATTGACAAGTGATCTGCTGCTGTGCTATCTGTTGTTGCCATGGTGACTCTGTAACTTTTGGCACGATTATAGAATTTGTGTGATTTTGTTTGCTTCCTTTTTTTCCTTGAGGCAAGCGAGGTTTATTTTACACTAGTGAAAGATTTTATGAGTCAATGTGGAAAATGTTATGAGACAACAGGGAAGCGCCCGTACAGAGGAGTGAGAGCACAACAGGAGCTGCAATTCAAAGCAAATATGCTGAGCTCATATTGTACTAATGCATGGTACATGGAGTAACACAGAGAAAGCAGTCTTATACAACATACATTTTTTTAACAAGCAGCTTTTTACTGCAAAACCTTCTCAGGAAGGGATTACCAGTAAGTCAGATAGTTAGTGACATCTCATCTTGGATCGTTGATAGGGCTAATGTATTAGCACACACTTGCATCTATACATTTACACATTAAGTCTACATGAAATAGAATAGCTTTAATTAAATTTTCAATCCATCTAGTTTAATCTAAGGCTGATTTTAAACCTGGCACTGATGGATGGATGTGAGATCCTATCATTCAGATCTCTTCCTAACGAGGTGTGCTATGCATGCAGCCATATTCTCTTGGCAGTGCTTAAGGAAATGTGTCCTTGGCTGCAAAGACGTACCATTGACACAACTGAATGCTTTCTGCTAAACAAGATAAAGCCACAACAGGCATAATGGATTCACGCTCTGTCGTGAAAATATGTGCTCTCTCTTCCTGCCGAGGTAACCAAATGTCTGAAAACAAAATATTTTAGATGATTTATTTTTCCAGCAAAAATCCCACACAAACTTAAAAATTTGCATGAGTCAGGCTGTTGATTCATAAATTTCAGAAATTTATGAGAGAGTGTCTGCATACTCCCTATAGAAAATTGGTCAATATGTTTGTATACAGTAACTTTTCATGTCCTGTCAGTTGTCTGGAATGTAAATCATGCCTTGAGTGTGAAACAAAAACTATTTAATCATCTTAATTAATATTTTTCTTTGGGTGTGTCAGTGATACCTTTTATGTTACACATATGCATTTATCGAAGTAAAGAAGCTTTATGTATTCCTATCAGGGCGGGGCAGTGGGTAGCGCTGTCGCCTCACAGCAAGTCAGTTAAGGAAACAATGTACCTTTACGTAAAGTGTAGTACAGCATATTTATACAGCATATATTATTATTGCATGTTTGTGGACAGTTGGACAGTTTGAGAAAGCTGCCCTACCTGGGGGTAACCTTCACACACATGGGGAGAACATGCAAACTCCACCACTCGGCTTCATCCATTTCATTTCAATAGCTTTAACCTGTCATGCGGATATGGATAACAATTAATTAATTTTAATCATACTGTTCACGCAGCTGCATATCTATTAAATTGAAATTTTGAAGTGTCCTTATACACATCAAACAGTCAGTCGCCAGCAGTTTGAGCACATTTCAAGCAGAAGCAACAGAATGAAGCTTAACTGGATATTTAAGAAGGTGAATAATGTGAAAACATTTTCAAAGAGTATCTAATTAGTAAAAGATGTATTTCAGTGTACAAAGCCCTGCGTGGTGTCTTGAGATGATCCGTGTCACCCAGTCTGACCACTGATGTCAACTTCATGTTGCTATTCTTTGAAGCTGTTTTGGTTACAGTCGAGATCGTCAGGGCAAATTAGTCTTCATTTTGTCCATCTCTCTGATCTCTGTTCCTCATCCTTTCCTTTTTCTCTCAGGGCTCTTAGACCTGCTCTTTTCATCACCAGGGTTGTTTGATCTGAGACTATGAGCTCTGGTCTTTACTACACAGAGAAAAACTGACAAAGAGAAGACATTATTTCCAAATTTACTGTGCTTTTCCTAATTAAAAATAAACTCTGATAATTGTGTTACAGTCTGTTTAAAAACAACATTTTTTTGCAATGTTGTTTTTATCATGCCTGTATCAGATCTTTAAATTTAGTAGCGAAAAGCCACAGACACACTAAAATGTGATACTTTCTCATGATTCCTGCCTTCCTCTTACTCCAGACAAGACCTGGTCTGCATATTAAAACCAGAGCTGTCCTACGACACTGCTTTGTCTGGTGCTTCTCAATGTACCAGTGACAGACCCTGAGCCTGTCATCCCTTTGGTGTTTAATTTGCCCTCGTGGCACCATCAAAGAGTCAGTCAGGGACAGGGGTGGCTGAATGCCCCACTGCCTTGGTAAATGTCATGTGACCAGAATGAGCCTTGGCTAAATGACCGTTTCTTCTAAATACATTTCTGTTTATTTCTGGTTACAGGCACTGGCAGGTCATAAGCTTATAAAATCCTCTTCTGTTGAGGTTAAGTTGGGGGTAAAAAAAAATCAGAGAATCAAAGAATCAGAGTCTTTATTTGTCATGCTGACACACGTTTTCACATATGACAGTACGAAATACGTCTCTGAAGGTCCCAGTAAGCCCGGTTGATAAATAAGATAAATAAGTTAAGAAAAACAAGAACAAAAAAAGGGTTAAAAATGTAAGATAAATAAGAAAGAGAACAGAGAAAAGTTAAGAATGCTAGATATATAAAGTGTAAAGTATAAATTGTAAAGTGTCTGAACAGCAAAAATCTGGTTATATTTATGTTAAGTTGGAAAAAAATGAAGCAAAAGCATTACACTTTTTTGTCACAACAAGCTATAGACTAACCACAACACTGGCAATACTGTCGAACATTTTAATTAGTTTTGTTTGTACAGCCAGGAAACACATAACATTATCTTTCAAGGAAGCCATGTTTCCTCCCACCTGTACAGTATATATTTTCTGTTTATCTCTTTTGCGTTGCTCTACAACAGCTCCTGATGGAGACATGTGTCTCTTTATAATAATCCTGTAGTGGGCCATTCCTCTGTCTGAAAAAAAACGGCTTATGTTGAGTTTTTTTAAGGTTGTTTTGCTAAAATCTGCTGCTGCAGAGGAACCAGGGCCTATGGGAACAGTAAGACTCAACCAAAACTAGAAGTTGTAGGACTAAAAGCAACTAGCCAATGACGGTAGTGGACTAATTTTAAGCTAAAGATGGCAGGTAGGAGATACTGAAGCAAGATGTCAAGGAGATGCAGTATTTGCGAAATATCAGAAACACGACTTCCAATTTATGATTATCGTTCTTCTGGTTAATTTTTGCCAGCAAGTCCATCATATTGTTTCAATGGAATCCCAGCATTTTCAAAAGTGGACCCTATGTCTCCATATATTGGTATTTGTAGTGGTTGTAATGTAACATTGTGGGGAAACTCTCTCCACTCAACTACTTGTTTTTGCCACTCACAGGTTGAGACTGAGGTCACTTGTTGTGTAGTTTCCCCATCCAGACTGTCAAAATCAGCGAAATGGTCAGCATGACATAAATCCTTGCCTCCCGCTCCCCAAAGTGCAAACTCCTCTCTCCTACTTTGAAACCATCATTTCCTTGCAGTAACTCACTGCTACAACTACTTTCTTGACAGCTGGTTTTGTCTTCTAAACTTTATCTTACAAACTTTCTTTTCTCATTCTCTCTCACTTCCTTCAAGAAAAACATCTGATTTCTGTAGTGAGGGCTGGAAAATTACTAGTTGTTACAAGTTTATAAGAATTATTAAAATTAAATGGATTTTGAAATTTATCTTGCCAACCGCTTATCCACTGCCTGCACTGTAGACTACACTCAAAGAACTTTAAAATGTTCTTCCATTTTTAAAGAGCTGTGCAAAAGCTTTGTTAACACACATTTGCATTGTTTTCCACACATTCGCCCATAGCTTTGTGGCTCAGCAGACTGGAACAGGTAAACAATTTAGACTGCATTAAACACTACAGTATAAACTGTTTTCTGCTAGGCAGGGATAAGTATGCCTCAGAGCTTGTCGAGCTTTTCTTCTGCATGCTAACTTCATTGCTTGTAATTGTACATACTACATAGCTTCTATTGCATGTGAACAGCTTAGGAGGTTACCCAAGATAAACAATAAACTCAACATGAAGCTAACCAGTCAGACCGTCAGGAGCCTGCCATAGTCATTTTGCTTGTGCCTGCTGTAAAATACCCTGAACCCTTGCAATGATTTCTCCCTACCAAACACTCTAATTTCTTGGTGTGATGAACTGTTCAAAGAAAAGCCTGTCAACAAGAGTGACAGCAATCGCAGTGGTGTCCCCACTGAGTCTACAGCTGTGGATACGAACAGGAAAACAGTCTGTTCTGGGGGGATAGATAGAGAGAGAGAAGAGAGAGAGAGAGAGAGAGAAGAGAGAGAGAGAGAGAGAGAGAGAGAGAGAGAGAGAGAGAGAGAGAGCGAGAGTAGAGAGAGAGAGAGAGAGATAGAGCGAGAGACGCAGAGATAGAGCTAGCAGACGAGAGATAGAGAGAGAGAGAGAAGGAAGAGATAGAGGTATTATCTATGTCTCTCTCTCTCTCTCTCTCTCTCCCTCTCTCTCTCTCTCTCTCTCTCTCTCTCTCTCTCTCCCCCTCTCTCTCTCTCTCTCTCTCTCTCTCTCCCTCGCTCTCTCTCGTTTTCGGCCCTGCGTCCCCCTGGTGGTCAGGTGAAGCAAATAGTAAAAATTGAACGAAATTCAAGACATATTTTTTACTCACTGAGTAGAGTGTAGCACCAAACTAATAAAAGATGCAAACAAATTGTATGTAATTCTGTCCACGAAACAATAATACTATTACTATTACCATACTACTACTTTCGCTCCATTATTACTACTATTACTACTGCTACTACTGTTACTATTATTACCATACTACAATTACTGCTACTACTACTACTACTACAACTACTACAACTACTACTAACAATAACAATAATAATAATTGATCTTCTAAACCTGCCTTTTCCACTGACGCGGGTCACAGAATGTTTTATTATTATTATTATTATTATTATTATTATTATTATTATTATTATTATTATTATGTGTACAATATTAACAATATAATCTGATATGCCATTTATGGACATATTCATACTTTGAAGGAGAACTAGAATTTTAATTCAAAGAACAGATGTCCAACCATAATGAAAGCTCCATTTGTACTGATGTGAACAGAACCTTATGTCATCACAGCAGAATGACATAAAAAACGTTTAAATGTGTTCAAAAGGGCCTAAAAATCAAATCAAAAATCAAATCAAAATCAAAACAGAACATGAGAATTACAAAAGCAATAATGAGATTAACATTTCTAGGGCACAGAGGACAGATGTGGACATCTATGGACCATGGATGTTTTTACCAAGTTAACTGGTGATCCATTCAGAACTTGAAAACACAATCCATTCCAAACCAAAGAAGCAGACATTATGGTGCAGGTAGAGTTAATCCAGGAGCTGCCAAAAATGTTTTGAGAACATCGTTCGGGAAAAATGAAAGCCAGTGACATTCCATTCAGAATCCAACACGTTATTTCAATTTGGACCAAAGTGGTGGACCTCATTAGCACTGCAAAGCAGAAAACCATACTGCATGGCTCATAACATGAAAATCAATTTTATTATACAAAATGCAGCGTTTCAATTCCCTTATCCATATTTTCTTTTCAGTGTGTTAGGATTTATGTAATTTTCCAAATACAGTTTTGACATTTGAACAGAAACACTGACATTTTTTTTTTGTGCAGACCTTACTTGCACCTACTGAGCATGAAATACAGATAAAGATGGTTTTCCATTGCTATCATAGGGCACAGTACTTATTCAGCAAATGAGGAGATAGATGGAAACTCATAAAGCTTGTAGACTTGCGGGGCACATGAGCAAACGGCCCTGCCTTAGTGCCTGTTGCCTAGCTACCGCCTACATCCATCCTGTATAATTCTTATTCCATTTCTTTGTAATTTTTTTTTTTTTGCTCAAGCAAAGAGAAGACTTGAATGAAGCTGGTTACATAACATGCATGTGTACATTTGTGTACTGACTTGTATTTATGTCTCATTGTTTTATTACATCCTTGTTCTCACAGATTTTCTCTCCTGACTCGTTGTTCGTCTATTTCCCATTTATTTATCCCTTCTGTGAACATTTTGCATCACAGCCATCCTCGGGGTGTGATGCAAAATGACAGTTTGAGTCAGGAACAGGTTTGTTTTTAATGAATACTGCATGGTGCACAGCACATGAGGCTAGTCATGCTGAACTTTATGTCTGGGACTGCTGTCTCAGTAGAAAACAATGCAAATACGAAACACTGTGACAATACACATTTCATAAGGTAATGAAATGCCATGTCAGTGATGAGACATCAATGGGTACTACTTTCAAATGCAGTACTGTATCTTAAATTCACAGCAGTGCTACATGAAGTCAGCACTGATTATTTTTTTATTTTTATTTCTCAAAAACATTTTTCCTTTCACACCTATTCTACAAAATCATCTGCTGATTTACTTATCTTTTTTCAGAATTTTGCTATTCACTGGATTTGTCCTTCAAATCCTGAGTGCAACAAAGAGTAGAGGAGAAAAAATTACAACAAAGAGCTGCACACCAGCAGGAGTGTTGACTATGTAAAGACAGAGGGCTAAAGTCGTTCGCTCCACAACTGTATATGGATTGTAAAATAAAAGTCTCTTTAAACATTCAGCATGTCATGCAATAAATATATTTAGCATGTTCAATAATGTGTGTGTTTTCCAGAAGGAACAAATGATCAGTCATTGCTCACAGTTGAGGCACAGTGGGTGAAATGTGGCTGTTGGGTTCAAGAGAAATGGAAGAACGAGTTTCCTGTTGGAGCTTTGCAGTAGGTTTACGCTTTTATTTTATATTGTTTTGACTGTATTGTTCTCATTACTCTCTCTACAATGAGTCTCACATTTTAGCTGATGGATAAATTTGGTTTTTCACCGTCTTTACATGGTGATGCTTGCAGGATATTTGAACATTTGCTACAGTAAACTGGATAAATTGGTTTATTCCATTTTAATGACACTTTAACAATGTAATTAATGTATATTTGGAGCACTCATTGTATATAGAAGACTAGTTCCCAAATTGCTTGCCATTTTTCTTAATGATGATTTTGTAAGATTGAATGACCTCCCTGTAATTTTCTCGTTTACCTAAGCTAGAGAAAGTATTGTACAATCCTGTGATTCGTTGTAACAGATATGATCTTCTCTTATATGAGTAAAATGTACATATGATCTAAAGCAATATTTCAGAATGTCACCACAACAATTTGACAATAAATATATCGTAACTCGGTTACAATGTTTTGCTTAAAGTTGTAAATTAATGTGGGGTAATTTCATTTAATCAGCCATTCGGTGACATTTGCTAAATGAGGAGCGATAGTAATCTGCCACAGACGAGGAGAGGAGATTCAGAACCCTCTCTTGTTTCCTCCTATGGACTGTTAACCTTTGCTGTTTGAACAAGGTTTGCTGAATATGTTGATGAAATTAGCCCTCCTGGACTGGTTTGGGCGGTGTTTGTGCTGAGGTTGATGAGTCAGGCGCAGATGGTGGTCAGATTGGTGCATAAGGTACGCTTGATATTCATCAGGGGAGCAGACCTCTGCTATGATGTTTTCAAGCATCCAACAAACCTCAGTCAGAGTTCATCACTGCATAATGAATGCATAATTTCAAAAACAGGACAAAAGTCATTTCCAGCGCTCAGTTTCACTCCCACTGCCCTTCTCTTCAGTTCAGTTGGTAAAAACAAGGATATTCTGATGAGATACAGTTAATATGTATGTCTACTGTATGTAAGGAACACAAAAACCTGTCTTTATTCAAGGTTGATTATTGAAAGAGGTTGCTGGCGTATTGCAGGGTCAATCAACAAAGTTCAGGCTTTACACTGTATTATGAGCAGAAAATACACACACCCACTCATCCTTTCAAATTCATGATAAAATGCAAGAACCTCTGAAAACATGCAGTCGTACTCACTGCAGTCACTCTTCATGCCTCAAACAGCACCAGAGATATGAAAGATTATTTGAAAAATGACTGCATGATTGTTTGGTATCATTTTTATGTGAAATGATATGTTAATGCTTCATAAAAACTGAAAATCACCCAATATCCAATTCTGTTAGCGCACATAATTAACTTTTTTTTTTTTTTTTTGATTTGCCAACAGAGAATTAATTTTTGTTAGAAATTAGTGCAAGGTATTTGAAAAAATTACTATGGATAAAATTAACATTGTTTCGTGTATCAATTCATATTGTTGTGCAATGGTGTATGGATATACACCACACACACACACATTCATACATGAATTTACATGAAACTTTCAATCCACTTCATCTGATTATTGATGAAGTGGATTATTCAGTTCCATATAAACCATCTGATGGATTTTAAACAAACTTGGAAGAACTCACTACACCTGTGGATAAAGAAGTGGATTCAAGAATGTTTCTGCATTATTTCTATCACAAGATTAGGCTTTCTGAGCCATTTCTATCTGTAAATATAGATAACTTGTTTAACACGACACTTACTGAAAGGATGGGGCATGCTCCATTAGCGAACAACCAAAAAAAATAATGGTCTCAGTGTGTTACAACTGGGTGTTGATGGTCAGTAAGACACACTTCCATTGGATTTGTTTTTTGGAACACTGACATAACGAGGACACCGAGGGTCGTTCTCTTTGAGGGTCGTCTCCTTACATATTACATTCTCATTTTCACACATGCACACAGTCCACCTGGTACACTGTATGTAAGGATGTGATACCTGTGAGAATGAGTCACCTCACTCTGTTCCCACTGCATCATGTGTATGCTTGAGTGTGTATGCGTGTGTGTGTGTGTGTGTGTGTGTGTGTGTGTGAGAGAGAGAGAGAGAGAGAGAGAGAATATGCATAGTGAGGATATATCTGTATTTACCTGCTTCTGTTCTGTACTTGTTTTAACTTGTTTTTTTTGTTGTACGCTGAAAGATTAGCGTAGTTGTCCATTTGTCAACATTAGTACATTGTATTGCGCACATGTGTGTGAGAGTGAGAGAGAGAGAGAGAGAGAGAGAGAGAGAGAGAGAGAGGAGAGAGAGAGAGAGAGAGAGAGAGAGAGAGAGAGAGAGAGAGAGAGAGAGAGAGAGAGAGACTGTGTTTGGGGGGTATAAGGAGGGGGACCAGGCCAGGTGCTTTAAGAGGACTCTTTTGACTCATGGTCTCTGCACTAATTAAGTTTAGGCACCTCGTGTGTGTGTGTGTGTGTGTGTGTGCGTGCGTGCTTACGCGTGCGTGTGTGTGTGTGTGTTTGTGTCCATCTCCTCATCTACCCATGGGAACGGTTTGCCATTTCCTCACCCTCAGCCTTAAATCATCAGTTCAGATTCAGTCAAGCACTTTGAAGGTTGCATTTGCTGACATTTTAAGAGATTGAAATGTAATAGATAAGGAAATTTGACAATTTTCTTCTAAGATATGGCCATTCCAAGACGTGCAAGTGTTCTATCTTTCTTGCTAGATTTTTTACTGACTCATCTCTGAAACAGTTTAAACATGATGGGAAAATAGTATTATTAAAAATTAAGATTATATTTGTGAACCTAATAGGAAAACATTTTTTAAAAAGTGTTAAAAAGAGTAGAACCAATCTGATTCATACCCAATAAACAAATGACACCAGATGAATGATCCCAATAAGAAAATTATGATCCACATATTTTCAGATTTACTTGTTTATTAAAATGTTTTAAGAAAATAGTATCATCTAAACACACACAAAAAAAAAACACTGGAAGACGCACAGCCTGCTAGTTGTTGACTTATTACTTTCTTATCATAGTTCATCATTAGCATTCATTCATTAATTCATTCATTATTTGTACCGCTTATTCGGCTTATTCGGGTCAAGGGGTCATTAATCATTATTTAGCACAAATGACAATGTGATCTTAACTTACTATTTTTAATACCTTTTTCTTCCAAATTGAGACTGAAATAGTATGGTACGCATTGACATAAACAGATGTAAAAAGGATAAAATAGTGATTCAGTTTCAATATTCAGAAATTAATGCAGTAAAACAGTGTTATTCATAGAAAAAAAAAGAAAAAAGAAAATTCATATCAGTCAGTTCATTTTAAGAGTGATAAAACAAGACAAACGATGGAGATTTGCATTTACTTTTAGAATTCACAATAGTTATTTGCAAATGTACAGATAAAAGATATAAAAATTTAAAAAAAAAATAGCAGAGCTCAAAAATAAGCTTAAAAAAGTTTCCAGCCAGGCCTGTTACATGGTAGAGTATAAAAAAGGAAAGTTTTTAAGCCTGCATTTGCCAACAGGGAAGATGGTCTTTAGCCTGAGTGGGAGTTGTTGGCTGAAATGTAAGAAGAGAGAGAAGTATTTAAGGCTGATGCTGCTGTTGGTGCGATTATTATTTACTGCTGCCACGGAGTATTGCATTCACTCGTCTTCATACTGGGATCAGTTTGTGTTTATCCAGCTTGACATAATGAGACACGTCAAAGTCCATTTTGATTTGCTTAGGTGTTTGTCACACAGCCTCTCTTAATCAGAACTTGTCTTTTTTTTAATAACTGATTTGCATCTATTTATAAGGCTGAATATCAAAGCAGAGATCGATGTCAACGGCATTCAGTTTTATGGAGATTTTAGGCAAAAATAAGAGAATAAGAATTTAAAACATATCATAGACCACAAGGAATGAAGTGTATGTTAAGGCTAAATTAACACATGTAGTTCTTTAGGATACAATTAAAATAATTCAATTCACCTCAAATGTAACTATTTTTTTAAAATGCGGTTTTGAGAGAAAGGACTAAGTGCATCCAATCCAAATTTACACTGCATGCTGAAACAAGTGAAAATGTGCCTGCCACCCACAAGCTATATTCCACCTGCTGCCCACCTACATCAACAATAGTGAATCATAGTCCAGGATAAACACCAACACAACCAGACACAACAGAGTACACATGGTGGCTACGCTCCTCAGATTAACCTTTCTTCTCTCTGATGAGACCTGTTGTCTTTACCTGGAGGGCACTGCATTCAACACAAGATGGACACCATGGAGGAACAATACTACCTTTTCCTTCCACTCACTCCAACATGATGCCATGTGTCTTTTGTTACTGACTAAAGTTGTAGAACTAAAGCAGGGCTCCTGACCTCCAGGTCAAGCTGGATCTATCCAATGTAAACTTCCAATTTCCACATTAAAGCTCCTGTAAGGTAATTAAATGTCTGGGAGAAAACACACATGTTAATCTGAGGAGCATTTATGGAGCATACATGCAAATACAACATTATCTACCACCAAAATGCAATTTAATCTTGTGTTTGGTGAGCATTTTTAATGTTCAATTTATTTTCCCATTGCAGCCCAAACATTACCCTGTAATCACAGGGACAGAGACCTGGTAAGAGGGGGAAGAGGAGAGGAGGGGATCGGGTTTCTCAGCCGCCCTGTACCCTAATCCTGGATTTGGAGATGGGATGAGGAGAAAGCAGGAAAAGACAAACAAAAGTAATAGCACAGCACTGACATGGGATTGGTAGATGGGGGCGAGCAGCTTGATATGAAATAGGGGGCCTCATAGGTCGAGAGGGTGGTTACATGTGGGTGGGTGGGATATAAATACCAGCAGTACACGAGTACTGCAAAATGCTGAAGGTATGACAGTTACTGGCAAACTCCATTTAAGCATTGTAGGGGGCCTTAATGAGAGAAAGCCGTGCAGCAGAGAAACACCTTTGAGCAGAAGGTGATACTAACCTGAAGCTGAAAAACATCACCATTTATCTTTGATGTCTCTGAAACTGTGAAGAGTTCTGGTTCAAGTTCTGACATCCGTTTATCCTTGAGAAAAGAAGGTAACCTAATAGTTTTCTCCCTGCATATTAAGTGGGAACTATGTTTGACTGAGGAAGGAATAGGAGGATGAGAAAAGACAACAGGTGAGAGGAGACTTAGCAAGATAAAGACGAGGCAGGATAGGAAGCCGAGGACAAGAGGACAGAGGAGGGCCCGACCGAATAAAGCAGCAGAGGGCAAAAGAAAAGAAACCATTAAAAGGATCAAGCTTAAACCTTCCATTGGGTCCTTTTGACAGAGGCCAGAGGAGAATGGCATGCCAGGCATTCAGCGCCGACTCTTTCACCCCACTTGCAGTGGATTCACCGCTGCCTATCCTCATGCACCACACATCTACCGGTGAAGGCCTTCCAGCCACTGCCCACACTCACAGCATGGTCGCTCCAGGTAAACCTGCTTCAAATGCTTCTGTAGTGTTAACCCTCATTTTCTTTCCCTCTCCTTGTATGACTAATTTGTTTTGAATTTTTTTTTTTTTTTTAAGTGCAGAATGGAAGTTTGTAGTAGCTGGATAACATACTATTGGCTCTATATTGTTTTCATGTTATTAAGTCCCAGCTACAGGCAGGCAGAAGGCAGGATTATAACAACCATGTTAAGCTTCTACTTCATCCTTGTGAAATGATACAGAGACTGGGTTCAGGCTCATTCAGGGATTTGTGAGTGTTGATAGGGAGACACTATTGATTTTAAGGGAAGTCCCATGAGTCCTCCAGATGAGTTTTGTCTTATGTCGGACTACAAATTGCTCCTGTTAGACCTCCGATTGACCAACCCACATTACTCCCACATTGCTTTTCATAAAGAAGTGTTTTAAAGGAAACAGGGAGGATTGATTAGAATAAAACATACATTTATTCAGAGCTGACATAAATTATGTGAATGTGTCAAGCCAGGTGGGCTAGCCAGGTTTTCTCTGCTTGGTGGATAATTGCTTTGAGGATCTATGTCGTCCATGATATGATATATGTTTGACTAACTTCCCATGATATTATTGATGTTAGAGCTTTAAACACAGCTTCCTTTCACTTTCAGTGGCTGCTGGTTGCTATACTGAATTTAAGAATAGATCATGCGGAACATTAGTCTTTCAAAAGTTTACTTAGCAGCAGGTCAAGCATGGATTTTTCATCTTATACAACATTGTGCCTGTGGGTTTTTGTGGACATTGGTTTGCTGCAGTTCAATATTGAACATATCTTTATCAATTCTTTTTGCTTCCAGTTAATGGAAGGTGAAATGTGACAACAGACTAAAGTAAGTTCAAGTAGAATTTGCAGTTAGTTGAAAGATTGCCCTCAGTGGAAAAAAGTTTTGATGTTTTGATGACAGCCTCATTAGTTATGATCAAATTGTGATACCTGACAAAAATGAACACAGAAGACGTCTGTGTATTACAAGTGATGAATGCATTTTTATTTTGGAGCTTCATGAGAAATTTATACATTAATAATTTCAACAAGAATTACTTAAGTCAAAGTCATACCTAAAACCTTACCCTAATTCAACCCAAAACTTACCGAGTACAGCAGATACATATGGAAACATTAAAATCTGGTAGAATGTGGCATGGATCCCAATCATATGTACCAACTCTTTAAAAATGCATGATGTTTTTTCATCAGGATCTATTATTATTTCATGAGATATTAAATACTGAAAAATGTATGTGAAAACAACATAATCTTCTTGGCAGAGATGATTAGGAGAGAACAGCGAAACAATATAGTATTTAAGTCAGAGATCGACCCAGCAATAAAATACCCTGATGTTTGAACAGTAGTCTACTGGTTCAATGTAAGTAAACTGAGAATTTAAGATAAAATTTAAACAATTTTCCAAAAAGCAAAAAAACAAAAAAATTCTGTTGTAGCAGCTGAGTTTGTAAATTATTCAGGACCCACACAGTTAGGCTACCAAATGTGTTAGCAACCAGTTAATGGTGTCTGTTAAAGTGACAGGTCATGACTTCTCCTTTTTTTTAATTAATAGATTACTTATTGCTCACCATTTTTGTACAACATGAGAATCCAAAGCTAATGTCCATAAACCTGGAACAGCTAGCGAATAAAAATCCCACCAATACAATGGAGCTTTTGCATGACTGTGCTCCTCCATCCAGAAGTACCTGAGTGAAACATTGTATGTGACCAAGAGAATAATGATAAAACAAGGTTAAATCAAAGTCTTTTATCAGTCCTTATTTATTCTAGTAATACATGATAAAAACAACTAAAAACATTTTCATGTTGACATATTTGGTTTCATAGACCTTTGTTTGTTTTACCAGTATGTTTCTATTATTGATTTAATTTTTAAAGGCACATTTAAAATTTCATTTCTGTCTAGCTCTTCTTTCACTTATATTTTTCCGGTGTCTCGTTTAAAGAAAAATACACTTAGCTCAGACTATAATTATATCATATGAAGTTCCTTTTGAAAAGAAATCCCCTCAAATGTTAGTGTTTTTCACCCCCTACTCTCTCTCTCTCTCTCTGCCTGATATCATGATACTTTGCCAGAAGAGATAATTTAGCTCACATTATTCAAAAGACAGTTTTATTGTTCATCCATGTTTTTTATTCTCAAGGCACACACAGTAGCTGCCCCCCCGCAAATCAGATCCGGCTACCACATCTCTCTGGTTCTGAGTTTGATGGTCTTTTGCTCTCTGGTCTGATTGTAATGACATCTTTTCCACCAGTATCTTCTGGGCTGTCCCTGGGTCAGTCATCCAAGCGCTCCCACATGCACCTGTCCACCCCGACCCTCAGCAACGCTCTTGGTAATGGCCCCCCGAGCCTGCATTACCCAGTCACCCCCTGTCATTACAGCAATCAGCAGGCGACCTATGGCATGATGGCAGGTGAGCGGCGACGGCCTCAGTGTTAACAGTTGTAGTGCAAAAATGGCAACTTTGTTTTACTCCAGTTTTGACTGTATTTGTAAAATTTATAGACAACCCTAATATTTTTTTCTTCTGAATTCTCATAGATTAAACCGAAGAATTAAATACTAACCATTACAAGGCGGATGAAAGCGATGACAACATGCTGAAACTATATTTACGTTGACAAGCTGATTGAAGAACTTAATGACAATAAGAATAACCCCATCATAAACTGTTTTCAGGTCTGAGGTGTCCTCCAACAAAATAATTTTTTTAATTTGTGGTTATCATTTTTAATATGCACAGCAAGTAGGACATTTATTATACATATACCAAGTAAGTTGACAAGCCTTGACTCGGAGATGACTTTGATGGGAAACCAATCAATAAATCTAATCAAAAATTCAAAAATTCACTGAGTCACTGTGACATCACAGTGTGATACAAATGGTGATCACAATCTCTCTCTCTCTCTCTCTCTCTCTCTCTCTCTCTCTCTCTCTCTCTCTCTCTCTCTCTCTTTCTCTCTCTCTCTCTCTCTCCTTCTCCAGCTCAGGAGATGCTTTCTGCCAGTATTTCTCAGACTCGCATCCTGCAGACATGTGGCGTCCCTCACCCGAACATAGTGAGCGCCGCCAACCCATTGCAAGGTAATGATCAGATACACTCTCTCTGTATCAACATGCACACACAATTACTCTGTCCCCCAGCCTGCAATTTAAACCCAGTAAACTGAGCAAGTAATTTTTTTTTACTCCCATTTAATTTATAAATTGATGCCAGTTAAAATCAATTTCAGATCAGATTACTGATCCTCACTCCTGAGCCCTTTCTTCTTAAAAAACATTATAGTCAAAGATGACTTACCATTTCAAGGTTATGTAAAAACAAGCGGTATTGGTGTGCTGAAAGATTTTAAACATAAGTGCCTTTTACTTTTTCTTTTCTCCTGTGTGGAGTTTGCATGTTTTCCCCGTGTCTGCATGTGTTCTCTCCACCACCACAAAAATATGCGCTTCAGGGGAATTTACTGGCTTCAAATTGCCTGTAGGCAATTTGTGAGTATATAAATGTGTGTGTATATAAATGTATGTATATAAATTATGATACCTGACACACTCACACACACACAAATATAGATATCCATCCATCCATTTTCTGCCGCTGTATCCGCCGCAGAGGGTCACGGGGAGCTGGAGCCCATCCCAGCTGGCATAGGGTGTGAAGTGGGGGACACTCTGGGCACGATGCCAGTGCGCTGCGGAGCCACACACAAAGACAGACAACCAGGCACACACACACTCACTCCTACGGGCAATATGGTACAGGCCGATTAACCTGAAGCACATGCTTCAGGTTAGTCGGAGGAAGCCAGAGAACCCGAAAGGAACCCACACAAACACGGGGAGAACATGCGAACTCCGAACAGAGCGGGACTTGAACCTGGACCTGCTGTGTTGTGAAGTGACAGCGCTACCCACTGCACCACCGGGCCGCCCATATATATATAAATATACATATAAATACATCTAAAAAAAATATATACATATATACATATGTACATATACACATATATATATATATATATATATATATATATATATATATACATATATATATACAGTGGTACCTCTACTTACGAAATTAATTGGTTCTAGAAGAAGTTTCTTAATTAGAAAATTTTGTAAGTAGAGACGCGTTTTCCACGCGAATGCCCTAATCCGTTCTAAGCCCCCCAAAATTCAGACATAAATATTTTACAAAGCATAAAAATGCATCAAAGCATGTAACAAATACATATATATCATTATGTGACAAGACGAATGTAATTACTTGAATTAAAGACCAGTTTTGACATAATGTCTTAAAACATACTGTACTACGTCTGTGAAATCATTTGTTACAGGTGAATTACACAATTCCCCCTAATCTTCCTAAAACACTTCGGTACATTTAGTTACTCTTCAGTGAGTGAGTCAGAGACAGTAAGAAAAGGAAAGGTCAGAAATCTCTCTAATTTTGAAGTAGATGAAAACAATTTAGGATGTTTTATTGTCAAGAGTTTCTTATTGAAGAGTTATGGTTTCTTGTGATGTAATCATATGGGAGCAAATGCAAGTCAAAATTGCCTGTCAGCTGCTCCAGGGGCTGTTTTAGGGTCAGGCCTTTGGGGAAGGTCAGCAACAGAAATAGAACAGATGTTTGTGCATGAAGATTTTCTTTTATTGTCAGGGCTGCTGGAAGTGGGCTTAAAATGCACATGGCAGAGAATTGTGCCAACAACATTCTAACATATAGAACATTACTCATTTCTCTATTTTATCATACTCAGCATTTGTGTAGCAATCGAGACATTACAGAAAGATAGGTCCAATCTCTGGGCTCATACAAGCTGTTGTATGTGTCTTTCTTCTCTAAATCAGAGGAAATATCTTCAGATCCTGCTGCTGCAGCTTGATGGTCTGAACGCTGCTCGCTCTCTCTCTCCCTCTCCCTCTCTCTCACACACACTCTCTCTCACTCACACTCTCTCTCTCCTTCATCTGCCTCGCTGTTTTTCTTTCTCTCCTTGTCTTGTGGGAATAAACGAACAGTATATGCTGTCTTAAAGATAACCTATTTATCATAAACACATAATAAATAGTGTTTTGATGACATCCTCTGAAGTAAGATAGTAAAAATTTTCATTTGGAACATATAGAAAAATTGAAGTTACTTTGCCTAAAATAAAGTATCCAGGTTTGCCTTCCTGAAGTTACATTTGTATTACTAATTTACCACAAAAACACCTATGAAGAAAAAACTGTTAATTAAGTCTTCTGTTCACACAGTGACAAGATTACTTAACATGGACTCTATGGTAAGTTGTAGAAATGTTGATGCAGAACATGCCATTAAACTATTGAACGATATTCTGTTTAATTTGTTTTAGGTAACAATTAAAAAGAATTGGTTGCCTAAAGCCAACTACAGACTGGAGTTTGTGCTGTTGCCTCAAAGCAATGCTCTTTGTATACCTACCCTGACCTCCTTTCATGCAACTCCAGCATGACGCATAAATGTTCTGTTGTGTTCAATAAAATAACTGTCTCTGAATATAATCCAGGCAGCTATTACAGTTCCCTCATCACATATTTGTTTGCTTGCAAATTAGTTGGATATAAATGAGAAGACAGTTAAGCAGACGACTGAAGGCAAACCAAATCCATAATAATTATGAGGTGGAATCAATTTGTAAAAACCTCAAATTGAAACATTTAAAACGCCAAACCCCAGCAGAACGATTTAGAGGAACCAGCAGCATTAATAGCATTAAACTCTACAGTTATGTGAACTGGAGGAGCTAAGGTCAGGAAAGAAGTCGGACGTCTTCCCTATAAAGCTCCGATAATCAATTTTTATACCTTAACAATGGATCAAATGAATGAATGTAATGTGAGATGTTAGTTTTTTTCCTCTCTGCACTTACTCTCAGATAAATAAAGCCTCCTTACTGTAGTTCAACTGCCTTGTATTCAGCAACAAAAGGAAAAACCACACCAATGCTTTACTCTACTGCACAAAATGACACCCTTTGGAGTATTTTTCAGCTAAATAGCTGGATATTTTCTCCATTATTTGTAGGATATCAAATCAGAGCTAAAATGAAAGTTAATATAGACAGTAATAAGACTCAGTTGAATGTTAATGTGTTCCCTGTCTGCCATGTAAAGTTAACTGTGGGGCGTGATAAGTATAGGGTGACTAAAAAGTTGTGGCTTCAGCTAAAATTAACAAAAAAAACAACAAAAACAAAAAAATAATGACAGCCTGGTGCTATTTTGCTCGATAGTTTCTTTGCTTTTCTGTCTCTGATCAGAAATAAACTGCTGATCGGGCCAGAAAGTGACGTCTACGTCCACTTATGAAGGTTTTTCACAAAGCCACATCTTGAAAGGGGTTAGCTGTCCAAACAGTCTGAACAGTACACACACACACACACACACACACACACACACACACACACACACACACACACACACACACACACACACACACACACACACCACAACTGCTGTCTGTGGTCACATCTATATGTGCCCTCCCCAGAGAGCATTAGTGTAGAAATCAGGCACAATCGTGACAACTCAGTCTCCTGTCTTCCTTCAGCATGGGAAGGGAAGCTGGGTGTCTCTAGCTAAGTCCTCCAGGCCCTTAAAGAACAGGAGAGGTTCTCGTTAAAAAAAGATTTATTCCAAATAATTTTCTTTATGTTTACATCTAGGCAGCTGCAGAAAGAAAGTAAGTACTGTACCTGGACATAACCCCCGCTAGACTTAGAAACAGACAAGGAGTCCAACTTCTACCGAGCACCTTGAGGATTACAGAAAATCACTGATGCATACAGTTTTAGTTTGGAGTCTGTCACACCAGTTTCCATTGGAGATTCAGCAAGTCAATCATAGCATCTTTTTCACCACTCCACTATTGACCAATATTTTATATATTAGTCTGGTTCTACACTTATTACGTGTTATTATTATAAGCATGATTCCTATATGTCTGGATGCTGTATATGATGTTAAAAAAAGAGAGACAGAAAGGAATAACTTTGCAACTAAACTGTGCTTTCAATCAGTTCAAAACATTAAGTATATTCTGTTTCTATTGTTTTTAGTTGAGGATGTGTTTTAAAACTATCCCATATTTTCTTATTTACAAAATAAGATGAGATTTTGAAATTTACGGTTTCAATTTCATCTGTGCCCTAAGCTTGGACAAATATTTGGAAAGTATAAACACTTGATTGCACCAACCAGACTGCAACCTTCATGAAGTTTAAAAGCTGAATTTTATATCCTTCATGAAGGCTTTATTTCAGCAGCATTACATCAGAGCTGAGGGGCTTACAAAAGTAAACCAGAAGTGCATACCTCCTGCATCACAACCTCCTGACACCTATCATTGATAAATAAAGCAGAAACAATAAAAATTGAATCTGTGACTATTTCTTATTCGGATGTTGCAATTTATGCAACATAGTTGGCACTGTACTACAATCCCACTAACACAAGAGGGGAGTGTTGCATTGTTCATTATACATACATTTCAGTCATATTTACTATCAACACAGACAATCTTTATGGAATTCCTGAAAGTCCTTGTTTGACTGTTGACTTGAATTACAAAAAAGGTATTGTGTATTATCTGATCCATCAGTATGCGACCTAAATTGTCAAATCCAATTTTTATTTTCACTGTATCCGTGAGTATGATGTACTCATAAGCAAAATCTTCTGAACATGATTGATCAACTGTCCAATCATTAACGCGACCGCAAAAGCCTCCAGTGCATCCAACCCCTCAACATTAACACCTTTAGAGACCTGAATCTTTCATGTGAATGTTGTACTCAGCAGAATATTTTACAAGCATAGAAGATTTTTAGAAAGGCTGTGTAATGTTTATTTATACTTAATGGAGACCTTTTAAATACACATAGTATTCCACATAGAAATGGGAAGGGGATTGTGAACTTCCAGATAAACTTTATAGGTCACATGTGTCAAACACATGGCCCGGGGGCCAAATGTGGCCCGCCACATCATTTTATGTAGCCCGCTAGCGAATAAGAGGTCTGAGTGTCTAAAAATAAATGGGTCAAAAGAGTGCTTTGACCAAAACTACATTTCCCACAATGCAGTAATCAAGCCCATTTTAACTTTGACACAAACATTTTGGACAAAGTTAATGTTTGATGTTATTTCTCTTTTACTCACTTGGATAGTTTGATCCCTGATTGATGGAGTTATGAGGGTTTTATATCCTGAAAAATTAAAACAATATGTTATAACAAAGAAACAAACAGTTTTTTTCTGTGCAACTGTAATGCTTTTAACTTGAGTAATAAATTTAATGTTAAGGAGTAGTTACATTTATTTTTCATTACAATGAGTTACATTGAGTTACATATGTAAGTTACATCTGATCCTTTGAGGACAGCCATTATGCTGATGTAGCCCTTGGTGAAAATGAGTTTGACACCCCTGTTATAGATGATATAGAAAAGGATCAATAAAGAATAAATGAATTCATATTGTCTGAGCACTGATGTCTTTATGCAAATGGATCCCACACAGGCTAGAGATGCATGACTTGTAAGGGGTTTTGTAAGTGGTTTTCTCACTTAATGTTGGGGAAAAGTTCTCAGTAGACTTTGCTTTTTACCTCAGGAAAAGACGGAACCATCACATTTATTTCAAAAGCACTTTACTATAATAGCGGAACAACAAACAAACAAAAAACAAAAGTCTTTTACTGCAGGTTTTTATTCTTAGAAGTTCAGTTTGTCCTCAGGGATCACATCTAAACTTTCTGGACTGTCAAAATAAAGGTTTTCAACATGCACATGGGAATAATGGCCGCAATGCTTTCACAACCCTACTGACAGTTAGACTCCCCTGTGACTCCGACCACCTAATTTTCCTTTCTTTGTATCCCCTCTGTTTTGCTGTTGTTTTTTTTTAGGCTCTCTTACACCTTGCTTGTACAAGTTTCCGGATCATGGTTTAAGTAGCAGTTCCTGTGCATTAAGCCATGGTTTCTCTTCACTGCCCTCGGCCTTCCTCTCAACTGATGAGGCCCCTGGGGGCCCCAGCGTGGGAGAGTTGAAAACCGATGCCCAGAGGAAGAACATGCGCGATACAGAAGATGCTCCAGCCATGGACTCCCCACAGATTCGAGAGCTGGAGATGTTTGCCAATGACTTCAAAATACGGAGGATCAAACTGGGTGAGCTTTATGTATTTGGAAACAACAGTAACAAAAATTTACCCCCACTATTATCAGAATATGATTTAAAATAGCATGAGAAGAGTTCTAATATAAATTAAGTTTATTTTACCAAAAGGGAACTTCAAATCAAGACAAATTAAATGAAACAAAAGCAAGCAGTTTCAGTACAACATTAGGGGAGTTGAAGAACCCCAACACCCCATTTCCTCGGGGGATCTTCACACTATCCAGTTGTTCTAATTAGTTGGCCTACTATGACTGCTTCATGGTTAAACTTGCCTCGCTCTTTCTCTGCTCAAGATAATTAGTACTACAACCATGGAGATGAAGTGATGAGTGATTGTCTGTCTGTTAGTTAACAGCAGAGAAAGAATTTCATTGAACAATTTAGTTAGCGTTGAACATCTAGCAGGGACATTTATATATTTCACAAATACAGTACTAGAATTTAAATGCGGTTGTTGCTTAAGAAAAGGAAGGTAATTTAAGGAGAAAGAACTCTAAAGACAATGTTCACTGCTGCTGGTAGAGATGTGTGATCTCTTAATGCACTAGTTGTATTTATATTCATTTCATTTTGACTGCCAGGATACACCCAGACTAATGTTGGTGAGGCTCTTGCAGCAGTTCATGGCTCAGAGTTCAGTCAGACCACGATCTGCCGCTTTGAAAATCTGCAGCTGAGCTATAAGAACGCCTGCAAACTGAAGGCCATTCTGGCTAAGTGGCTCGATGAAGCTGAGCTGGCCGGAGGTAAGTCGCACACATTCACCCCTCTCAAGCAATTTGTATTTGGAACACTTTTTCGTTTAAACAATTACTTGAATGCCTCATCTCGGTGAAGCTTGATTTAATATGAGGTGCAATTACGTCTCTATTTTAGTGTGGTGCAATCTGCTAGAAATGCTGTAAAGCATTGGCTTGCATAATTATGAAACTCTAAACTCTCTTCCTTCCTATCAGCATTGTACAATGATAAAATAGGAATGAATGAGCGGAAGAGGAAAAGGAGAACAACTATCAGGTATCAAATGTTACAGAGAAAAAAGTGGGATGCTTGCAATGCAATATTTAGTTTCATACAGTTCATTTAATAACTCTCTTGTTGCCCCCTGCAGCCTTGGAGCTAAAGAAGCTCTGGAGCACAGCTTTGTGGAAAAAAGTAAACCCTCCTCGCAGGAAATAGCACGGATTGCCAAAAGCCTCCACCTGGAGAAAGAGGTGGTCAGAGTCTGGTTCTGCAATAGACGCCAAAGAGAGAAGCGGGTGAAGACGAGTCTGAACCTCAGCTCCTGTTTGACCAAAATCAACCCAAACTGCATCTCACAGATGAGCAAAATGCAAAGACCAATGACGTAATTCAGGGTTTAGCCAGATCACCTCTTCAGCCTTAGTTAGAAGGAGGATTCTTTTTTTAATCAAATATGCAACAAAAAATTCTTTCACAGCAAATTGGCCCAATGCATCTATTGAATGGAATGGATTTCATCACATTTCCTTCCCTTAAAGCGCTATGATGTGCTCCATATTTAATACCATATACTGTACCTTTACAGTATTTGAGTCTCCCCACATGACAGGTAAGATCCTTCAAAATTATCTCAAAATATCAAAAGCAACCAGCCATTATTTTTTATTTTCCTTTTTGAAGCTTTGAAGACAACAGGTTTTCATTAACCACATACTGTATAATCTGCTGCAAGTTTGACACTGCAGCCACATTTAAACACACTGAATCCTAACATTGCGCATTGTTTCCTGTACGTCTGCTGAGAGTCTATCAGACTTGACCAGATACAGTTTCATTCTTCAATCCTCACATTGACCAGCTCTGCTTTTCTTAAAGAAGACCATTTGTTCTGCACTTTTCTTTTTTTTGTCAAGCAAAAAGGACATTTCATCGCTCACAAACACTCACACTGTGTTGTATATTTGTGATTAGAGCTTATGCAGAGGCATCCACCAATCAATTACATTAATGTTTAATTTTGCTGTGGACAAAACTGTAATGTATATAACGTTAAACAACCTATTTATTTGAAATCTAATATATACTGTGTGTGTTGGTTTATTTTGCAGAGTTCAGTGTTTTGATTTATGGTCTGAAGTCAGAGACATATGAAACCATTTGACATTTCTTTTAATAAATGAATCCAAGCTCTGCTTGTCTTGCTGTAATTTTTCATATTTGTTGATGTCATGCTTTTTTATTTTTGGCTGTTTCTACCTTAACAAAATGTTATGCCAAGAAGAACACCAGCAAGTCACAACTGTGACCTCATTGGAATGACTGATGTGAAATGTCTCAAGTGAAGAACAGACCTAACACCCATAACTTCCTTTTCAGATAAAATATAGGGCTTCATATTCAACTTGCATCAAAAAAGAAAGACAAAATTTGTAAAATTACAAAAATGTAGTGCAGTGCTGAAAGGTCGCGTATGAATTGATGATAGACAGATAAGAAGTACCTTCATTCAACTTGATTGAAAATCCAGTAAATATGACAAAGACTGGTGCTTAACACAAAAATGTGAGAAGTAGACTTTAATTTCCCAAGACCTGAAAGATAAATCAGTTCAATTCATTTCTTAAAATAAAGTAGCACATGTACCATCTCTCAGTTTTTATTAATGTTACCCAATGAATACATGCATTAGCACAGAGAGTCTGGAATGTATGAATGTCGCTGGGGATTCATGAATAAAACTACAAGACATCTTAATTCAGAAACAAGCCGTTTCCACTGTGATTCACGCACAGCTGTCTAACTGGAGTTGCATCAGGGGAAATAAGGGAATAAACTGCAGGAGGGTCAGTCAATGAGAAATATAGCTCGGGTGGGGGAGTGTAGACCCCCATATACAGAAGATGAGTTTGAAGAAATGGTAAAATAAGTAAGGTTTTATGTGCCAGAATGTTGTCAGCACAATTCTGTCATTTAGGCCATTTTATGCAGCCAAAAATATCTCAAAATATCATTGCAACAACTATCCCCCACCCTATTCTAGCATGATGAAAAGAAAATATTAAATGTACATTATTTAAAATGCTGATATAGACATAAGACACAAACCCCACTGTGCTTTTTTTTTTTTTTTTATTCCTTATAATCGCCAGAAACACTTTAAAATAACTGAAGAAAAAAGAGGAGAATGTTTTTAAAAAAGGTGGAGGTTTCCTTCTCATGGAATTGCACTTAATGTCAATATGTTAAAACATTACTTTCACTCACAAGCACAATAGACTAATGAATGGTAGAGGAAAGAATGACATGTACAAAAATAATTACTAATTATGTAATTTAAAAAAAGATAATTCCAACTTTCGTTACAATGAGAATTAGACTTGGTATAAAAAGCCACAGAGGGAGAAGTGACAGAACATCCTGAAACTGGCTGACCAGAATACATCACTCAAAGAGGAATCAGGTTCAGCTCCAAGCAAGAAAAACATCTTGCATCACAGTGTCGTTGTTTCAAATATCACTTCCATCAGTTTGAAGCTATTGTGTGTGTTTAGGTTTGTGAATGAGACAAGTTAAAATAACAAATGACAATAACTGCACAGCAGCTGAAAGAGAAAAGGGATTGCAGGACCGGTGCCATCCTACAATCTGAGTAAATCCTATGTCCAATTTCTGATACACAAAAACAAAAAAAAAAACAAAAACACAAGTTATTGATTACCCAGTAGTATCACAAAGTCTATTCTAAACTCTTTGATATGCCAGACTTTCATTAGTCCTGGTTTGTGTCTGATTTCTCACACAATATGTACAGCATTCCAACTTCAGCGGCGTTCATCAGGTGCCACTATTTTGAGGTAAAGTGAAGGCCTTCATGAGCTCAAAGGCATCAACATCACTTATATATTCAACATACAAGTTTGTCTGATTAAGATCAGCTCCACTATTTATGTTAGCGTACCTAAAGACTCAAAAAATATGATCATCTCTTTGCTACTTGACTACTTGCTTTATTTGTGTGAAGGCAGTGAGAATCTCCGTGCCCATCTCTTGTCAACTCTGGGATGTTATTATCAGATATGAATCGTTTGCCTAAGTGGAAGTGAATTAAAAGGATGTTGAATAAACCAGCAGCAACATTAATGGCAGGTAAAGTGTGTGAGAAGGCAAAATACAGGTTCCAACTGGTTATTGACACTTATTTTTAATCACGTTTTACATACTAAAACTTGATGAATATAACCATCCATTTTCTGTGGCATAAAATATAATGACTAAATCAAATTCAAAACATCGGATGGGAAAATGTACAATAGCGTATTCTGTAGCCCTTATTAAAACAGATGGGTGTAAATTAAGTAGGTTGTTCAGAACTCTTCAAGCTGAGCATCGATTACCGCTGCAACTTCAGGTTGTGGCCACTCAATGATGATAAATATTGTTGCATAAACAGTTTGGATGTTTTGTGCTTAATGACCTGCACATGAAGCTGTGAATATGAGTTAATAGAATTTGTCTGTCCGCATGCCTTCAGATGTCATTAAGTGTGTGAGTGCATTTTTTGCTCCACCTGCAGTATTTGTACAAAACCAGTGTGTCTAAAGAGTCTGTATCGATGAGTATTAATATCTTAAATCTCTACAATAAGAGCATTCATGCAAAAACATGTTTAGTCTATTCCCAGAGCTTTGAGTTGTCGCTCAATGTCCTCGTCGGACAAGGTGGCTTTTTTGGATTGACTGGCGCTGGGGAGATTCTTTCCTGCTGCTGGAGCTTTCACCATCTGGAAACAAACACAAGCGTGAAATTTCATCTTCATGTTCTGCCGCTTCATCCGGGGAGCTGGAGCCTAACTCAGCTGGCATAGGGCATGAGGCGGGGGACACTCCGGGCACGACGCCAGTGCACCGCGGAGCCACACACAAAGACGGACAACCATCCACACACACTCACTCCTACAGGCAATTTGGGACCGGCCAATCAACCTGAAGCGCATGCTTTTTGGAGGTGGGAGGAAGCTGGAGAACCCACACAGATACGGGGAGAGCATGTGAACTCCGCACAGAACGGGACTCGAACCCGTACCCGCCGTGTTGTGAGGCGACAGTGCTACCCACTGCGCCACAGTGCCGCCTCCAAGCGTGAAACTAAAATACAAACACAAAATGATGAAATTTGGTACTTGTTCTCAGAATTGCCATCAATTCCAGGTGGGAAGGGTCAAGATGTGAGAAAACATTTTTTCCACTCTTTCAAGTCGACATTGAATGTATGCTTTTCACATTCGTTGATACACATTACAAAAGAAATTTGTGATGCAACCATCTTGAGGCTGTTTAACTGGTAGAAACATACAATCTGGCACCACCATTAAGACGTAATATTAAATTGTGTGGCTCTCATTTCAAACTGCAAACAGAAAGTACCAAATACTTCTCCTGCAATTTATTTTATGTTGCACACTGAATGACTGACTTCCACTGAATACAGTAGGACAATAAAACATCTGCCATCCTTATGCTCCTTTCTCCCAAACTACCTCATTTAACTTCCCTTTGGCATAAGAGTTGATTAAGAAAGCTTTTCTTTTTCTTTCCAAGAAAAATGTACGATACAAAAGCAATAAGAGAATCATCTACTTTGTCTTTAATTGTGATTGAGCAAAAAATAATTATCCAAGCCCTAAAAGGAGAAAAGTCTTAAAACATTCATGTCTGGTCTCTTCAGCTGTGGGTTTGTTTATTGGACAATTCTTTTGGTTCCTTCAGTGTTATGAAGGATAATAACTCAGGAGGCCCCCAGGGGGAGCCAGAAACCCAGCAGATGGGCAGCCAAGAAGCTCTAAAGACTATGGAGCATTAGAGCTAGGGGGTAGCCCCACCACGTGGCAGCTGGAAAACATTTAACCACTCAAGTAAGAGCCATATGGAACGCTAACAGTTTATGTTCCTGAGGGGTGTGTAATTAGTTAGTTATGTTCATAATAATAGCAGTGTGTTTAAAAAGGTGAGTGAACCTCAAAATTCTTCAAATGAATATCATTTTAATGCACACAAATGCATTGGGGACACTGCACATTCTATTTTAAACGATGAAAGGTAACTGAACTTGATATTATATTACCGAAAGTCAAGAAATTCAATGTTCAAAATAATATCAGTGTTGATATCTTTATTTACAAAGTCAAAAATGTACTGTATAAACTAAGAAATGCTTAAAGATTAAACTTTCCTGAGAATCGTAAACTCATCTGACAAACTGTGGCCCTTGGACCCAAAAAGAACAATCTGACTTCCATTAGTCCACAAAATACTGCACCATCTCTTCTCAGGCCAGCCAATGTGTGCTTTGGCAAATTGAAACCGCTTTAGCACGTCTTTTTTCTTTTTTAACAATGAGACTTTGCCGGGATTCTTGCTGGCTTCACATACTGTTGACATCGTCTGATTGTTACAGTTCTCACAGGCTGCCTTAGATCTTGTGTGATCCTCCTGGAGCTGATCACTGGCTGAGCACTATTGAGTCATTTTGCTTAGTTTCTTATCCATTTGAATAGTCATTTTTCTTAGTCACCTTTATAGTTTTAGCTGCCATTTTAAAGTGTTTGATATTATTTTACATGAACAGCCATCATTCTGCATTTAAGTTTCCCCCTCTTTAATTAACTTCTTAACTTCTTTAGCACTTTTTAACTTTTTTTTCACCTATTTTTTTTTTCACATAATGAGTGACCTCATAAATTGAATACAGCACCGCCCCTTTTGGTTGATGACTCAGTTTCACAGAATCAGCAGTGTGCATGTGATTCCTGTTGGGTCTTTTGGTTTTCTATACTTTCAATAAAACTTGCACAAACTTACTTGCAGTGTAGAATTTGAAATTCTAACAAAAACAGCGATTTATCTTGTTAGTGATGTGTGACTGCTATTATTTTGAACACAACTGTATGTAATATGTGTTAATATTGGCTTAAATTCCACAAATTGGAAAAAAAAAAAAAAGTTTCCTTGTTTTTCCACTTTTCTCACAATGTTAAGTGGCATTAGGATATTGTAGATAGAGTATGATAGAGATGATGCAATCTCTATCTCAATTTGAATTTCTCACCTTTCCTGAGATCTCAATGCCGATCTCATCTAGAACCTGGTTGACGATGTCTTGAGATTCCTCTTCATCCCCAGACTCATCAAAGATGTCATCCAAAGTGTCATTGACTGGACAAAAGAGCCGGAGAGGGAATTAGAGGATACTGAAATAGCTCAAATTGTGAAATGTATTGCTACAATCATTTTCTCTTATTATCATGATAAAACAGCCATCAACACCTCACATATTCATTTATATCCTGACAATCTGATTTTTGGTTAGCCTGGAAATACCAGAACGTATGTGTGCATTATGTGTTCTTACTCATCTCCTCATTCATGTCCATCTTCATGTTCTCTTGCTGAAATTCTTTCATGGTCTTCAGTGTCTTCTGTGGGTCCATCTTTTTATTCACTGATTGCATCGTCTGCACACATTAAGAAATTGATCCAGATATTTTAACATGGCAACAAGAAGAAACAAAACCTTAACAAATTAACAAATACAACTACAGTAAATTGATGCAGCCAAAAAGCGATACCATCAGGATAGAATCTCCAGTGTTAGTTTTTACATTGATTTGTTTTTTCATTGAAAAAGTTTTAAACATAGAAAAAAAAAACATAAATTGAAGTGAACTTTAAATTGAGGTGTGTTTTACATGGTCATCTACACTCTCACCACCAACATATTTCATATTTCTGATAAGGCAGTTTCCCAATGAGCAATATCTAGATAAGTCCAAACCTAATGCAAATCATTGTGCACCAACGAAACATTTGGTATACAGGAAGCTTCAGAAAACACTTCCTGTGAAAGGTGAGGACAAATGTGTCTTATATTCACAACAAAGTCCAACAAAAGTAAAAATAGTTCCTGGTTTCCACTTTGCTGTTGTCAACATGCTGCTTTGGAGGGAAATGCTGCACAATTGATTCCAAGAATGAATTCAAGCTGAGATTTTCTTGCACTTCAGTTTATATTAGGTAACTTTATGTCTGACATAAAATAGATAATTAAAGCTCTCTCTAAAACAGTCATGTTCTCCACTGATTACACTACATTAATCTGAAGCCTAATTATATTTGACCTGTCTGTTTGTTAAGCCTGACTGTACTGTACATTGCTCCTGGCCAATTAGTCCCTCTCACACTTCATTTGCAGTGCCGCCACATAGACAGATCCCACATTAGTCCTTTAATTACAATACTAAAATATTGATGCCTCTACTCAATGAAAATAGTCTATGTCCTTAACAGAAACACAATTTACTTTTTTACAATGACTTGAAAAGAGTGGATCTCAAATGTCTCAATGACCATGAAGAATTAAGTTGGAGACTAATACTACAATAAAGATCAAGATGTCTGTTTTTATTTACCATTTGAAAAGAACACATTTTTGCCAGTTATCATTATGTTGCTGATATTCTACTGTAATAGTTGGTGCTTTATTCCTTAAAACTGGACTTAACTTGCCATTTAAAACTGATTTAAATATTATATACTGTAACCTGGCCTCAGACCAGCAGAGGACCAGGATCTTACCTTGGTTGTGGAGGCCATGGCACCTGCCATCTTCACTTGGGAGTTCATGACTTTCGTCTGTGCCGACATGGAAAAGACTTTGGAGCTAACCGCATATGTGCGAGTCTTCTGCTTCCTGAGCTGGACCAACTGCTTGGCAAGGATCTTACAGGCGTCCTTGTTACCACTCTTTGCCATTTTCTTGATTTCTGCCTCCTGGTTTGAGGGGGTGGAGAAGAATACAATCTTGGATACAAGAACTGGATGCTAAAGTTTATGCATTTTCAGCATATTATCAGCATGCATATTGCATATTTGTCACGGAGTCGACGTGTCACACATTTCAGATATCCATCTTTTGTTAACATTTCTAGTAATGATCTTACTGCCTGAAAGGTGCTACTGTGATTTCTTCTGATGACTTAATACAACTTTTTGAAATGTTGTGATTTTTGTTCATGTTTTTATTGTCTGAAATTCAATGTCCAAACTTCCCTCTCACAGTTAACATAATTACATGTTTTTGAAGTTTGACAGTTAACAAATGGATTTATGTATACCAAATAAAGTAAATACATTTCCCATTGGGACAGAGAGAGAGAGAAATGGACAGACAGACAAAAGCATGACTGATTTTTCTTCAAATTTAAGAAACACCAATACAATGGTATGCGCAAAAACCACAACTATGTATGTGTACACACCCATATCAATACGTGTGTGTGTGTGTGTGTGTGTGTGTGTGTGTGTGTGTGTGTGTGTGTGTGTGTGTGTGTGTGTGTGTGTGTGTGTGTGTGTAAACACATCCTACGTATTGATATACAGAATTGTATCAAACAAGTTCCCAGGGACCAATGTGTTTGCAAATAAGGACATAGTAAATAAAGTCATCTAGATCATGCCCTTCACACTGGCAAGCAATTATGCACTATTAGCTTTGGCAAATATCAGAAAACACACTAATGCCCACAGGGATCATGTGTGTGGGCATGAGTGTGTATGAGAATCCCAAGAGACATGAGTGAAGCTGTAGGTTACGGTAAGCTAGCAAGGCCTCTCAGCGCTGCTACGTATGGCAGCGGGAGCATGTGCTGCTCATTTCTTTGTGAACTAGGAGCATCTTCAGGAAACAACGGTCAATTATTAATGTTTGACAAAGCAAGAAGCAGTATCAAAAAGGTGCATTTAGGTACTCTTTGTACACAATTGTGAACAGCAAAATAAATTTTAATTCCACAGAGAAGAATGCATAGCTCTAAGAGACAAAACGCATATAGTAGTGGCAATAATACTGTCAGCCTCACTGTCATCTGAAAAACTATTAATGCTTTAATGGTAAAAAAACAGAAACAAAGACCCTGCAGACAGAAAAACTACAGTATTTTATTTACTGGCCTGTCAGAGACAAAGGGAAAAGGTGGATGGGTGTTTAGTCTTCTCCTAAACATGAGGGAATGCTGCAGACAAATGTGATGCAGGAAACTGTCACATTGGTTGAAACAGACAATCTTTATACATTGAAAGCAAACATTTTTCTGCAAAAGCATATTCAATTGAAAGATGTAAAAGGTATCATTTCATTTGTGTTTTTGAACATTTGTAAAAAAAAAAAAAAAAAAAAAATGGACTACTGCCCTACTGATGTACCACTGATGTAGCCTACTGATATAGGGAGAAATGACAGGATGCTTTTATAGGTCATTTCTATTACTTAACAATGGTATCTTTTATTCAGAACATACAACTCATTAGTGGAAAGCCTTAATGAGGAATAAAAATCAGTTTCCCCAAGGAGGCAATTATGTGATATTTACTTCATACAAGGGAAAGTAACACATATCCACTTTGTTTAATCTTAAATGCAAAAAACCGAGCATAAAGCCTTATCATGCAATTGTGTTTCTATCTGAGAGTGTGTGAGGTTGTGAGCGAGAGAGAAAGATAGATAAAGAAAGACAGACGGACAGAGAGACAGAAAGCACGAGCAAGAGCAAGTAGGACAGACTTGCCTGCAGCACCAAAACCAGATTCATGATCATCTATTCATTTACACCTATTAGCAAATCAGACTCAGTCCCAGATGTAGGAAGTGGGTATACTGTGTCTGTGTGTGTGTGTGTGTGTGTGTGTGTGTGTGTGTGTGTGTGTGTGTGTGTGTGTGTGTGTGTGTGTGTGTGTGTGTGTTTGTGTGTGTGTGTGTGTGTTCCCACCAGTTGTTTCTCTTGTTTCTCCAGTGCTCCTCTGTCTCTGCTGATGTTTCTTTGAGTGGAACGCATTTCCCTCCCCTGGTCCCTGATTAGTTCTTTGGTGCAAGACAAAAGGAAAAAAATCGGTTCATACCTAATAAAGCTGCTGAATCTGAAATTTTAGAAATTTAGCATATCTCTCAGAATTGAAATGCATGTGGAACACGTGTTTCTTTAAACATGTGTTCCACATATTCTAAGTTTTACAAAAATGAGTTTGCAACAGTTGTAATTAAAGAAAAATGTCAAGAACTCTGACTTGATCAGAGCTCACCTCTGCAGTGACCCTCCTGAAATAAATTTGTGCAAACAGATTAAAACATCTGTAAATTTTGTCTGTCTAACATCTGCAATTGTTTCTTTTTTGTGATGCAGCTAGAAAAGGGAAGAGTGAGCTGACTTTTCAGCTGACTTTGGAAGACATCTAAAACAATCTATTGTTACTGAATAGTGAGCATGTGATAGTGTGTGCCCCATGCTTACAAAATGCCAAAGCAGCACACAGACTGACAAGTCACATTAACATGGTGTCAGCTGTAAATCACCAATGCATAGTGACATCATGTGAGATTTAACCCTGATGTCACACATTCATGTGTGACTTCAGAATGTGGGTTGACCCCAACAATCACTTTCACACACACCATGGCCATATGGGCTTTTACACTAACTACATTTATCGATCAAGTTTTAAAATTAGTGTTAAATTTGCTGCTTTAACAAGGAATCCTTCATAAAAGATCTCACAAATAGATATACAAAGTCATACAAAATCAACATTTTAATAATTATTTTGTGGGACATATGTGGAATTTGGACATTCTATTGGTTAACCATGAAGACACTAATAATTCATTCCTAATCAACCAATTATATATGCTCATGAGGTGCTAACTGATAAAGGAAATGGAAATTTTTATAAAGACAATACGACTAACAATGTTCGAAAATAAAGCCCAACTTATTCTTCCTTAAAAAAATTTTAATCTGAAATTATAAACATGAACAAGACACGTCAGTGAACTGAACCAATTGTAGAAATGATGCAGGTGTACGTATGAACTGACGCTTCGCCAATGTCTCGAAGTGGGAGGGATATCGTCCTACAAATACGTGTGATCTAACACTCATCTGCATTCGTGAAATAACCACAAACCTCCTCAACCTCTTTAACCGGGGAAACAACGGAAGACACAGAGTCCAGAGAACATGGGATGAGAGACATTAACAAAATAAGTTGAAGACTTCGAAATGTTGAAGCTGGGGGAAATCTGACTACATCTTCACATGGAGTTAAGATAGCACAGCACGGTGAGTACAGTAAGCAAATGATCGCATGGGCGTAACTGGAAAGGCAGTGATGGGAGGAGTATCCAAGCAGTGCAATGGAAAAACTCACATTAACTAACAAAGGCTGCTTTTAAACCTGGAGTTAATATAATGATAGTTGTTACTTCCATGAAAACAAGCTCTAGTAGTTGAAATTGCATCTTCCAAATCTATTATGGCCTTGTAAGTAAATATTTTAAATGAAAGAATTGAGTAATATTTTCAATCACTTTGAGCTTGTCAGGTATATTGCCCAGCCTGAAGAAACAAAACAAAAAAACATTTGAATTGAAAAGTTTTCCATAATTTTGACATCACTAATGAAAATTACTGTACTGAACTATAAATATTAATCATAATATATGTAATGTTGTATTTGTTTTATATTATACATTTTTGTCACAATTTATACTAAACCTGGAGTAATTCTGTAATAATGTCAGGTGTAGATGGTTGGTAGATGTAATCCATCTACCAACCCCAGACAGACCTGAGAGTCAAACGAATATATCTAATTATACATGTGATTTTATTCAGTCAAGATTTTTGTAAAAAATTGATGGTGCCTCTGCATGCTTGAGTTGGTCATGCATGAACCAATACACCACCTTGACACTAGCTTAGCAATAATGACACCTTCCTCTTCAACAGATCCAACGATAAACAGGGTTATCGTTATGGAAGTTTCATCAATAACTCTCCGTTGGAACTAACCTTTAAAACCAAAGTATCGACACGTACTGTCGATAAAATACATTTATATGTAACAGCTTGGCATTTATTCTAAGATAATACACTAAGTTTCGGTCAGCAATGACAGTGGTGGTGACTCAACACTTGTGTCACGCTGAACCGGTTTAACAAGTTATAGTTGAACGAGGACAGCTTATTTAAAATAGGAACACAGCTGTGACTCAGGCTAAAAACAAGTTGGCTAGCTCTTTCTACACAGAACAAACTTACCCTCGGTAGTCTTCTTCCTGAAAAGGGAACTCATGTCGCTTCTTTATATTGAACTCAATACAAAATACAACACCGATAAACTGCTACTGTTACAGTTACTACTGCTGTCTCGCCGTTTCACCCGGGGAGTTGGGTCAGATTAGCAGTGCCAGCTTCCTGGTTGATTGTCGGTTGTCGGAGTTCCTCCCTCAACTGAATGACTCGATGACTCCACGTGACGTCACGGCGGGACTCTTGTGCTGCTTTCAAGTACATCGTAAAATAACACATTTTAGAAGGAAAGCGTCCGTGGCGCCCGTCTGTTTTCTTTTTAACTTTAAACTGCGGACACACTAACTGCAAAATTATCACTTCTAAGCCAGGCTGCACGTTTTTGCTGAATTTGAGGAATTAAAGCTAGACAATGGTAGCTCTGCAGTCATTACCATTACATCAGGCATCTTAGAAAAGCGGTCACTATGGTGACAAAAAAATATTTAGTCTTGTTTTTATAGAGATACTGTATTATAATTTTTTCAACACCCTGTTTAGTATACTGTATTCACGTCCGTCGAAGAGAAAACTGAACATTACTGTGTGTACCTGAAGGCGACATTCACGTATATGAACTGCTCATACATTTACCAGGAACAAAGAAAGTTCTACTTAATAAATTGCTGTATAGCATTAAGCAAGCAAATGAGTTTCCCATGGTGTGTTTTTTTTTGTTTGTTTGTTTAAATTATTGTTGAATAATGTACGTTTGCTCCAATTATTCACTTAATGGGTTCTCCCTTACTTTCAGTCCTTCTAAGATACTTAATGCAGTGTCTGCAGCAGTCTATGTATTTATTGTGTGTTAAGAGTCCATCCTTAGCAAGCAAACATTCAAACTGCTGTAGGACAACAATTTACTGGCAGGGTTACTGTGTATAAAATAAAATAATGCCCACAGCTTCTCACAGCATCATAAATTCTGTTAATCTCAATTTCTCTCATCTCTTTCTCCCAAGAGGTGATGTACTCATACACACCAGTGTGTATTCATGTAGTCATAATTTCTTATTTCATATTAGTGCCACGGTCCCGGGACTCTTGAACCATAACCAACTCAATTTGGTGCATATGTGTATCTGTGCCGGAAATGGAAGTGGGAGGTAATGCAGAAGATGGAAGGTGGTAGGGGGGGTCTCATCTCAGAAATAGTGACGGATGCCAAGTTATGGCTGGAGCGAAGAAGAGGAGGGTGACTTTGAGGAGACAGTGGGGAGGATGAGTAGCCTTTAGCTCTTTTCGTTATCTTCTGTGTAGGTGTGTGCCTGTGTGCAATGGGGGCTCTAGCTGTTGCCTGTGTGCATCAGCATGTCGTCCTGAGGCGTTGTTCTTGTTAAGGTTATTAGGGAAGATGTTTGGTGTTAATCAGTGGAGGACTATAGGGACCTCTACTAAACGGCCTCATCATCAGTGAGCCCCAGTGGTGATAAATCTAGCCCCAAGCACCCAGAGGGCCTGCAGGTATTAAGCACGGGTCTGCATCTGGTTTTGCTGATATACAGTCAGAGTAAGGAATCCAGTAATAAAAAATCAAATGTGAGCATTTTGTAACATGTAATAGATTTATTGAAGTTTGATTAAATATATACTGTATTTTAGAATTATTCAGTATACGACCATGAATAGTTTTATCTGAGGATGTTCTAATGGAATCTTGAAGACATTTCTTTTTGATGATCAACTTTTATAAACTGAAACACAAATAACAAATGAAATGTCTACTCTTTTTTTCCATTTTGTCTGTTTACCCGCATCACACTCTCCTCTTTTCCCTTCCACTATTTTTTTTTACAATATGTCTCTCTCATTCTCCTCTTTGTAATGTAGCCTGGGGCTAACAGACTTCTAATGTTAAGGCACTAACTGCCGGATATATGGACACACACACATAGCAGTGTGGGAGACATTCATGTGTGAAATGAGATCTCTGCACAATCAGTGGGAGTTGCAGCCATAAAGCGCATCAAGATTTTCAGTTTTAAGGTATCATCTGACACTTGGCGCAAATCCTTTTGTGTGATGTGATAATGAAACAAAGAATTGAGTCCAGCAGGGATGGACCTTTATTGCTTGAAACAGACAAGTGCTGACTGATATTTTACATCTAAAAACAACATGGCCATTTTTATCCCTAATAGCAGCACAAATAGTTGATCATTATCTGTGTTTCTAATCCTGTTTTATCCTTGTAAAATTTATATTCCATAGTTTACACTTGCCTTATAATAATAAAAACTTTTTTAGTGTACTTCAGCATGTTTCATTAGACATTTTCTATTGATGGTAATATATAACCGATAGTATGACCAATAATATATAACCCACAGATTCCTCTGTTTATCTACTTTTTCATTTTGCAATATAATTTCAAAGAATATCACCCAAGTCTCCTTGGGATGTAAATCTCATTCCCTTTATTTATGAGCATAAATCCTGACTCATAATGGGACATAAGACTGGGGTATGTTTACAGTCCTCTCTACACGCCTGACATGCAAGCAGGCTGAAATATGTTTGTATGCAAAGACAGAATGAGGCGAGAGGCTGTGATGGGAGACACGGGATTTCAAAAGTACTCCTCCTGTCTGATGGATGGATGCTTCACTGCGACCCAAATGGAGAGAGACAGATAGGAGAAAGCAGGGAAGGCACAGTGAGTACCAGGGGGATAAAATGAGGAGCGAAATAGAGGGCAAATTCAAAAAGAGGAAGAGATGGGAAAATCAAACCACAAGCACAGCAGAGGCAGACCTTTTCCACTTCTTTTTTTTTTAAGATTTAAGCCGTGATGCTAAGTTGTAAATGATTTAGAGTTTCTGGTAGGCACAATTTGATGCTACTGGACAGAGCCAGGTTAACAGATTACTTTTCCTCCTCACCCTTCTCTCACTTTCTCTCTATCCATCTCTTCTTTCCCATCCATCAAAGTCTGATGGCTGGGAAACAGTTTGATCAAGTCATCAAACTGTTGCCAATAAACAAGTAATTTTCCAAAATGACAACCATTCATTCATTTAACTTCCTATCCACCTTGTGGGTCAGAGAGGGGTAGATGCCATCTCTTTGTAGGGCAACCTGAAAGACAACCATTCATGCTAACACTCACACCTACAGATAATTTTGAGTGATCAATTCATTTAATTGTATGTTTTTGGAGGTGGGAGGAAGCAGGATAACCCACACAGACACAGGGACAACACAAACACAAGCATAAACTACAAACTCAGTATAGAGAGGAATCGAACGTGGAACCATTCCTTGAAAAAAAAATTGCATCTTTAACATTTGGAGGATGTCATAGCATAACAATCTACTGCATATGATATTTTTCTAAACCTGATGTGTTTGTCAAGTTGTGAAGAGGGTTCAGAACATATGGAAGAAAGCAGGTGGTGGAGACATTGGGGAGAGAAGGAGGGATGGTAGAAAGCAGGAAGCCAGCAGTAGGGGAAGCAGGGGGGCAGGGAGTTTGGGGTGGTCTAATAAATCGAGTGAGTGACTCCACTCATTTCTGCCCATGGGACAAATCTGGTCCCGCTTACCAGCACAGTACAGCATCAGGGAATTGTGGGTAATGAGAGATTATTCTCCCCTGTAGTGTTTGCTCATCATCATTGCCACTCACAACCTCACCAGTCTCCAACGAAGTACACACAACCCCCGAAGACAAGCAGGCAGTTTTAGCATTTAGATGCAGGTGCAGGGGTTATTAAAATGAACATGTGCAGACAAACACCTGCAGGCAGGAACATGCCCATCTTACAGACATGGTTTTGTGAGGAAGGTCAAACAGTGAGTTTTTATTGTTTAAATCTGCTGCTGGCACCAATTTTAGATGTTACACTCAGTGAGGTACACGGTTCAATGATACCCTCTTTTATCCACAGGTCTTTTTTGCCTGAGGAGGCCAATCTGTCTGAGGGAGATCCTACATGCATCATGCATGTCGAACACTCTCACCCTCTCTATTTTCTCCCCATTCTTATGTCTCTCCAGTCCACGGTCCTCCTCGCCCTGGAGCCAGGTTGTGGCCAGCAGAAGTGGGCTGGTGGTCCCAGCAGGGGCCGAGGCTCAGACACACCATTAACATGAGGGAATTAGAGTCATTACACTTGGAAGGGCAAGGTAGGACGAGTCCTTCGCTCTGCAGAGTAGGAAGGAGATTTGAGAAGCTGTGTGATGAAGGAAATGGACAAGCTTTATTAATCAAGTAGTTAAGAAATATGCATTTAATCTGAAGTGCATGGGTGTATTTAAAATGATACTAGATATTTAAATGAGAAGAAGATGTGGATGGTTTAGATACAGGAGATGTATTATATTTCATAGGAATTTAGTATATAACACTATTAAGCAAAGCATATGAGAATGTGTGATGCAATGTGCCCATTGTTAGCACTTTCAGTGGTGGACAGGTTTTTCTACCATGCTACTGTGTAACTTCTGCTCAATAGCATTGAGTACCATTGTCACAGATAATAGGATAGTTATTACATTTCTCCACAAGTCATTGCACAAACCAGATGTAGAAACTTTCCATCCAAACTTTCGAAAAGTAATAGAACAAAATGTCACAGAGAGGATTGTGTGCTTAATTCCACACATATTAAAAGCATGAACCCCACACATAAACAGTTTATTTTTTCCAATTAACACTGGATTTTCAGCTTGTACATTTAAGTATACATCCGGCTTCTGTTTAAAAGGAAAATTGCTCTCCTTTTTACCCTCCAAAGGGTACACACATCAACATCCTTTCCATCAACATGACCAGGTCCTTGAGTCTCAATCAACTCATTAATTCCTGTCGAGCAACCGCGACAATTTCATTTATCCTCGTACGTGCACAATATGAGTTAAAACTGGAGAATGGACCAAGTAATTATCTGCTTTTTAAGCGAGGTCAGTGTGGTGACTCTGAGGGAACCCAATATCCACTGGTCACTGTCAGACACACAACCACCCATGCTGTGAAGGAAGCATCTTACTTTGTCTGCTTTTTGCAATTAAAACTCTCATTTCCATTTTTAAGACATGCAGTGAGAACACTTAAAACAGCCTATCTGAGACAGTTGAGATAATTTCAAGGCTTGTGTTTTAGAAAAAAAAAAAAGCTCTTGTAGCCATTAGTTTTCCATTTGTTTTAACAGGGATAATCTCATTCTATTAACTTACAAATGACTTTTTCTCATTAGAAAACACACTGGTGCAATGCAATTGATCCCATCACTTTGTTTTGTGTCTCACTTGAGAAATTAATTATACACTAAGACACTTGTTCTGGTTTTAAAGAACAGAACAGGCATTCCTTGTGATTTATGCAGCAGGAAGAGATTTTTTTGGAATACAAGAGTGAGTGAATTTTAATAAACACATTGTATCACTTCATGCACTTGAAAATGCACTAATGATTCTTTAATTAGGCTTTGTTTGAACTCCTCCCCCACCTCTCAAACACTTCACACTAATTTGGCAACTCCATGAAATTATCCCTTTAAATGTACAGTCAATATGTTTACAAGCAGTTTTTTTTCCTCATCAATAAAGCTGTAAATGTTGGTTAATAGGATTTACTGAGAATAAATAGATAAAAAACATATTCTCACAGCTCAGTGAATTCCATGTCGTTGATTGCCTGTGAATCTTCTATATACACAAGCAAACCTGGTTGTTCATTTGCCTAAATGTGTGTCATCTTCATCTTCTTCATCATTATTGTCATCATTATCATCTTCAGGCCATCTGGAGAGTCAGCTGAGGCAGGTGTGTGTTCCTACATGCTCTCTATGGAGCTAAAGAATTAAAGCAGCAGCACCAGAAAACTCATGATGCTGCAGTCTGCTTAATGCGAGATATCATCATGGACGCACGGCATTATTTCACACCTGCCTCAAGAGCGCAGCATACATTTGCAAAGACAGATCTGTCAATTTGTCAAGATTTTTCTTTTTTGGGGGGGGGGGGGGTGGGGGGTTGAGGTGTTGAAAAAAATAATGTATTCATGATGTGAAAATTGTTTCTAATTTTCAAATCCATCTTCTCCAATCAGGGAGGGTTGGACCTTTCATGCTGTTTCTGCTGGTACTGGGATTCAAATCTGGTGCACACGCACACACACACCTGTGACCCGTTTTTTTTTTTTGTTTGTTTGTTTCTTCGATTGTATTACCCAAACCTGCTTCCTCTAAAGAACCAAACTCATCTAAAGTGTGTCTACGAGTAAAAGTAGTGAAAGTCTATTAGGCATGTAAAAGGTCTTTAGATCTGAAACACTGGAGGGGTCCCTCTCTCTTTGAGCAGCAGGAAAAGTAAACACTTCACTAAATCCATTTAAATTTCTGTCCCTTCCTTAATCCCCCCCTTCTAAAAAATCCCCTAATAATCATCTCAGTGGCTCATTAAAGAGCAGAGGAGCTGAGGCACAGGCTGCTCCAGATGTGAGTGGAAACCCCCTGAAGGACAGTGTCTGTGTCAGAGAACTCCTGTGTATCCTTCTCTTGTAATAGGGACTATGAAGTGCTCATAATTGAGTATGTGACTGCACATGTACATCATAGCAGTATAAATTGGATGTTTTTGATACGTCCTGCACTGTCTCTAGGCATCACTCTGAGTGCTCCAGTGCCCCACTTCCAACATAACTGGGGACCAGATTTCCTCTGTGAGAACACTAGATGGGGATCTGCACAAGTCTACAGTCGTTCTCTTTGTCTCTGAGTGTTCTCAGGTCCAGACATGCCCACAATTTGTTCTGCTAAAAATGAACAACCCAAGACTCTGCACAAATCAGTTATATCCTTCCCCACTGAATATGCATAATGGTTTATTCATTGTAGAATTAATTGTCAATTTGATGACACACTGGCTGTCAATATTACTACTCTTTAAAACGTATTTCCTCAAGAAAGAACAATGTGTGAAGTCATTCAACAATAATCATTCTCATCCCCTTTGACCTATTTGAATATCTGTATCTGTAGAAACCCTACCCATGTTGGAACTTATATTAATTATACTTTTATAAAGATTTTGCTTGATACAGGACATTTATGGAAATTAGCAATGCTGGAGAGATCCTCTTGATTATTTAGTGTCTTTAAAAGAATCAAAAACTTCTAGGTCTGAAGCAATCAACTGTTTTCCTCACTTGCAGCTCATTTTTTAACAACTAATATTTTACAGCCAGAATTTCTCTGTCGGATTTATGCTATTATTATCTGGCAATGTTTATTGAAATACTGTCAAAGCTCCTCCAAAGGATTTTGAAATTCCTGCCGTCTTTTTCCCTCTGAAGGCTGCCCCACTTCCATCTAGGCAAATTGCATCATCAGCTTGTGACTGAATAATTCACTGTCTCACTGAAATCAAAGTGAATGAAACATGAGTGGAAATGGTGAGAATCTTATTCATTTGCTGTAGACCCTGGGGTCCCATCAGACATGGTAACTTGCTTGGAGAACAGGTACAGGACATGCATTATAAATATTCCTGGTGTCTTTCCAAAGTATTTACTACCATTTTACTTTTATTAATAAACCTGGATCCATATCATTTTTCAGGTAATCCTCAATTTCTAATCATATGCTTTTCTCTTCAGAGTCCACCTTTCCACAAACATTCATTGAAGTGCATTCAAAATATCTAATAATATTAAGATAACAACGCTCAGTGCAAAAAGTTACCTGCAAAAAGTCACGCAAAATGTATTTGACCACATATGAAAGCAGTTCAGTTGTCATTTGAAATTGTTTTTTGTTTGTTTTCTCACAACCATTAATATATTCTGATTCCTGTCACATTAAAAACGTCTTTATTTAGTAAATTCATGCCAAGGCGTGAAGTTACAACTCGGCACCAAGTACTGTGAGAGTTGTGAAGAAGAAGAGAAAAAGAATGACACCAGGTTTGGGAACCAGGTTTGACTGAGGAGGTGGAGAGAGAAAGAGCAACTGCAAATCCTGACAAGAAGTCTTAACAGACTGAGCAGCTAATGCCCAAAAATAACCAGTTCCAAATCAACTTAAAAGTTTTCTGTAAAATTTCCATTGTAATCCATCAAGCACTTTTTACATAATGGATAAGAATGCTAAAAAAAACTTTTTCTTGTAATGTTGTTAAAACTGAAATGTTTTTTTCCTTGGCAGACGCTCCACCATTTAATCTATGTATTTTCATGGCAAACCAGGGGTATGTTCTTACTTCCAGACTACTTTCCTTGTAGAAATGTTGATGCTTTATGGTCCTTTGGGTGTTCTTTTCATGCTGTGAACTTATTAATTTAGCACAAAAATGTTCCAGGTTAGTGTTAGGAAAATGTCTCCTATTGTGTTAAAATGATTTTTGGTGAATAAAATGGTTGCAGAATATCCTGATGTCTCCTTATAACTGGTTTGACCAATGTAAAGAGTTCTCGTGTCTTTAGAAATATGCATCTCTGCTGACTCAAAGATGTTTGCAAAATGTCCACATACTCTTAACTGAACTGTAATCTTGAATGGTTACTACCAAATGCAATTCGCCACATATTTAACAGTTTTCACAATAAAATGCCCTCATGAATTCAATTCATTGTGATTTTTTTATTTATTTTGAACTATTTCCAACAAACTATATATTGCATTGTTCATTGTGGGACAAAAACATCATTTAAAATTGTTAGTACTGTTACATTGCTGTATTTGTGTGACTGACACTTGTCCGATTCCCTATGTAACCTGTTCACTAAAAATCGACATCTTCCAATTACGTCTGTTTTAGGGAGGTGCATTCACAATTCCCTATCTGTTTTAACTGCAGAGGTTGTGTAGAGCAAAGTGTCATGTCAGAGCTTCACCAACAGGTGGGAGCAAACAGCTCAACTCTGTCGGTCAGGGCGTTTCACACAGACATGAAATTGATCATCAACAGTAACAGTAATAAAAAATCACCCTGAAATGACAAAGCACGCAGCATGTCTGATTTTATATTATACTTTCAAATAATCTTTTCTTTTTATTTGACGTTTATTTAACAAGGAAAATAGCCTAATTAAAACAAAAAATTTCTTTTTCAAGCGTGTCCTCACCAAGCTAGGTAGCAGACAAGACAGATGCAGCTTCTTTGGTTTCGTTTTACACAATTTGACCCCAAAAAAGTGTGTCCCATTCATACTAAACATAAAACTGTATGAGGTAAATACTACTAAAATATGAGATTTTTTAAGGTTTAATTATCAGAAAACAAATGAAAGACTGGCGTTGTGTAGACCCATAGCACTTCTAAGATAGAATTCAGTGTTAGCCAAAATATGTTGCAAATAAAGCAGAACATGCTCAAAACAATCTAAACAAATAACAAGGCAGTCAGAGACTGCAACATCCCGAGACAACGCTGAATTCAAAATTTTACCCTGACCCACTTTCATAATGGTCGCAGAAATGAATTCTATATTGTACTATCGAGTATCTGGCTTTTCATTTCACATTAGTAAGTTGACTACTGCTAGAAGTATAATGTAGCACACAGACTCAGGACAACATACAATAGTTTTCTGGCCATTAAAAATGTATACAAGTGAAAATTTGACCTTGACCTCATTTTTCAAGGTCAAGGTTGTAATTTAATTTTCATCCCCTTGCATCCTTGAAAATAACGGCTTTTGTTTTGTCTTTCTATCTTATCTGGTTCCTGAGATATGTGCAAATAATTGTACAAAAGTTTAAATTTGACCTTGACCTAGTGTTCTCAAGGTCAAGGTCATCATCTCATTTTCATCCCCTCTGCCGCCCAAGTTATGTGCTTTTTCTTTCATCTTTCTGAAGATATTTGGTGGACAGACAGAAGAAAACACAACCACTAACAATTACAATACATCACCACTTTGCGGGATGTTAAAACTATGTACAAGAACTAAGACATTACACTGACATTACAAGACCAAAAATGCTGTATGAAAATATGAGTTGTCCACTCAATAAAAGTATAAGAAATTAAAAAAAAACATTAAGAAACTACAAATATCCGAGTTTGAGATCAATAAAGTATATCTGTCTATCTAGCTAAATGTATAAATAAAAAATGTTTTACAGACAGTTCTGCATAACAGCAAACAGAATGAAAGCTGAGTTCTGCAGAATGGAACTCACAGCAGGCAGGGAAGTTCTAGGAGGAACACTAACTTGATATCATGCAAAACCACCTCTGAGAGGAATTAGAGCATTCTGGAACTTCAATGTTTGAAGCAGGAGAACGCTGAACTACAGGTGAGCTCCTGCAACTTATTTCAGAGGAGGTGTAAGGTTCAGAATGAAAAAGCTGGTGCTGAATGCTGTTGCCATTGCAAATAAAACAGCAGATACCCACTATCAGATAATCTCTTCAGACACTTACCCTGAAGTTCCATTACGGGATGACAAAAGTACCAGTGAACACCTGCTTTTCCTCACAAACTCTATTAAAACCTTGTCTCACACATGCACACAGTTCCCACCACACATCAAGATTAGACAAAAACAAGCTGGTTGATAAACATAAAAGTCTTTGTGCTTATTACAATAAGGAAAAACATGGCAATAAATATTTATTCTGTTAAAACCCAATTGAATTCCTAAATGTTCTTTAGATAAGACCACTAGGGGAGGCAAAGAACCTCCCTGAAACAACCGACAGTGTTAGGAGGTCACAATTAAACATGCCACGTTTTTGTTTTGAGGAGCTCATAGTGAAAAAGCAGAAGTTGATCAGCATCTGGAGCATGTCTTCAAGCTCAAAAAGAGGAATCCCTGATACCCCTGAAATAAATCCTACTTCAACAGACCCTCACTTCTCTGGATCTAACCTTAAACATAACCACCACTCCCTGGACAACTCCTTCTCTTTCCTTCCCCAATATTAATGTGTATTTATACATGTATAAATATGTATTATTTATAATGTTAATAAATAAAATCTATAGATTTTGATCAACTGGCCTCTCTCTCATCGCTACAGATAAAGTCCAGTATTTTGGACTGGTTTCCATAGAACTGCTTCAGTCATTAGTGACAAATGGATAAACCAGACATGACAGTCTGTCAAGATTTAGATTAAGAGTTTGAGGACAGTATCTTCAGCCTGTTTATGACCAAAAATATCACAGCGAAAAAAAAAAAAAATCATACTGTCTGTTTGGGCTGAAGCATAAAAGCAATCAGTAGCATATACAGTAGTTGCCAAGTACAACAGTTTTCTTGATTCATGTTTGTTTGCTGGTTGGCTAATTGGCTCTTTTTCGTTGTTTTTTATTAGTTTTTTGGTTGTTTCACAACATTTTCCCATGATACAAATATATTTTTTTTTCTACGGTTTTTCCACTAAGTCTGTAACAGTGTAAAATGTCTTGTAAAGTCAGAAATGTTTTGTAGTTGAAATGTTAACTTGAAAGGTCACAGCTGACAAACTAGCATGGTGTTTTAGTTGACAAAAACTAGACTTTCTTACATGACAAAAGATGGAAATGGGTGGAACATGTCCCATCACACCATGAACACAACAGGTTTCAGCTGATTGTTGCCACAGAGTTCAGAATTCACCCAGAAAACCAGACACAAGAGCAGCTGGTGTCCACACATCACTCTGATAAAATGCCCCGTCATCCTATTTACTTCCACTCTAGTAACACTGAGCATGTCACATAACCAAATCGCACCAAAGTAAAGGAAGTCTTGTACTTCCCTGGGCCCTCAGCAACCAGAGGTACAGTAGATGAGATGAACAGTTTTCAGACAGACTGGAAGTAAATATAGATATAAAAAATAATGTTCTAATTGACCTGGAACAACCCCTCTTCTCTCTCTCTGATCCCTGAAATCAGCTTGAAACAGTTATAATATTGTATACCCATTTGAATAAAAATGTGTTTACTTACATTCAACAAAAGGTCAGTGTTTTAAATGAACGGATGTTTTTGTCTACAGAATTCACACCAAAATTGGATCCTGATGGAACTTGTTGCTCAAATATGATGACGTTGTTCATGCTTCATTACATCCCGCGAAGCTGTGATGTATTGTAATTGTCAGTGTTGGTGTGTCCGTCTGTCTCTCTGTCTGTTTGTCAACTGAATATCTTCACAACCGTTGTAGATAAAAAGATGAAACAAAAAGCACATTACTCAGGCAGCAAAGGGGATGAAAATGAGATGATGATGTTGAGAAAACTAGGTCAAGGTCAAATTTCAACTTTTGTAAACTCAGAAATAAGACAAAAAGACGAGGGAGAAAGCCAGTGTGATTAGATCAAAGCTAGTGCTTTGATCTATGAAAGTAGGTCAGACCACTAGCTTTGATCTTTGACCTATGCAAGCAGGTCAGGGTAAAATTTTGAATTCAGGAGTGTTGCAGGATGTTGCAGTCTGTGATTGCCTTGGTTCTATCATGACATATTTTGCATATTTCAGGAACAGGATAAGATAGAAAGACAAAACAAAAGGCGTTAGATTCAGGGAGGCAATGAGATGAAAATTAGATCACAACCTTGACCTTGAAAAACTAGGTCAAGGTCACATTTTCACTTTTATACCTTTTTAGGTACACATCTCTGAAACCTCATGAGAAATAGAATGCACCAGTTACATGTTGGATCATGGGTCTTTTATTAAATTACCCTTACTTCCGAAAGTGGGTCAGGGTAAAATTTTGAATTCAGGGTTGTCGCGGGATGTTGCAGTCTCTGACTGCATTGTTTAAACTGTATGTGGTTCCAGAGCAGTTATTCACAAAACAAGGTCAACAATCCTTTTCCATACAAACAAAATACTGAACTTTAGTTGTCCTGTTCACGTTCTGTCTCTGTACAGTGGATATGAATGAGTACCATATCTAATGATCAGCGTGTAAATTGGAGAAGTACTTTTAACGGTCAACACGAGATCAGGGTTAAGTTTCTTTTGTCAAAAAAAGTCCTGGTGGCGACTTTTTTAAATGCATGTACATTCTTCAAATACTGATTCCAATATTTCATGACCTTGTAGTTCAGACAGAAAAAAGTCACTGAAGAAACAGTCTGAAACGAAACATTCAGAGCTATAAACTTTATGGCCAAAGCAACCGGACACTCATAGGAACACTTGAAACGACCTATTCGGAAAATAAAATAACAAATAATAATAATAATAATACGCGTGAAAGAATGTCTGCTGGTCCAAATCTTCTGTTCTGCGTTCCCACAGTCTCTGCCCTTTGACACGCAGTCTTCGTGAGGTATGTCGACTATAAACTCCAAATACGAGCTACAGTATCTTAAGTTCACTTTAATGAATGAGTTCCAGCCACGGGGATACAACCTTAGACCCGTGGCTGGAGTCTTAATACCTTGCTAAACTCTTCTGCAACTTACAGGCCCTTCCCCAGTGGGCGTGCGCAAATGGCCCCAACCCTCTCTAAATATAACTCCTCTCCAGTAATAGGCTACTCAATACTCACCCAATCAGAAGCGGTGTGCAAACTTGTCAGGGAAGATTTTTTTTTTTTCTTTTTCTTCTTCTTCTTTTACAAGATACAGTGCGTTTGTCCCAAACAGTTTTGTCCCATTTTGTGCTGGTGGAGCGCACAGCGGGAGACGCATTGTGTGTATGCAAACTGGAACGACATGGCCATTGTGCGCGTTTGGGCTTATACGGAGGAGCCGATGACTCGGAGGATACAGGCCGTCTGAAGTCTCAGGATCAGGAGCGGTGGGTCGCCCTCGCCTTGTGTCGTGCGCGTTTCTCTCTTCCGACTGTGTCATTAGCCGCTCCGGTCTGTCGCTATGAGCTGCCTGGATGTGATGTACCACCAAAGCTATGGAGCGCACTACCTCCCCACAGCGGCGTACAAAGCCACCTACTTCAACCACCATAACCAGCAGCAACAGGTGAGGCAGCAACCGTGCTTTTTTTGATAGACTGTGAAGTTGCTGTTTTTTTAATTTTATTTTAATTTCAGTAGAGGATATCGTAAATAGATATATAGGATATAAATCTCTGTGTTTTCAGATCGTAAACAGCATTTAACTTTATAAACAATAATTTGTTATAACAAGTGCGAAAATAACAGAAATATCAAAATATGAATAAATGTGATCTGACTTTGATGTATTTTATCACAGCAGCTATATCTCAAAGTTACCATGTTACTTAATTTATAGATGTTTTTTCCAAAACTTTTTTTTTTTTTTTTTTTTTTTAATGTGTCGGACTTTTGAGGCTGGCCGGGCACCACAATCAAACTGACAAAGAGCCTCTTGACTTCAGATTCAGTTTTGAATGATTAAATTCCATTCTTTCCTCTTGTTATTCAACGTAGGTCAGGCGTAATGACACGGAACTATTAATCCTGCGGTCAAATGGTGATGTAATGACAGTCAGACCGTCACTCAGGAATGTGGATCAGGGGTAAAGAGCTTTTTGAATGCAGTATATGCAGAACACAACGATTCTCACACAAACACTAAGCGTGATCAGAGAAAATAACTGCAGAGAAACTGAATATTTCTTTCTGATAAGTGTTAGCAGCAACAACATCCACATAAAAAAATTCCCATCCGACGCAACTTAAATAAAATTAAAATAAAAGTGTAATGAATTCCTGGTTGTGTCCTGTCTTTTCTTGCAGAGAAGGCTGAATGTGTGCCATAAAATGCAGGAGCAGCAGCAGCAAGTTGGAATTAGAGGCATGCTTTCCAGGGATCATGTCGACGGCCAGGGTCCTGTAGCTCCAGGAACCGAATCGGGACGGCCATCAACGTTTGAATCTGAACTGAAGGATGCTCAACCAGCAGAGGCAGAGTACTTGAGCTCCCGGTGTGTTTTGTTCACCTATTTCCAAGGTGATATTAGTGATGTTGTAGACGAGCACTTCTCCCGAGCGCTCAGTCAGTCCAGCACCTTCAACAGTGAGATCAAACCAATAAGAGTGACTCAATCATTGGCCTCAGCCCCCGCCGGCTCGTGGAAAGGTGAGCATCAAGGTGAGCGCTAGAATTGTTTCTGTGGAAGTGTTGATGAAGCTAAAAATCTTAATGATGCGTTGGTTTCAGATGGTGGGTCTCTCTCTGAGGGTCAGAGCAGCTCGGTGTGGAGCAGCACCTATCCAGCCCAGACCAGTTCTTGCCTCCCCTCTGTGTCTGTTTCAGTCCATCCAGACTTTTCTTCAAGCCCAGTGTCATTCAGCCATCCGGATGGAGGTCTGTGGGCCGACCACATGCTTTCAAAGGGAAATCTCCCACCTCAAGCTACCTTCTCGGATAACTGGACCTATAGCCTGAACCCACAGAGCACAAGTGGCTACCCCAATGTCCACAACATCTACCATTCTCACCCCCACATCCACAGTCGGCACCATCACTCGATGCTTCACTCCTACCCGACGCACAGCCCAGCGTTGGATGCTAGGTTTAACCCTCTGCTGCGGCCTAGTGTCAGGACCCACAGCCAGCCAACAGCCGACACAGGGAGTTCTCCACACAGCGAGGTGGTGAAGACAGAGATGGACACCCCCACAAGCAGTCCTGTCACAGCTACCTCTGTCACATGGACCCCCTCAGCCCTCCATGGATCCTTGGAGGTATATGACTCAGGTAGATATCACGAAACAAGATCAACAGAATAAATGCACTTGATAAACTTTATGTATATTCTCACACATTGCACAATAATAATTTCACTTCATTTCTTTCTTCCTTGCAGCTCTTGATCAGACCAAAGCAAAGACATCAGTTTGGTTCTAACTGATTCATCATCAACTCACACCAAAAAGGACCTACTGTACGACTCCATCAATGTATGGGCCCATCACCAGCACTATAATGTACGATGCAGGTTGTGATAGAAGGCTTACCATAGCTCTGACTATGAATCCTGCACAGTTTCGACTCATCATGGATATGAACTCAGGCTTTGGACTTAATGACAGTGATGTGATGCTGTGGCCATAGGTCTTTGAAGAACAGTACAGACTACTAGCTTTAAAAAAAACACTTTTCAGAAGGAGGCCTCTTATCTCCATCAGCACTCCATCATTTCTTTTTCATGCAATGTGAGACCAAATGGTTCTGTTTCAAGAGCTTCATTATGATCCACATTTTTTGTACAGTACCTGGTTGTTTACAGCTGTAAATGCATTATATTGTATGAGAATGAGTGAGTGTTTGTGTACAGTTCTGCTGTGCTTTGTTGTTGTTTGCTGGATACTCTTTGCAAAAATGTTTGTCTGAATTCTCCCTTATTATCTGGCCTCCGGTTTGTTGTGTAGTATAAAATTGATGCTGTACATGTAAATAATAAATTGCTGAATATTATTTGCAAGTGTAGATTCTTCTTTAGACATAATTTTGTACGCTCCAAAAGGTGAAATACTTTCTGACCAGATTTTTTATAGTATTAAGCACATCTAAGTCTGTTTTTTTTTAGTTTATAGGTACAAATTCTTGCTCTCAAATGGGATAAATTTTTTTTGCAACTTATCATACTTTCCCATTACATTCCATTAAATGATTACATCTCTTGTTCTATAAAATTGGAAAGAATGTCGTTTCAGTATTGTCACATCAAGTGTGATGCAACCTGGCTGAATATTTCCAGTTATAGGAAAAATATTGTTGAGCACTGGATTCAAATCCAGACATTGGAACATTCTGCAAGGAGATATCTGCAATCCTGCAAAGGATAAATGGTTTTAGAAATTTCTGATCAGACATACTAAAATTTCTTATCTAGAGCTTTCATGCTACTAGTGTATAATAAATAATAGAACTAACAGAAATAGCCAGGGGCAATGTCCTGACAATCGAGGTAGGTGAGTTGATAACTGAAGACAGACCCATGACTTTACAGTAGCTGCAGACATTCTTCAATAACTGGTGATTTTATTTCAACATCTTTTTTTCATAAACACTAACCCACCTGATCTGAGCTGCTGCTCAAAGACAAGATATTTGTTATTTATAAGATTTAGTAACTTGAAGGTTCCTGACATAGACACTGGTTAACAGAATACTGTAGGCCCCATCATGCACCAGACAGGAGCTGAGCTCTCGCGCAGAAGGAAGTGGGTTACATTCCTCAGACAGTTATTGTAAGATACCATGACGTTGTCTGTTGTCTCTGTCCTCGCAAACACTTACAAAAATGCACGCACACATACAAACTCAGACTGACAAACACACACCAAAGAATGGGTTTCCTGTCTGGACAGGAAGCTTGTAAGGGTGGCAGACCAATAGGGCAGCAGACAACATTCTAAGACACACGCAAAGGACAGATTTGACGTACTGCAGTAATGTTTGATCTTGTTCTATTAAACATCAAGGTCTTTGGCATAGCATTAGACTGAAAGCTACAGTTACCACTGCATCCGAGATATCAAGTTCCAAAAGAAAGTCTGAACTGATCTGTTTTCTTAAAAAATCAAACTGGTCCTATATCATCACCAGAATTATTTGTACACATCCCAACATAATCAACATCTGCTTCCATGTGTGTGTAACTGTGTGTGTGCTCGAGTATGACCTGAATGTCATTTCCTCCGATACGATCATTATGCATCTGGTGTGCATGACTGCAGGTAATACTGCAGTAACAACAACACAGAGGGCACACCTGCCACTGCGCACGCAGTTGACGTAACCTATGGATCTGATAACTTTGCAAACATCATAAACATACAATAGAATAGGCTAGTCGGCTGTTCATGTCAAAGATAAAATCTGTATGGAATATTAGCAAAGACGTTGGCTCAGAGTTAGCGTGCTACTACTAGTCCACTAAGCCTTGTGTTGTTAACCGGAGGGGGACCGGTTCAAGACCCACATTGGGCAGGAGATTTCAGAGTGTGAATTCCCAGCCTCCATACTTGACACGCATACAATCACATACAATGGGGAGGGATTTATGTAAAGTTGAATTTTTTTCCATCACGGAGAATGTTAATGTCCTAATGTGCTGTGCAAATGGGACGCATGTATAGCACCTTGGCATTACTCTCTGGGTGGACAGAATTTTATCTTGTATTGCCATAGCCTGAACTAAAATATTTATCAATGATACCAATAATGCATGCTAGTAGATAGAGGAGTTATGGTAATACATTATGTCTTTTGAAGGCTTGAGCAAATGACTACTTGGCTGCCCTCTTTTTGGATGAATGGGTGAATAGCGCTTCATATGTCATCTGTCACAGAGATATATATATAACCTGAGAAAGTCTGCACTTTAGCCCTGAACTGAGTCATTAATTCCTTTTTAGGAATTTAGGAATCAAATTTAATTATTAAATCACAGAATCCAATGATTCTATCAAATGTTGCGCCTTCCCCAAAAATCATCTAGCTGTGCCTATATCTCTTTTGACTGCTACAGTGTTGTTTTAGCCATAAAACAAAATCCTGCAGTTTATATGTAAATAAAGCATAATACATTGAAAATTGTTCTAACAACACACATTTGATGGTACATGTGATTATTAAATTAGCTTGGTGTGGTTCCTACACTACACAAATGAAGACAAATGGTAAAAAAAAAAAAAAAAGCTGGACTCAAGAGAGATTTAAGAATTTCCACTAACGAATTCCACCGCTACCTCTCCTCCTAATTAGCATTAGCATGTAGCTTCTGCATCAGCTTATATGCTAACAGGCGTCCCACTGTCAGCCTTGGAGAGTCACCACAGGCACTTCCAGTGCAGGAAGAACACCAAGTTAAAGTAATCAAGCTGGAAGCTATGTAAAAGTTAATTAAAATGTTGATTATTAAGTGTTGCAGGCAGAGATAAAGGAAATGTTAATGTGTAGTTTCATTAAAATTTTAATCGTTTGCACTGATGTATATTCAGAGTAATGACAGCTAGGACACTGTCATTCAATGTACATGCATAGCAGTTGAAAGCATGTTCATTTCATAACAGCATTTATGTGCTGTTATTAAGGAGGTAAATAAAACACTTGCAAATACAACACAAAGCATTCGATGAATAAATTTAAAAGTCTTCACACTCACTCCTACGGGCAATTTGGAACGGCCAATTAACCTGAAGTACATATTTTTGGAGGTGGGAGGAGGCCGGAGAACCCGGAGAGAACCCATGCAGACACGGGGAGAACATGCAAACTCCACACAGAGTGGGACTTGAACCCGGAACCGCCTTGCTATGTGGCGACTGTGCTACCCACTGCACCACCGTGCCATCCATATTCATGAAAATTATTGATCAATATTAGAATTGATAAGAGACATAAGTCCATATCAGTGCAATCCTAATGATGAGTATTTGGAGTATTTGTAGCTATTAAAAAAAAAAAAATTTGGCGTGTGTGTGTGCATGTATGTGTGTGTGTGTGTGCGCGCTTGTGCGTGTGTGCGTGTGTGTGTGTGTGTGTGTGTGTGTGTGTGAAATTGATTTTTCTCTACGTTTACTCATCACTCAAATTCATGTTTCCATGCACAATAGACAGCAAATGAGAAAAGGATGAACCCACATTCAATGTAGAGCTTAGTATTCTCATCTTTTCTCATGATTGCCTCTTTTATGACCAACATCTATTTCCTCTTTGTATCAGAATATTGCATTAAGTTTAAGAAATTGGAAATTATAGCTGTATTTATTCTCTTGCTTTTTGGAATTCACATTTTCTTCTGACCTGCTAAGCCCTGTCTGAGCTATTCATCATTACATTTCTGTATGAGTTTCATAAAGTGTATTTCCTCAAAAATCCCAGTTTTATTATTTATTGTTTGTCTGTTTTTGTGTTGTTGTCTAAAACCCAGGTTTTATTCTTCCAGTTTCCTGTGTGAAGGTGCACTCCTCCATCACAACTTCATAAATCAACCTTTCCCAATGGCCAGTACCTCATTTCACATTATGAACATTTAAACATGTGCCTTGATTCAGAAGTGATGAACAGAGGCCTCAGTTTCATCCAGCAAATCAATAGACTTCTTTCAATGTGAAGGGGCAGCCACAACTCCCTTTGAATGACCAGTATCTCCTCACCCCTTATCTTTAAAACTGAGCCCAAACACCCTGTGAAGGAAGGAAGAGGCCGTCAGTGGTTTCCAGCGGAGGAAGATGAACTGAGATTTGGAGGTGTTATGAACTCACTTGCTTCACACTCATCTACAGTGTACTCTATTACATGATTAAGATCACAAACTGATGAATGGAACAAAACCATGGAATTTGACAAAATTCTTAGCTTCCCAAACTGTATTTTGATACATTTCCACCCAGCATCAGAGACAAGCTGTCACCTTGCCAGAGTCCAAAACCCACTAAGAACATGTTTGATTGTGTCCTATGACTGCAGACACAACTCTCACACTGTTCTAAAGGAAATGGGTAGTTTGTAGCCCTGGTGGTCCTGGTGGTCGTGGTGTCCCAAACAGGGATGAGCAAAATGTTGCTCTGCTGTCCCATGCCCACAACAGAATATATCAAGACTTTCACATTTAAAACCTTCAGCATATCATTCATACCCAGTCACTGAGGAGCCTCTGGACCTTTCAGAAACCTCTGCAGAAGTCTGATGATGGACTGGGACAAGCCTTTCCCTGAGTCTTCAGACAAGAAAACTTGAATTTTCATTAATTTACTAATATTTTCAATTCCATACACATTAAAAGGAATTAGAGTATCTTAGTGTCACTCCTGTCAAAGTTTTGTGTAACAGGAAGCTTATTCTGTTGTTAATAACATTAATGTTTTTGGTTTTGCTTTGCTGAAACATCAAGGGAATATCCAGAGTATCTGTAACCAGGAGTCAAGGGGAGCAGCTGGTGAAAGAGAGTAGCAAACGTGAGAGTCCACCAAAAGAGATGAAAAGAGACTGAGTGCGAGAGAAAGCTGATCAGTCATAACACGTCCCAGATACACATTCCAGAGTAATTGAGCAGATGATTAGTCTCACAGTCAGCAGTACACCAGCTGTCTGAATCCAAAACTATGCAAATATAGAGATCAAAATGGGAGGAGAGGAGAGGAGAGGAGAGGAGAGGAGAGGAGAGGAGAGGAGAGGAGAGGAGAGGAGAGGAGAGGAGAGGAGAGGAGAGGAGAGGAGAGGAGAGGAGAGGAGAGGAGAGGAGAGGAGAGGAGAGGAGAGGAGAGGAGAGGAGAGGAGAGTACACCGACCATAATGTCTTGCTTCTTCCCCCTCACTCCCTTTCACTCCATTTTCCCTTCAAACATATTTTCTCACTTCCATGAACTTGCTCCATGCCTACAAATCACTGGGGTAATTAGAGATAATTTACCATCCTCGCCTGAGAATTAGGGGGGTTTAAAGGTATTAGTATAAGGCTCAGTTTTCACCACATTGTTTGTGTCAACAGGCCAGACTAATGAAGCGTGATGGGAGTGTCTCACAACACTTGTCCTGCCTGATTCTCCAAATCCTCCTTGTTTTAAATGATACCTGCCTACTCATTACAGTGCTACTAGGAAAATCAAAGAAGACAAAAAGCTGCAGATTTTGAAACTTTTTGTTTGTTTTATATGTTCCATTTGTTTTATAACCAGTGCTGCAAATTCAATTAACCAATTGTACAACAGGGCTTCAGCTGGGACCAAAACTAAATCTCCACAATCATTTTAATTTAATATAAATTATAGTCAATCAATAGAGTAATCTGATTATATTTAAATTGGATGGAGCTAAAATGATACTACGGAGAATAACATGACATGGTATGCCACAAGAAAGGACAGGGAAACAGGGAAAATAAGACAGTGAAATTTAACAGATGTGATAAATATGCAAATATGCAATATTTCCTTCTTAGATCAGAATGAACTGATGTCGCTTAAGTTGTCCAGTTGGAAAAATACAGCAAGATCTAGATTACCTAAATAGAAGCCCTTTTAAGTTTCACTTTTAATAATAATGAATTATGTGCAAAGACAGGATACCCAGGTTGAGCCTTAAAAATCACTTGCCTCAATTATGAAAAGTTCATATTTATGACTTATGATACCTTATCCCAAATATTGCTTTAAACTCTCCCACTGACTGTGTAAACATGGCTTGAAACTCTCGAAGTCTCCTCATGAGTTCTAGCTTTAACAAACACACCCAGTGGTACGCCAGGATTGGCCCTCTCCCTCCTCCACATTTTATGTATAGCAAATGTAATCTGAACTTGATATGACACACATGTTCAAATTTTCACGCAATACAGAATTCTATTCAGAATTGCATGATGACATTTCCTGACTGGCTGCTGTACTGCGGACTTGGACACAAAATCAAATAGTTAGTTAGTGATGCAATCTTTTATTTTCTGGCAACATGGTCTCAGCACAACCAGGTGTAAACGGAGACCTAAAATCTTTCTTTCCAATGGATTTTAATGGCAGCAGTTATGGACCAGTGCTATTTTACAGCTTTTTGATCCACAAGTAATCCAACCACAGTTAGGTCCATTTTATTCCACAATACATCTTCTCATATAAAATTATTATGTAATCTATTCTTTTTATTAAAGCCTTTCTTTACTAAATCAAAACAGTTTTGCTTGTAGTTGGAAACTCTTGATGCTTTCTTATGTCAGCACTGCTCATTGTAATGCTCCCTCACTGACTAAGGAATGCACTTAACTATTCCTTCTATTGTTTCACTTTTATCACTTCAGGATGTTTATTTGCAATGTGAAGAGGAAAAAATTTGTAACTTATCCACAACAGGGCGTGTGTTTATATGTTTAGTTCCATATGGCAAGAAGCAAATATTTGCAAAGGCCCATGATTCTGAGCGTGGTAAGCATGAGGTCTGTTAGAACTCATGAGGGTAGGCTGTTAAATCAAAATTCAATCCACATTCACCCCACAGAATTGGATCACCATTTACTCCTGTTAACAATGTACAGCAAGAACATCCACCCATAACACAGGCCGGCCACATTCCTCCAGCTGCCCACACACAGTGTGACCAGAATACATGATGTCTCACTTTGTCAGATTTCTAAAGAGGTTTTTTTGTTTGTTTGTTTTTTCACTTAATCAATGAGCTTTTCAAAATGTGAAATACAAAATGAATCTCATCAATTAACACTTTTGGAGGACCGAAGGTCAGGACTCCTAATATTTCTGAGTAGACTGACTAAGAGCAAGATCCACAGAAGATGGAGTTAGTTAGGAATCACGTATTTATGTTCGGGGAAAACAGATGAATGTACACTGTATTTAAAAACACAATATTTTTACTTTGCTTTTGTCAGTTACATTCACTGAAAGTAAAATCTTTCTCCCATCAGAGGGAAAGGCGCTCCATTCATAAAGGCCAGGCTTGCAGCAGCTCTAGGTTGTTTCTGTCAGCTCCGCTCTGGGTAATGTGCCAGTAACCACAGCGGCCAGTACATAGCTGTCATTCCTCTGCTCACTGAAAGCACATTAGGCAACCAACACCTGTTTCCCCTGCTTCGTCTCCACTGAGTTGTTCCACTACGGCTCTGTCTGCATCTGGAAGATCAGGGATTAAACTCCTATGGCTTTTTATACACCAATCCCACAATTTCAGGAATGTTGCTAATAGACTATTTTGCCAGCAGTAGTAGAGAGCCGTTCTAAACCATAACTAAAAAATATTTACCAATGCTTCAAAGTCAAAACTTTTCAAGGGTTACTGCATGACTTTCTTGGGAGACAGTTCAATAAGATTTACCTTATGTAACAACTTATTTCCATTCAATGTTGGGTAAGTTACTGGTGTGTGGAAGAACAACAAGTGTTCAAAAGTTATATGTGATATATTTTAGGAATATACATATACCTCAACATGTTTCATATAACATATATTACTAAAATGTTAGTGTTAGCAAAGCCATATCAGAGCAATCAGTCCTACTGAAAGCCTAAAGCTGTTGTTTATCAAGAAACTGTGACAGGTCACAAACATGACTCAAAACACAATTGCTTTGAAGCAGGATGAACAATTTTTCAAATTCCTGTAGAACTCAGTACTGAACAAGGCGGTCAGAGACTGCAACATCCTGCAACACCGCTGAATTCAACATTTTACCCTGACCCACACATCTTTGTGTCTCTGGCTTCCTGAAAATGCCAGAAGCTTTTGCATCCATTTTCAATTCATAAAATGAGGCAATTCATGGACGACATGCCAAATACCTAATATACATTAAACAAACAATTTGTTCTCCTTTCAAAGGAAAATAAGAGGGTAGGATCATTTATGCATGTGATAATGTGAACATGACAGACGCATACACACATGGTGACAGGGCCAAGTGGTGATGGAAAAAATGAGCTCGCTATAAGCCTAAATGCTATGGCTTGTTGCTAATTTAAGAGAGTGTCGATGTTTTAGAGGAATTTTGCCAGGACGGTAACACAAGAAGGATGCTGCTGCTATGAGTTAAGTGTGCTAATGCAATGCTGTTGTAGTGACATGAATGTGGACTATATTTCGAAATGCTCATACTTGAAACAAATTTACAAAAAAAATGTAGATGACAGGAATTATAAATTACAACATTACTATTATGCTAGGAATCTGTGAAATGCCAAGAGACTCACTTAAAAAGTTTTGTAATTATTACAATGTTAATTGAGTTGAAAAGGAAGTGAAAACACACATTACTCAGCAATAGGGAATCCCTTAGTCTGCCACCTGCTTGTCAATCATTTGAGGCTACATTACATGACCCTACCTGCTGCTGCTGTCCCATGCTGCCCATAATGACCATACCGCACATACCAGAGCCACAGAGGGGAATTCCTGGACCATTGACCCAGATTGTTGTTTTACAAAGACGTTTTCCACTGAGGAATAAAACAACAAAAGGATGATTTCCTGAGGGAGAAGAGGAGTCACAAGTTGTGCCTCAGGATTTAGCAAAATACCTGGATACCCTCCTTTATAATCATGATCTCTTTCATTTTTCAATCTGCTGTGGCCCAGGAAAATACATAGCATACCTACTATACATGCACTTCTAAAAAAACATTTTACCACCAGAAAAAAACAGACGAGTAACATGAAATACTTCTCTAAAGACACTAAAAAAAAAAACCACTAAATAATGTATGATTGTGATTACTACCATTCCCAAATCCCCTTTCAGTACATCCACATTTGAAGATTTCAGACCAACACAAATAGTAATATTACACTTCTGTAATATTAAAATAATAAGACATTATTCATTTTCAGTTCATGGATTTAACAATGGAAAGGTGATAAATAATACTGCATCACTGCAATGTATTTGTGTAGACATAAAGAGTGCCTATCCATGTGTGTTTGTATGTGAGACAGAGATCATGTCAGTAATGAGTGTAATCATGAGTGTAATCTGAGGGATAACGTGGTGCTTATCCATCTGATCCCCCTAGCTGCCAGTGTTCTGACAGGTTGACACCCGTCATTCTTCCTGTTGACTTTGCCTAATTGGCAGGTAATTCCCTTCTCCCCTACCGTCCATCTACTGTTTCAGTATTGTCTCAGTCCCTATCCAACAATCTAACCAGGCACCCTGCAGCCACTAAGCTCCTCAGCAAGACTTCTTGTCCAGGCCCAGACTCCTGGTAGGTCCCGTCACTTTAACTCGGGGAAATGAAGTTGGGAGCTTCCTCTGTACTGGTGACCCCATGCTGGGAAGCTCTCCACAAGGCTGACAGGAATGCCGGCCCCAAATGATATCAACCTGTCAGCATCTGCTGCCCACCCAGTCCTCTTCCACACACATGTTGAACTTACTTATAGTAAGTTACCCTCAATACTTTAAGTAAGTATCTTAAAGTAATGAGGGTAATTATATTCAGGCAGTATGGTTTCTCTGTATCTCATAGTGAAACTAACTTGGTGTTGTACTTATGACCTTTCTTTCACGCATCCCAATACCTTAAAACATTGGTTGGTTTGGCTTCCAGTTGAGAGATTTACGAGAATGTTCATTGGAAGAATAAGAGACAATAAATTCAAAAACAAAACAGATGAGCAGCATCTGTTCATCACCAAAAATTTAAAATCAAAAACAGAATTTTTGTCTTTCAAAAATGTAATTCACTTAAACCCCAAATATCCAAAGCCTACTCTGGATGTTTTTGCCTATGTCAAACATACAAACACACACTCCCCAGCTGTACTGTAGCTCTCGTCCTGCCCCGACAGTGATTGACAGGTGTTTGCACTCACTTGGCAAAGTCAGACATGAGACATATGGAGGCTCCGCCCTCCTGTCATGTCTGCCTTCCCATGAGTCCTTTGTGGATGAGGTGGAGGTGGCATGAGCAGTCAGGAGCTTGTCAGAGCGACAGGAAGAGACTAACACACTCACTCCCTGCTCTCTTTCTCTCACACACACAGACAAACAGTTCCAACACTCTTGCAGAAATAACCTGCATACTCTCTAGCTGTCAAGCCCCCCAGGGAGTGTGTCAGCTGTCATTGACTTCCCAGACTCTCGGTAAGAAGTAGGCCTACCCCCTCAATCCTGCCCCTTCGCAGGTAACTCTCACTGGGTGCTCCATGCTGGGAATGCCAGACTCTCTACGGGGAGCCTCCATCTCCATCCTGTCAGTACAGCTGGGCAGAGGCAAGAGAAACAAAAGCGTAAGGAGAAGTTGTATAGATGTATGTTACATGTGATAAGAAAAAGCACTACATGTGTGGATTCACATGAATGTTTTATGTGTGTTCAGTTATGTAATTTTTACTTAGATCAAGGAGGCTTACCTGTCTGTTCACTTGTCTGTTTGTCTATTAGCAGGATTACACAAACTCACTCAGTAGGTTTTTATGTTATTTAATGGGAGAGTTGGCTGTACGACAAGTAAGATCCAATTAAATTTTGGAGTGGAGGCTGGAATATTGTTTGCTTTTGATTGCCTTGTATGAGAGGGCATTTTTCATCTTTCCCTCTATTACACATAAAGTACCAGGTGGATCTTAATGAAATATGGCATAGAGCAAAAACAAATCCATAAAATTTTGGCATAGATAAATACAGTTTTTTTTTCTTGCTTTTAACATTGCAAAGTAGTGTTATTTTTTACTGTATGGTTCATTAATTAATCTGGAAGGGAGGGTTATGCGTCATGAAAGAAATCAACAAATTTTGGTCATAGCACTGTGATTCCACATTCTGGGGGTAGCCATTCATGTTCAAGGAGTCAAATAATGAGGGTCACACTATCATGGGACTACTGCTATTAGGTGCAATGACATAACGGTTAAACTGAGAACCCTTGCTGAAGTTTTGTGCTCTCTCTGTGCTCTCTCATAAGAATGCATTGTGATTGGTTTATTTTTTATTGTTAATATTGCAACAAATCAAATATAATATTCTCACAACCTTCCCTCAATGAATATACATTTTGATGTCTGTGGTTTTTTATTTGCGTCCATGTGTTTATGCACGTGCGTGCGTGTGTGTGTGTGTGCGTGTGTGTGTATGAATGTGTGTGTGTAGTGGGGGAGCATGTGTGGAATGTGTGTGTGATATAAAGGCTCTCTCCTCACACCACAATGGTGTCTTTGATAGGCGGTAGAAGTGAAGGCTTTGTTTGGTGACACCACACAGTGTTGTGAATGCCCAGCATAGCTGCCATTCCTCTCTCTATGCCCTCCGCCAGGGCACTGGCTTATCAAGGATTCCTCTCCTTTCTATCTGCCCACGCACACCCCTCAATGTGTGTGTGTTTGTGTGTCTGAGTTTGTGAAGCACAGTTGCTAACACCAAGGAAAATGTAAATGAGCTCCATAGGAAAATAGAGCCTCTGTTTGGTGACATCTCTCTACAGAAGTGGACCACTCTGGCTGCCGCCTTGGCAAAAAAAAATCTCAAGTGGCTGGCTAACATGATTATATTTGGGGCTGAGTCTTAAATAAACTAATCTATCATGTAATAAAAAACAAAATAAAACAAATCAAATGAATTCCAGACAATACCACCAGAGACCATGTTTTTATTTAAATATTATATTCAAGAGTTTTATTCAAATAAAAGTACAAATATTAATGTTTGTTTCACTGGACAGTCCTAGAAGATAATGAGTAAGGTCAAGGCTTAGTTTCAGGCAAAGTCTTGGATCTTGTAGAATAGTTATCAAAGCTGACAGATTTGAAATCTATAGAAAATGAAATGGCTCGTTCCAGTATACAAAACCCAAGGATATTCCAGAACTGGAGGCAATTCATCATGAGGAATGGGGATAAGATTCCTCAGGATTGATTAATTTTGATTTTGTTGATACCGACAGTTTGATTTGTGTTACTGAGGTATTTAAAAGGCTCTTGCATGATTCTGATATCTCAAACAACAGACACCTGTGTCACAATAATTTTATGTTTTGGAATTTCCCATGTTGGACACCAGTCTTGATAACTGTGAGCTTCATGACGGAAATATCATGTAAGGATGAAGTAACCTCTGGTTAAACTTGACTGGAATGCGGTTTAAGGGGATTTTGGTTGGTTCTCTTCACAGCAACCTGGTTAGACAGATAAATGTCTATTCATCGTGCCTGCTTATTACAGAATCCTTTAACATTTGGGACACACCAACCTCTCAGGGTTGGGGTCGGCTGTGACTGCTGCTGTGCTTTGAGCAAAGCAATAATTGAGCAAAATACATGAAAGCAAAGCATCATCTTATTCAGAGATGAGGTACAGATTGTTCAATCCTGTAATCCTCAGTAAATTATGCTATCCGCTTTTTTTTTTTAATCCTCCTGTCTCATCATTCTGTTTATGTCATAGTAACACTGAAGACTAAGAAAAGCTTTCTGTGGTCTCACCAATCATACAGGTCCGTCCAACTTTTCACACAAACACACAATTTGCCAAGCTGCCTGATATGCAAATTAAAGTAGGAATGGTGACCACATGTGAGCAAATGGCTGGATGGAAGAATGGAAGGAAGATAAATACACAGTATTTTCCTATATATTTAAGGAAATTACTCCTCGAATGTTGTCAGATTTAATCTAACAATGCCAAAACTAATATTTTACAAGTTTTTTTTTTGTTTTTGTTTTTTATGATGATAATCGTTTTATATTTTTATTTAATTTGGAAATGGAAGATGAATATTTTGATTAAGCCCTTCTTTTGTCCTGCTGAAAAACCAGCAGCAAGTAAATGAGGTCACTGGTTTTCTTGCTGACAGTTTCTAATATGGCAAATTAATACAAATAAAGCGCCATGAAAACATGTGAGCTCACAGTTTCAGAAACTGATGCATTTACACATCAAAATATAGTCATTTACTGTTGTTGTTATAGTCTTAGGCAAACATATGTGAGAGTTTTCGCCCATTTCTCATTTGATTGTGAAATCACTATAGAGACATGTCAAGGTTTGCTGTCCCTCAATTGCAAATTAAAATACAATAATTCAAAACCAATGTGACGATTCTAAGAAAGAACAGACATCTTTCTTCCACTTCACCTTTCTCTAAAGCAGTCTTTCTGCATTCCATATTATTTTATCAAACACATGATCTAGAGCTGTTCTAAGTTGTTGCCAGTCTTTTGCTGGTATGTGGGAGGTTGGACTTATTCTTGTCACTTTCCAAACACTGTGCCTTTAGGGAACAATTAGATCCCTTTTATGTTGTTGTAGCTTATTTCATCACTCCCCTCCGCTGGCTCTTTTTTTTAGTCTGAAAAACACATAGACATGAGCACAGACACACTTGCAGACAAACAGATGATGATATGAACACACATGGTCCATTAACTTGACTCCCAGGAGCCTCCTGCAGTTGAATCACAGCCATCCCATCAGACCCCTCAGCACTGCTGTGGGAATTAAATTAACAAAAAAAAAAAATTAGTCTTTCCATCAACCTCTTTCTTTTTCTCAGCACACATACAAGAAGATCTTTGCTCAGTGTTTGCCTGCATTCGTACTGTACATGTGTTATTTACTGAATGTGCTTTTAGCAAGATGTTTCATCTGGGCTCATGTGTGAAATTAGGCTGTATGTGCTTTAAGGTATATAAGCAGCTGGAATGTAGTAAAAACAGAAAACTTTTGTTAGTTGTGTGTGGATGCCTGCCCATCCATGTCTGTGCACACATGTGTGAGTGTGTTGTGTATTCGCAGACTTGCTGCTCCCACGTTCTTGAGAATGAGGCCAATCAGATTGGACAGACAGTTTATTTCCAAACACTAGCGTCTGGCTTGCTCCCTCACACGCATTCCAATACTTCCAGACAGACTTTCAGAAGCAAGAATTAAAAGGCATTGGATTTGTTAAAACATGACATTCCCAAAAAAGGGCTGCTGGGCCTGGAGACTACAGAGAAACATCCAACATGACTCAACCCTGCAGGAATGACAGCGCCGTCAGGGTCGCTGATGAAGGTCCTCTCATAGATATAGTCTCTCTATTACTCTTCTTTCATCACTCTATTTCTGTCCTTCAGCCTCTCTGTCATCATGTTCTCTCATATCATCCTTAACTACAATGTCTCGTTTTGATTTATTCTGGTAATCTTTTGGTGCCTTGCTCAAAGACACTTCAACAATGGGGTGAGGGTGGTCGCAGTACCACCGCTCTAATCCTTAGACCACTGCTATCCCATAGAAGTAAACTGTATATATAGTATACAAAAGCAAAGACTAACACATGAACAACTATGTATGAGTACTGTATAGCTGTAGTGTACAGGATGAAATATACTGTATGCTTCAGACTGGGTTAGGTTTAGCAAAAAGGTCCTTGATTCCACCGGTTATCTCTCTATGCAGAATGTTCTATGTTCTCTCCATGTCTGCTCGGATTCACTCTGGGTTCTCCAGTTTTCTCCAACCATCAAAAACATGCAATTTAGGTGAAATGGCCACTCTATATGTTCAGGTCTTTGTAAATGAAGACTGGTACTTACCTGCCTGGTTCAATAAAAACGTTTAAAAAGATAATCTCATGTAATATTGTTGAATAAATCACATATCTATAATATAATGTACTGTATAGGAAGACATGATTCTGAATCAGATGTTCCTTTAAACTACACAATAAATACATTTATTCATTTTAAAACCTGTTTCCAGCATACTGCACACACATATGCGCACAGTAGGAGGAATGCTGTGTGTTGTGAGTGGGCGTTGGGGTCAAATGTCACTTTCATGGACTGTGTTGATGTATTCATCTCCTATAGAGGCTGACTCCGACAGCTTTCTGCTCAACACTGGGTCGATTCATCCCGCAAGCAATGAGGGCTACGAGAATCAAAAATGGGGACTTTGACGTAACAGAAGTGATTGTGTCAAAGTTTTACAGGGGTTGATCAGCATCAAGTCATGTCCGGTGCTTCCTGAAGGGGGTGGGCATATATCATGTTGTGTTAGGGTTCATCACAAGTACCACAACAGGTGATGGCAGAAGCAGTACATCAATACTAGCCCATTGTGGTTATATCACAGGTAAATTTATTCTTGCTAAATACAAAGACACTCCTCAAATATCCATTTCCTGAAAGATATTCAAACAAAATATAGGACGCCAGTTTATATCAAATAAAAATAAGAATAAACATTAGAAACAAGCAAAATTTATGATAATAATAAAATAATTCCTGGGTATTACAAGGATGTGTCAGTAAATCAGTGTTACACGTTCATAAAGCCAAATACCTTTTAATCTTTGGAATGATAGAATTTTTTTAAAAAAATAGTTAAAATAAATATAGAGACTGAGATAGTCTGACTCATCTTCCCATGTATGACTAAAAAACCGTCACTCCACTTTCCATCATGTAGTTGGGTTGTTTTGTTTCATTTAACCTTGTGGCGATTGCTCCTGCTGTCGAACTGCAAGCCTCTTTCAAATATAGGAGTTCTATTTCATGGAAATATGACATCTGCTTTGATATTTTATAAAGCTGCTTCCTGATCATCTTGAGGGTTACAGGCTGAGAAGTGCTCTTAGCATGCCTGAGCAGTACATAGTGCACTCTATCAGATTAAAATGGGGTTTTAAATAAATGTTCAGGAAAGCCCATTCAAACAACGGAATAATTGAATAATACAAGCAATTGAATAATAGACGCAATTGAATAATACAACAAATATTCAATTGCTTGAGGAATCTTCAGCATCAAGTGTCCAACTGATTACTGTAGATTTCCTGTGTGTAATTGAATTTAACAGAATAATGAATGAGGATTAATGTCCTTTATTTGAATTGATGAAGGAGAAACAGATATTCTCAAACCAAAAACTACTTTACTAATTTTTTTAACTGAATGCCATCATACAGATAAAAACTAATCAAAGCAAGATGTTCACAGATATACATGACCACCTTGAACACAGCATAATGTGGGGCTGTACTCCAGTACTGACCATGAACCCACAGTTCTTTCCTCTCTTGCATTTTATCATCTTATCAAGTCAAAACAAGCACATGAATGCTTTAATGATACTAACTTAGATGTTTGGACTATTAAAGCTTTTGTACTGTATTTGGGATGAAGACGGCAGCGAGGAGTTAAAACCAGACAGCATCCAATAAATGAGAAAAGCGATGCCCATTTCCTCAACAATAGTTACGTCTCAATCAAATATTACCAGGGAAATTTCACAAGATAGTCGTTTACTACCATTCTTTCTGAAAGCTCTGCCACCCATTACTGTATCTAGCATTATTCTATCCTACTTACTATATTCAGCAAATCCCGTTTCACCAGAGCAATTAGACTAATCTAAAAGTCTGATTAAATCATGAATCAATTGAATAATTAAAACATTTTCATATGTTTCCATTACAAAAAAGTGTGTTTCCAGGGCCTTCTGAGGAACAGCACTTAACTCTTCTTTTCTCCTCCTCCTAATCCGCCTTGGACCTTGGATAGCCGGTAAGGCGTAAACATTAAAATATTAATGCATCAATTAAATCTGTAGAAATTAATCTAATAAATATAACCAGACAAAGCTATTAAAATTGAAGTTATTATGCAGTTAAATCCTGCAGGGCTTTGGTGGGAAACCTGATTGCCTTAATATTTGTGACTTATACAAATCGCCAGCGCTGGAGAACGCTAACAGTACCTATTTAAATTAAATGATCAGTGATAAATGGACACAAATCACTCACACAGCTACAAATCAGATTACAAACAACACAAACAATTTAATAATTTTCCACAAAACATCAAATCTTCTGTACAGGTGTACATTTAAGCACCAATCTTCATTGAGTGTCATGTTTTAATTACAATAATTACCTCTAGGATATATTTCAACTACTTTTACAAAACCTTACTTCAAGTGCATCAGTGGAAAAACCTCTGAAAACCTTACTATGCCATCATGACATTAGATCAAAATGTCAAATGTATTGGCCCGGGTGATACACAGAATACTTATTTTTATCACTGTCTCCATCATAATTATGTGGTGGTCACACTGATACACAAATCTGAAAACACATAAAAGAGGATGAAAAAAACTGGATACTGTTTGGTAACACATCTCATATTTGGATTGTGCACTGTCTAGAAAATCTTTTCAAAGGGAATTACTGTTGTCGTGTTACAATATCTGCGCTGCTCATATCAAGCTATCAAATAAAAATGTGATTATTTTGTATTCATATTCAACTGTCTCATAGATTAAACAAAAGTGTTAATTCTAATTAAGTTGTTTTTTTTTAATCAAAGGCCAATCTAGAGCCATTATACAGTAATAACGCCTCTAAGGTAGCTGTATCTTTTTAAGGCTTATCCCCACAGAGTTTCTAAATAAATTTTTAATATGGAAAACCCTGCCCTGAGACTCAGTGTCTTGTCCTGGCTCTGAGGCAGGGTAATTGCTCCAGGCCCCCCCTGAACCCCAGATTCATCTTTACAGCTGGCATTAGCATATATAATACCACTCTGTGATCTCAAAGAGTCATGCCAATTGAAATGCAATCCTTTTCACAGCAGAGGATTGCCATCACCATTTTAATTGAGCATGAGAGATCCGGCCTGCGTATGGCTTTATATTATGAGGCACGGGATAATTGCTTTTGCATTACAACATAGCAACATGTTGTTAATTCAATGATAAGACTTGATTGCTTTTGTTTGGTTAGGTCCCTCAGGCCACCTCATGTGTTTATGATGTTAGACACAAAAGGGGATGCAGATAATAACTGCTGGCCACACCTCTACAGATTGTCTGTGCTGTATCTGTTTTTGCACACACAGGACAGACATTCAAACACACAACAACCATAGAGGTGAAATATAAGGAGAATTATTTCCCCTTGATATGGATGCCATGCTGTGCTGTAACAAACACCAATTATCTCATCATTACCTGTGGATTGCTTGTCTAAAATATCACAGAGCTATGGCTGCATGTTATAAATTTTAATTGGCCTTTATGGTCTTTACATATTTGCTGTCCCCCAGATCTACTTTAATTATACTATGGGATTGTGGGGTTACAGAATGAAGATCATACACAGAAGTTTAAAATTAAGTATTACACATTATTCACTCGCATATGTCACATATCATGAACATTTCAGACTGATACCATATCACACGAGGACCGGCTAACTGCAGATCCAAATCTGTTTGCGATGAGATGAGATGAAATGACATGGTACTTTACTGATCCCCATGGGGAAATTACGTTTGCACAGTGTACTAGAGAGGAGCTCTGGATCGCTTAAACATTTTCATTAGCCAAAACTTAAAGAGGGGGGTGAGAAAAGAGAGGGGAAGGGAGGATGGGTCAGTGGGGGAGGGAGGGGTGAGAAAAAGCATCTCTTCATCATGCTTCCAACAGGAAACTTAATGAAGACTGGCAAAAAAAGCCCTCTATATGTACGAATATTTGCACAGACATAACACCAGCCAGTGTGGCTGACTGACTAACAGTCAGCCACACTGGCTGACTGGCCAACATACAGTAGGTCAGAGAGAATATCTGCCCTTTGACATGCTTAGCAACAGTGACACACCTCTAGGAACTATAGTGGTTTCATTCCTCTTCCTTCTCTACACCTAAGACTTCTGACTTGTGACTCAAATCTTGAGAAGTTAACAAATCTTACAATGTTGGATGATTCAACAATGACAACAAGGTTAAGTTTAATTCCTGGAACAGGAGCAACGCAGAGAGATATTGGGGGTGAGGAGCAGGTGGACTACACTGATATCTTAGATTTCAAATGAAAAAGCAAATGGACTGGTCTCATACTAGTAGGATTAGATCAAGCACATCATTTTGATCAAACTCCACATGCACCTGTTAGATTGTCTCCCTACTGAAGTAAGTAGTGTACACTCTGCTGTGGTGTGTTGGGATGGTGATATCAAGGCAGGCAAGGCCAGCAGATTTGACAAGCCAGTAGGGAATCTCAGCTGTGCAGTCACAACGATAGAGGAAAGTCTGGAGGCAGTGGCAAAAAGGATAGTGAAAGACAAATCAAAACCACCCCAGAAAAGCCCTCTGACTCACTCAAGTCGTAGCAGAACATGGCAGCTCATTGATTAAGTTTCATCTGACCTACATGCAAAATGGAGCCCTCAGGTGAATCTATTGCAACAATGTTTTTATACTTGAAACATCCACACTACTCACACTTTTATTTTTCTCTATGCTGGACTAAAGTTTTCAGTGCTATGCTATAAAACTTATTAAATAGAGTATGTATACTATACACATAACCATACTGCATATGTAGCATGAGCAAGATGTATGCTCATTACATGCCATATCATGCATGCCATGACAAATTGCAATCTATAGTATTTAAAATTATCGTAAAATACTACCTTTCTTCATATTTTTTTCATATTAACACAATTACCACAAAGTGCAAGTTCTAAATAATATCACACATTAATCTGAATTGTAGTTTTTGTGATAACTTTGCTGCCCTCAATAACACCAATATCTCATATCATGTAAATTTGACCCCAAATGCACAATTCTTTTTTTTTTTTTTAATTATTATTTAGTTAATGATATCTGAATTTATCTGTACTTATTGCTGTGCTTGTGATTTCACAACAATCAAATGACCTTTGGCCAGTATGGATCAAAAAAATTTCTATTTCACACATAAAATCAGGGGAATATCTTTACACGCTAACTTAATGTTGACTGCATGGCCTTAAATCTTCACTCTGACTATGCATTAAACCCACACCCTTATCTCTGACCTGATCCTAATTACAAAAATCAGATACACACACACACACACACACACACACACACACACACACACACACACACACACACACACACACATACAGACCCTCACATACTGTAAGGGACTTACTTTATGTGCCCAATTAACATAACAGAATACTAATTTCCATATAAAGTGGACAAAGCAAATTGCCCTCTAATGAAGATCAGCGTTAGTATGCTTCATGGCTGATTTCCCTCATTCTTGGCAAAAGCCTGCAGGGACAAAATGATTGAATCATAAGAATATGCATCATTGGCATTAGCTGCTAATTAGCCAAACAGAGAAAAAGGACATTAATCTTACAGCCTATTTGTAGACCATTCAAGTGTAGAGCTTGGCTTGTCATGCAAAACATATACTTTACTATCAAGTGGGGTGTAAGCTTGTTTTGATTAACACATTCTCAACAAAATGTGTTTTTTAATTATGCAAAACTATTTATTATTTAACTGTTATTTCTGAGTTGAAAATATATCAATAGATGTAGAGGCATGTAATATTTTGTAGTTGTTTAATCCAATCGTCATGCATATGGAAGGTTTCATAATGACTTTGCTGTCCATCACGGTATATTATTTACATAATAAGCATGACTTTCAATACTAAACATATCGCGAATGTTGTTGATGCTTTGAAAACCGAACAGGTGAGGATGAAATCATTCACACTTGTTTATGAGGTGAGAATGATTCCAGGTTGACCAGCAAACAAAATAAGTCTGTTTCTGGTGAGGCACTGACTCTCTCTGGTATTTTGAAGGAACTACAGTTTGCCCGAAAAGAGAAATCACTCTACTTGCCAGGTTCACTACAAAGTAGAACTGAATGCCTCGAGATGACTCAAACTGTAATTAGGTGCATTTCTTTTTTCATACAAAACTCATCTACAGGATTTAATTAAAAGTTCCCTTATCGGGTGAAGAAATGCAATATTCTGCAGATCCTTGAGGATAATCAGCTCAATTTTCCAAGCAAATAGTTAATATACTCAGTATCCTATTTTATTGTGCGTTGAGTTTTGTAAGAAATTGGCAGATGTGCTTTAACCGAAAGAAGATTTCTTTAACCCACTCAGAATGATCGAGTGTACGTTAATTTTTGTTTCCGAGGTAGACTCGGTGATGTGATATAATGCCAGATAATGTATTTATTATTCATCGTTAATTGTGTTTTTTTTAAGGAACATCGTCCATCTTAAAGGGTTTGTCCTTAAATTTAATTTGAAATTAAATAAATGTACACACACAGTTTAGACGTAGGAAATATAAAACAAATTATGAATAGTTCTATTTTTAAAAATGTCTGTGTAGGTTCTCAGTTATCCAGGGCACGGTTATCCAAAGCTGTTTAAGTCAATCCACTGGACGATAAGAAAGTTCTTGAAGACGTTTCGTTTCTCATTCAAGAGACTTCTTCAGTTCTGTGAAGTCTCTTGGATGAGAGACGAAACGTCTTCAACAACTTTCTTAACGTCCAGCGGATTGAGTTAAACAGCTTTGGATTCTATTTTTAAAGAACACTACTTTCAGACACGGAAATGCATGTCATCACTCAGTCACCCAACTTTGCTTGTCTTGCGTTCGTGTCCGTTTCCAGCCAGTGAACAGACGGTGAAGGCTAATTTAAGTCATGTAAATGCAATGAAGCGCAATTTCAAAGGAAGTTTTGGAATTGAAATTTCAGAATAATGCTAATGATATAGCAAAAACCGTCACATTTTTTTTTTACAACAATTGCTTTTAATCTGAAAATTCAGACCGGAATTTAACTTTTTGTGATCTCACGCGCGAGTCTTCGAAGTTCCTGGATACTATAGCTAACATTAATGTTAATTAGCCATGAGCGTGCAGTTCAGAGGCACCGATGTTGCAGATACCATCGAGAAGCTGAATCAGAAATACTCAGCGAGGAAAAAACAGGTGTGACCTTATGTCAACTTCAGATATTTTCAGGCAAACTGAGCTTTTTTGATAACTTTGACAAGCCAAATGTTTGGGTTTTTGTCCTGCAACGTTAACGTCAGCTAGCTAAAAAAAAACAGCAAAAGTCAATTACGTCACACTGAGTCAGTAGTTTTCACGTTGATTATACGTTTCATGTAAACTGGGTTCTACGAACGATATGTTGTTCTATTCTAGTTTCGAGCGACGGAAAACAAGACCCCAGGACCCAGTGATGGTAAGTGTACATCGCGTATTATGTGTTATAGTAGAATTAAAGAGAAAACATACATAGTTTGCATAGTCTCCTTATGGACTTTAACAGCCCCCAGATGTTGGGTTTGCTTAGATCAATTCATGGTGGCTATTTCTCTCAGAAAAATATTTTCAGATTCAGGATTACTTACACACATCAGTCAAACACAACAAATTATATTAAAAAAAAATATTTCAGTGTTTATAATAGTACTTCACTTTGTAAGGAGGTGGAGGTGTGTGATGGTTAAAATTAATATAGCTTCCCACTCCTTATGCTCCTCTGCAAAAAGTAATTCTTTATGTTCACTGTTTTAGAGAAAGCACCAAAAGACATTTTGGCCAACATGCCAAAATGGCCAAGTAAAGAGTTGGAATGCTATGAAAAAGCTTTACATGAGCTTCTCAAAGCAGTTGCCAACCATCCTGAACGGTAAGTCGAACAATCTATACGTTTACTCCATGTTTGTGATCAATATTAAACGACAACAACAATCAAATGTTTTGCTGTCTCTTTCCACGGTTTTGCAGTGATTCCAGATTGGTTGGTTACCACGATCTGAGCCCTCCTCTTCAGGACTCTCAGGGACTGTTTACCGAAGCAGGTGTGTGTGTGTGTGTGTGTGTGTGTGTGTGTGTGTGTGTGTGTGTGCGTGTGCGTGTGCTTGTGTATGTGTGTCTTGGTATCTTTGTTATCAGGAGATGTCACAGCTGTTCACCTTTCTGCAATCAAATAAACATACAGTAAAAGATGCTGAAATTATTTCGGGGTTTCTACGTCCTTGTTGTAGTTGCAGAGTTGATGTTTTAAAGACTCTTGATATACCACAGGGTTCTTACAATGTTTTCACCCATGACCATGGGTGTTATTGCTATAACACCCATGGTGTTATTGTTGAAATACCCTGTTATTGTTGAAATACCCAAACTTTCCTTGTATCTTCCTTTCAAGTTGATCATCTGCTAGACTTGGCCTTACTTGTGTCATATTTCTGTTTATTTAGATGTGACCTTGCCTTCCTGTTTGAATGTTAGCTTTGGGTCCACACAGACTGACTGGCAGCTGCAGAGAGGGCATCAACTTGCTGACTCCTGCCATTCATCGTCCTTATCACTAACAAATGTGTGTCAAGAGATGATGGCAATCTGTGAACAACTAAAGGTGAGAGAGTGTCTTGCGATGGTTCATCATCATATCTAGACAGATACACAGATATTGTATTTTGTTATTTTGAAGAGTCGTTGTCAAGTTACATGTGACAGACATACAGTCTACTTTGTATAGTAACAGTGTGTATACCTTCATACTTATGTCCAATCAGACGGAGCGACAAAGCCAGCACCAGAGGGAGATAGAGTTGCAAGAGCAAGAGAGAAGGCTGAAGCAACAGAGGGAGACTTTTGGAAGTCTGACCGGCCTCGATGATATGCTACATATTCAAATGCTAGCTTTGGAAGAGGTCAGACCCAAATAAGTTCTTTTTACACAGAAGACACTCCACTGTGACACTATTGTTTATTCACAGTAAAATTAACAGTGGCAACACTGTCTTGTAATTTTTAGACCACTTCACAGAGTTCTGCCGTCATCCTAACCAAGGATGTTTTGACAGTGAAGTCACTTTTTCAATTATTTTGTTTTATTATTACAGGTTTATACTAGGTATGTCAATAAACACTGGATTTATTTTATATTATTGCAACTGTGCTTTTAATAAGTAGAGTAATGTTTAAACCAATGAACACACTTGCAATGTAAAAATTCAGCCTGATTTCTCAGCTGATGCTGTTGAAAATAATTTGTCAGTCCAGTGAAATCAGAAGTCAGTGTCATGTCTGTCATGGTCACTATGGCCCTCCCACCACAGAAGGAGTTTATGTACTGTTTCTTTGGTCACACAGTTCACTTTATGCAGATGTGCATTTAAAATGTGTCTCCGGAAACACCGGCAAGAGCTGAGTCAGCTGCAGGATCTTCTTCGAGAGAGGAGCAAGGAGAACAGGAGGCTCAAGTCTAGTTTTGACACCATCAAGGAGCTGAACGACAACATGAAGCAACAGGTTTAAAGTTCTCAAATACAAGCTGTCATTCGCTCTTTCTATTTTGTGGGTATTTATAAAATATGTTTAATTCATAAGTGTTTATATTATAAATGTATTTTCTTTGAAGAAAAGATTTTTTGAAGAAGGCCGACTCATGGACACATGAATTTCAAAGGCAAAACTGTAGTGCAGTTATTAGGCTTAACCACCAGAGAGCGATATGACACAACGTTAATCAGTTAGGTTTCACTAATGTATACTGATGTACAATCTACTTGGATTTCTTGGTGTGCATTTATTTTTATAAAGTGATTTTCATCATGAATAAAAATCTCTTTCTGCCCGAATCACTAAAAAATATATGGTGTCTGTATGGTGACATTGAAAAGCAGACTGACATTCACTGTTTTGATTTAACAGTTGAATAAGATCAGTGAGCAGAATAAAAAGTTGGAGAATCAGTACAAGACGGTGCAGGCACGACTTGAGAACCTTTTGGTAAGTTGGTCATGTTCCTTTAACTAGAAACAGAAAAATTATGCATGGGAAACATGAAGTCCTACCTTAAAATAATCTCTTCTAGCATAAATATATCTATTTTTTATAATTTAATATGCAGTATTTGGTTTAAGTTGATGTAAGTTTCTTTTCATTTCCATCAATACTCATTAATTGATTGTTTTAGAGAAAATATGAACAGGGCATGGCATTGAGAGACTGTGTTACGAGCTCTAAATGTAATAATCCATCCAAGAAGGAAAAACCTGCTGCCTATGGAAAATCCAGTAATAAGGTAATTCATCAACCATAAATAATATCATCCCAATTATTTATTTTCTATTCCCCAGTTGGAGAAGATCCAATTTGGCTATCCCATAATTGTCTTCAATTTTTTCAAGTACATTGTTTTCCCTTTTTTTATTGTAAATTAAAGAAATCAGAGAAAACATCTGTAGCACTAGATGGCATTTTATGAAAAATTATGTTTTAGATTAAATCTTAAACAGTGTAACTCATCCTTTGCTTTTTTTTTACTCCCATTGTCCAGGGCAGCTCCAATCCCACTTCATTAAAACTCCTGGCGCTTCTGATGGGCTGGGTACTTGATGGAACAACCTTCTCATCATTGACAAGAAGTAAAGATGCCAGTCACTGTCTGCCTCCAGAGGTCATTCTCAATGAGAGGTGCCTTAAGGTGTAGTTTCACAGTGACTGCAGGTTTTTGTTTCATCTTTATTTAAATATGGATTTAAATGCTCTAACAACAAAAGAGCAGTAGATAGACTAGACACAATAACAATGCCATTGTTATCAATGTGGAAAAAAGTAAATGATGATTTTTTTTAAGGTGCTGCCATTATTAGCAGATCAGATACATCACAGTCCTATATCAGAACCTGAACTCCTCCTCAACCTTCTTCGCCTCATCCATTGGACTTTGAGACACATGGACAGCAGTGCACAGGTAAATGTATGTTTATTGTGGCTTAAACTGGGCTGCTGCAGATAGATAGATAGATAAATAGATAGGAGATATACTTCATTTATCCGGGAAGAAATTGTGTAGCATGCAAATATAAGATATTTTATAGAGCATTTAAGTTAGCCGCAGTAGAGCATACGTTTGTACGCTACAAAATACATTTTCTTATGTTTTGTGTTTCTGGTTTTCACAGAAGAATGGCTGAGTTTTAGGACACAGGCATTGCTCATAGCTCAGAATGTGTAAAGATCAGAAAATTTCCATGTTAACCTGACGGACATTCCTTAGTGCCTGCTCCAAAAAAGTCATTTGCGGGACAAATTGTAACACATGACCTGCAGTTGTGGTTTGGGTTAGTATGAAGAACTGCAGGAAATCACTTTATTACTGTTGTATTTCATAGAACCGTCAGAAAGTTACCATGAACAAGCAAGTCCTCACAAAGACGATAAAATAGATAAAACCCAGACGGGCTGAGGTTACCTCACCATGTAGAAGTACTTCCTCAATACATAAAAAAGAAGATGTACTTTTTTTATTTTAGGACAGCATCACTGCAATATGAAGGAGAGAGTGAAATCAGTTCAACACATAAGGAACGGCCTCTGCCTGACACATTCCCTGAACTACCCATCTCTCTCTCTTACCGAACTACTTCATCATTGTCTCAAGTTTGCAGAGACAATCAACAAATTGTTTGACCTTCCATCCATCCAGAACCAGTATTGGTCCTGGGTCAGAAATCGGGCAGCTAACATCTCAGCAGACTTCACACGTCTTTGGCCACAATTTCTTTAATCTCCTCCCGTCTGGTCAGAAGAAGACAGAACCTTCTCCAATGAAACCATTGTTGTTTTTCTGATGCTGTTTTTTGAAAGTCTACTGCCCTTTATACCTTTTGTAAATTTTTATCTTTATTCCATTTTTTTTTTATCTCAAAGGTCCCAACACTTTGTTCTTTGGGCACAAAGTAAACCAGAGTCAAATTCCTTGTTTGTGTACACAAACTTGGACTAAAAAGCTGATTCTGAGTCTGATTCTTTATTGCTCAATGTTTCAAGACACAAGATGCATTACAGGCTCCAAGCCTTTTTACAAGACCCCAATCTCCAACCATTCAGTGTTTGTTTGTCAGATATGCTCAGTGACATGTCTCTTATTGCAGCAATATGTATGTTTTCTTAAAACATTAAACCAAACATTAATTGGTGGGAATGCATGGATAGCAGTAAGAAAAATAATTCAAAACCTGGGGATCCCGATGGAGCTAATGAAGACTTAATAGGATTGGGAATATTAGACAATGATAGGAATGTTGAGCACATGAAAAGCATCCACTCTTTGCTTCTTTGGAAATACATAAATCTCGGATAGTAGCTGTGCTGATTTATTGTGTCCATCTGTTTAGAGAAGCTAGAGAACGAGCTTTCTGGCTTCCTGTCGCTGGCATTTGAAGACTATTACTGCAGGCATATTATTGTTATGTTTTATTGTCATATAACAAAAGTAATTGAATGCAGGCATATTTAAGAGATATTTTTTACAATCGCCAGTGTTTGTGTGTATTTGCACAGCATGTGGCACTGTCTTCCACTCTGCGGCGGATAGGAGAAGGAGTATCAAAGCACTCCATCCATTTCACGGTATGTCAGTCTGAAGATCCGGACCTGCCCAGGACCTCCATCGGGGTTAAAGGGAGAGCTTGCAGGAGCTGGCCCCTTTACCGCAGCCCCTGTCCTCACACACGCATCCTCTCTACCCTCATCATCTTCCGCACTGTCACACAAGGTAATAATATGAACTCAGTAAACTTTTACTCATCTTTGGTGGATTTCCGTTGGTCAGGTTTTAGACGAGGTGTCTTGACTGGTTAGGATCAGGGAAGAGAGTCAGAGCAAACCAATCGTTGAAAGAGACGGGCAGGTCATATTGTCATCATTCTATCATCTGCTATGTTATCTGCTTGGAATCTTGAGAGATTAAAGTTTGTAATTCCTGTTAAAAGAAATTACAATTTCAAGCATCATCACATGCATTAATATATTGACAGCCCTATGTGTTTACACCATATACTGTATGGAAAAGAGGTGAAGAAGCATGTACAGGCAGGATGGAACGGGTGGAGAAAAGTGTCAGGTGTGATGTGTGATGGAAGAGTTTCAGCTAAAATGAAAGGAAAGGTGTACAAAACTGTGGTGAGACCAGCAATGTTGTTTGGTCTAGAGACAGTTTTTGGACATGTTATTACACAGACTTAACACCTTCATCACACTAAAATCACACTTAAATATCTAAATATCTGTAAAGATTTAAGTTTTATCACCAAACCAAATTAATTTTGCAACTGAAGAAGAACGCTGGACTGAAACCATTCTTAAAATAATAATTCTCCACAATCAGATTTTCAACAAGGAAAAAGTATTTACTGCAAGACAGTGCCACAAAAACCTAAGTGCAGTAACTGAACTGGTCAGAATTATAATTGGATATAGGCAGTCTGAGTGGAACATCTGTGGGTAGTTATGACTTTGCACTATGCCAGCACACCATGTGTGTAGGTGTGAAGCCACAGAGACAGCAGGATATGTGTTGTGCTGTGACTGCTCACATTCTTCATGTGCCGTGAAGCAGAGACTGTCCAATTTGTGTACCCCATCTATAATAGGTGAAGAAATATTGCGGTCAAATACTCATCTGAAACTTAAATATAACACTATTGTTTTTGCCCCTTTTTTCTTGTCATAACAACAAATCTAAGGGTTTGGGTGCACAAAAGACTTACTCCTGTCAACTTTGGTTAATTTTTTTAAAAAAACATTCATGTTAGTGAATATTTGCTGTTGATCAAGATAATCTGTAGGTGTAGCATATGTAGATGCTGATTGACCAACATCATTATCATTTTACATATCATAATGCAGTTGTACATATGTTGGGATTGTAACCATAAAAGGCCACTCTAAAGTTAACTGTTCGATCACAGATCATTATGCGACATTTCATGTAAATTGTAAACGGTACAAATGTTGCATTCATCAAAACAAATGGAAGAACCTGATCCACTTTACAGGCGTGGCTCACCAAGGATTAAGTCGAGTAGGCACAATGTAGTGTATTTCTTGACAGGTATAGATGTAAATTGCAACTTCATAAATGGGTGAAGGCATGATACCACAAAAATGTAATATTTTAGTCATATTTAAATACCTCAACAAGACTGAAATTTCATTAATTCCCAATGGAAGAATTAGGATATTCTTTGTGGTCCTTGACGTCTGATCAAGCACTCAGGTTTAAAATGTACATTTTCCAGTGCTTTATAGTGTTTGTATAATGAAATACCTCTTCACTCCACCTCAGCTGTATGTTCTAATGTTTTCTCCCCCTTCCCCTGCAATAGAGGAACATTAGAGTAAATTAAGTTTTTTTTTGTCTTTGTGAAATGTATTTATGTTGTTAAGCTTCATGGAAAACATACGCTTGAGCTGCATCAGACAGTAAAAGCCATGGAGTTAATGATTGGTGCCATTGTTTTATAATCCAGTAATGAGAATGATAGCACGAGGCACCGTGAACTTCGCAGTAATAAATCAGACTAGTATGTTGCAATGCCAGTAAAAATTGACATCTTTACAAGTTGGCAGAAGTTGAGACAACCAGTGCAACCAGCCAGTCGGAGCTGATGGGGAAGGATGAAGCTCCTGCACTACAGAATTTAAGAACATTATTGTAGTAAAATGTTGCTTTCTTTATAAAAAAAATTAGCCTCACATAGTAACTTTCATGCCTTTCAACTCTTATTCTGATTCAAATATTTGAAAGGCCAAGGTCAATAGCTACATCCAATTTTGCATTCTAACTTTACACACACCAGTTTTGGTGCATGCAGTGGATGGAGTCTCCATACAGTGACATAATTTATTATGCTCTCCTTTGAACTGAGCTTCCATCTGCTCATCGTTCTGGGGTGTTCCCTCCGCATGTCTCTGTATTGACTATTTTCTGTCAGTCTGCTCACCAGGTTGACTTTCTCACTTTCTCTGGATTGACATGAAAACCAGATTGGGTATAATGGAAAGATGTTTGCTCTCCCTTATTTCTCCTGTGTTTTTACACATACCTAACAGTTACCATTCTGAGACAGGCTAACCAAAATCATTCCAAAATAAGAGGAAAGCTTTTATCCCATGTCAGGTTGCATAAATCCAGCACTTTTGGACATTTGAAAGGCATCTTCTAAGAGATTTTTGAAATTCTTCAGTATTTGAGATGGTTATAGATCATGTGTTTGAATTTGTCATAAACTGAATTTGAGGAATGGCCAACATTAGAAAAAATAACAGTGGTTGGCTCGATATAGAAGGGAAACATGGCTTCAATAGTGGGTATCAGGTGGGAAAGTGTAGATGGGAGACAAATTCCTTAGTTTTCCGATAGTGAGAGTACGTATATTGAGAATATATATTTGAAGGTCAGAGATACAGAGATTAGTTCATTTATATCTGCAGTATTTTAAAGCAAAGATGGCAGATAATTAATGTTTCCAGGCAGTGAATTGAGTATATCAAGCTAAATATAAAGGGGAATATTTGGTCACTCTTGTTGATGTCTGTCCATATGCAGATAACGGAGTGGTCCAGCCATATTTCCTTAAAAATCAAGGGACAGAGTCTTTCAAATTTCACAAGTGCTATGTACTTTAAGGGTCATGAAGGTGTGCATCTCATAATTTGTTTCATCAGCTTATTTTTTACAAATATTTATAATCATACATTTGATTAATGTAGACATTAATCCAGTGCTGGCACTTTAGTTTTAACTTTATTTATATACCATCTTTCAAGACCAAAGAAAACAAATAACAAAGAAACAAATACCTGAGAAAAACAAAGTCACAAACAAAGAAACAAATACCTGAGAAAAACTATCAAATTCATAGTCAAGAAAGTTGCCAGTACACTTTCTAGTCTTCTTGTCTTCTTCTTTTAAACTGCCCAAGGCGGTGGGACCTTAAGAATAAAATCTCTGTCACTCTTTATCTTCAGTTGTCACAAGGCCTCGTAAAAGAATCTTAAAGCAATGTGTTGGTCAATAATGATTTAGAATGATTAATGATCTTGATTATTTAACAGTGTGTACCACATGTTGAGGTAAAGATCCAAGAACAGGCAGAACTAGGTCATAAGTTAGCTTAGGGCCTCTAATATGTTTTTGTGTTTAGGAGGAGTTCAACAGAAAAAAAATTGCTGTCCTCCAGTCCTTAACCTTTATTTGACTGATTTGGCTAATTCACTGGTTTGTAGGACCAATACAGCTGAGTAAGTCGTAAGCTTGATAAAGGTGTTTAATGTATAATGGTTTTGGTTCAACTGAAGGATAAATAAATCAAACACTCTAACACAGGATGGAGGATCCCTGAATGTCTGCCTCTCTACCTGTTGTCTCTGCAGTGGATGTGCTAGCCCAGGCTCTGGACACTCTACATACTGAGCTGATGTCAGTGGAGAGCCGAGGTCTATTCATCCACTATGAAGGAGTATGTGTCTTGCTCTCAATGATGTTGGCTGGCCGTGGAGGTCTGAACACGCCGATTGACATCCTGATGCAGCTAACTGAAGAGTCACGTACGTACCAAGCATGTTGAGGATCAGTTTGGGTTTTATATTTATTAGAATTTGACTTGAATGTTTCATGTGTTAAAGCTGCAGTTGGTAACCTGTATAAAAATTGCTTTTTGCCATTTTTTAAACTGTCGCTATTATACAGGGTATATGCTAGCTCCTCACAGCTGTACATTAGCTCATCTGTGAAAAAATCTGATTTTTGTAGCCCAACCCAGTGCTGCCATTGGCAGTCGAGGATGCCTGAGTTTAAATTACCACTCAAAGCCAGGCGTCGTGTCTGGCGGATTGTCAATCACCCTATTTCCCCATGTTCTTTCACTCGGTCAAGCATAGCTTGAGGTTTGCGGTACAGAACTGTGGGGTTTTACAAATGCGGACACTCATGATTTTTTAAAAAAAAATAAGTTTCACTATCTTTTAGCAAAAATTTTGACTTGTGTATATTTTCATGAAAACTTTAGAGAAACTTACCTTACCACTGTGGCTCTGCAGAGTTGAGTTTCAGTTCATTATTTGTGGCTAAGCGTCTTTGTAAAACCACTGAAATGAATAGGCTATTAATTTTGTTTTGATATGAGCGATGCAATGTTGACTACATTGGTAATTACTTGACAACAGTAGCCACAGTATTCTGTGCAGTGTGTTCAGAGACCAACAAATGAATAAGTGTTGATAGGCTTATTATTGTTTTTAAAAGCTTTAAAAGTTCAATTGGACCTGGAGACAATTACAAGACTTCTGTTTACAATTGAAAAAAAAACAAATTGATGATTCAAATTTTTTCGATTTGGACTTTTCAAGATAATGTGATGATTTAAATTTATAAATGATTAGATTTGTTGTTCTTATCTTTGTGAGTGGATTGTAATATGATCCAGAGCCATTATCCAATTGGCAGGTAGCCTATAGCTTGCTAGGCTATGATTTTAGCATTTTAAACTAAAAAGGGCCTCTTAATATCTTGCATTTGCATGTTCTGGGACAATTTGGAGCACATAGCAAAAGCTGTGGTATCAAATCTGGTTCAGTCTTCTACACTATGTTACACCAAGACAATGTAATATGTAAAGAAAACAGCTGTGAATGAGTTATTCATGTGATTGTTGAGTAAAAGTACTGATACAGTACTGAAGGACTGAAGTCCCGTATAAAAAAAAGTGCCGATATAAGTACAGTATATCTTAAATGTCTGAAAAAAAGTATAAGAAGTACTGCATTTACCTCTGTCGTGGAGCAGAGATGAAGTAGCATAAATGTAAATACTCATATACTGTACCATGAATCCATATTAAAATACTGGTGTACTTGTGCTACATTCCACCACTGTTGGAAGCACAATTATACTTGACAGAACTGTCAAAAAGAATTGGAGATGGGCTTGGAAAGAGGAAACTGGTGAAACCATAAACAGATTGGCACTTGGTGCCAGGAACTTACTGAATCTGGTTCTTGTTTCTGTATCATGTGCTTGAAAAGCTTGTGTTGAAACTCTCCTTTCTCTATTCTTTCCCCTGACCCCCTGGACATATTTCAGACACAGAAATCATCTTTCAGGTCTGGCGAAGTCAAAGTATGTCTCAGAACATTAGATGCTGTATTTCTTAGAATTAGGAAGTCACTTTGCAAAGAATATTTGAGCAATAAGTGATAAGTGTACTATTTTGGTACATTTGAAGTATTTGTGGACAGTACACCGATGTATAGTTTCTAAAGTTGAACATCTAGCTGGCCCCAGCACCTTGCTGTGACCTCAAGACTCATTTTTGAAATTATGCAGTTCACTTTGCCCAGGAAACAACCTGTGTTTGATGTAGTCCTGAACACTGCTGCAATCACTCTTCTAGCACAAATTTATAGACTTCTTTACTACCTGTATTTACTTTGATTTATAATACCTTGTCCTGCAATATGACTCCATATAATTTGAAACACATGTGAAGTAATGGGTTGTCTGTGCTCATATCAATCCCAAGTGCTAGTTAGGCAATAGATTTGGAAGTCTTGGTCATAAAACCTTGTACCTTCAGCACCTCCTCATCTTTTTATAGAAAGACAAAAGATTTGAGAAAGCTGAATTTGGAATACAGACCAGCTGCAGTTTTTATGGAAGGCTAAGTTCTGCAGGGTAAGAACACGTAACATTCAAGACTGCAGTATGCTAATGCACAGCAGTCTAATGCTGTAGGTGACTGGGGCAAATCTATTAATGCTCGCTAATAATGATGGTTTAAAGCAAGTAATGAAGGAAAATGGGATTGGGTTCGGGGTAATATTTTGTATCTTAAGGTTGCCAGTAAAAAAATGTTTAAGATGTCTAATTGTACCCAAAACATTCACGTACTTACATGCAGGATGGTTGTAGTCACATTGCAACAACTTTGCTGCTTTTATGAATCACATACTCTCCAAGTTACACAACGACTGCACATTCTTGGAACACATAAGTGCAGTTGGCCACTTCAGCACACATCAACACAGTAACAACTTTTTACTGGTATGTTTTACTGGTAGTGACTAATGTTTAGAAACAGTGGGTGGGTCAACTATCAAACTGCCCCATTCAGGATATTTAACTACCATTGTCACATGAGCGTTTTTTATGTGTATTTGGATTCTCTATTCACATTACAAGATGTTTGTTTTTCATTGTTGCATCCTCTCTAGCGTTGATGGATCACTTTGGATGAAGATTTCTAAACCCTGTGATTCTTAATATGTGATGGTTCCTATAGCTTCTATGTTGTTATCATCAAACCCAAGAGGAATGTGTCTGTGTGTCTCCATCTGTATAAGTGTAACCACATATGTGCAGAATGGAGCACACATTAAAAGTATAAAGACCCAGCAGAAGATAGACTGGGGGAGCAGAAGGTCTTCATATACACTCCTCAGCCAAAAAAACAAACAAAAAATGAAGCGCACTAAATTTCTTTTTTAACTAAAATTTTTTTTAACAATGTTTCACCATGCTGTCGCTTTGTGTGTGTGCAAGGCATGTTTCAGCATCAGGTTGTTCTCCCCCTGTTTTTCTTCAGAAAGCATCTGTTTTCTGTCTGAATGTCTGACAATGTGCTGCATGAATGCTGTTCTTCACATTTCTGACAGCTTCTCACAACTGGTCATTGGCTCCATACTGGTCGGTCTCTCTCTCTCTCTCTCTCTCTCTCTCTCTCTCTCTCTCTCTCTCTCTCTCTCTCTCTATCTCTCTCTCTCTCTCTCTCTCTCTCTCTCTCTCTCTCTCTCTCCTCTCTCTCTCTCTCTCTCTCTCTCTCTCTCTCTCTCTCTCTCTCTCTCTCTAATAAAATATTTTTTTTTTTTTGTTGTTGTTTTTTTCCATTCCCAAACTCTCTTTGGGTCTGAGATCTAATGACCGGCCAAGCTATCACTCACATTATGACTGCTAGGTCTGCTGGGAGTATTGGATTAATATCGTTTAAAAAATAAATTTGAGTTTTATTATTTCCACTGCACAACTTCTTCTGATTTCATTTTTGTGATGCTATATCTTTTAGTACTCTTGACGTTAATGGACATTTTGCATAGCACCGCTCACTAATGTCAGATACATCCTGGGTTGAATTATCACCTGGCCTGTGACGACATTTTTCTGGAGCATCGGCGCAGAGAACATGAGTCATCACTGAGGATGTTATGGACTAATAACGTAATGGATTAGCCTTAATATTTTTCAACCATCTACAATTTTTTTTCCAACACCAACAGACGTAAGGTCCCTTGACCTTTTCTCTTTATTGAGATACCCCAAACTAACACTCAAAGTGAGCATTTAGTTGTTAAAATGTTAATATTGTTAAATGTATGAAGCTTACAAATTATAATATCCAAAAGGCCAAAGAAAACAGTTACCTCCAATTTGTTGCTTGACACAGCTTTGTATGGTGGGTGGAGGCATGCAGAATTTTTTTGGCCATCAGTAAATTCAGAGAAGTTGCACATCGCTATTTGAACTTCTTTTTTTTTTTTTTTTACGGTAATTGCAAAATGTTGAGTTGAGACTAACCACCTTGGACCAGTAAGTAGACCGAGTGATCAGCACTTCGCATTCAGTGCACAATCAAAGTAAAAAGCACATGAAGCAGGCCTACAGCTAAGCTGGAAGCATTACTATTCTGTAGCGCTTTCAGGGAATCAAAATGAAACACGAGGAAATATTATTAGAGATATGACCACAGATTTGTTGTATAACCCAGGGCACCATAAAGTCTTTACTCCTCTGAATGGCTATTCACCTGTATTTTTCCTAGTATTTGAAACAATTATATGTCCAAAAAAAATTATCAAAAGGAAAAACATGCTCACGATCCTACTCAGAATGAGTTCTATATTGTAGTTTTATATGGTCAAAGTGTAAAAGAACAAAAGGCTGACCAAGAAGCCTTTTTATCCATCTCACATTATCATATTATACCTGTCTTATCCTTTCTTATCTGGTCTTGATCTTATTCCCTTCTGGCCAATAGCCTGCTGTGATTTAATGCCAGCAGAGCCTCTGTGCCAGCTAGAAGAGTCCCTGTGAGATTGAGCTCAAGTTACCTCACCATGGTGTGTTGTGGAGAGCTACTTATTTAACTAAGAGGAATGTGTCTTTAGCAGAAATAAATTTGTTTTCTAGAAAATGACTAATTTTAGGGACCCAATAGGAGGCGGCTGTATCTCAGTCCACTAGGTCTTGTAAAAATGTACTGTATACATATCTATGTACGTTAAAATATGTAGGAACCATGAGTGGAAAAATAATTTCCCCAAAGGGATAAATACAGTACATTTCTTCTTCTCCGTCTTCTTCTTAATAAAGTTGACATTTGCTTTAGTCATAAGAAAATGCGCAGCTTCCATGTGTACATTGATGCTGTCATATTTCATGTTTTCATTTTCCTGTGGTTTGACCAGCATCCTGTCTAACTTGAGTTGTTGTTAAAAGGTTTTACAGTTTGGTTGTGCGCCCTTGTAATTTGCATTCAATTCATTCATTCATTCATCTTCATACTGCTTTATCCGCTGTGGCGGGTAGCGGGGAGCTGGAGCCTATCCCAGTTGACTGAGGGCGTGAGTTAGGGGAAACTCCAGGTGCGAGCCACATTTAAAAAAGCAAATTCGGAAATTATGACAAATGAAGTTAATATCTCTTAAAAGGTTTGACATTTAGGACACATATTCTTCATTTCAGAGATTGTGTATTGTGTCCTTGTAGGCTACTTAAATCCATTCCTGGAAGCATGCAGCTGTGAGGCATTTTTCCAAACTGCCTCCAAGCTTCTTAAAAGCCCTCGTCTGGAGCTCCCATCGCTGGAGAAGCTTTCCATCCTTCTGCAGAAGCTCTCCAGTATCAGGTAGACGCAGTGATCTCCATGCTAGCAAAACTCACACACCAAACAAAAGTAGTTGACATTAGAGTTCTTAATGGGATTTGTGACTGTTCATGCAGTTAGAGATATTCTCTGGGTGGGGTTGTTTGGAAGGATAATGGTGATGGGTGGTGGTGGTAATGACAATCTGG